>CM032812.1:4691976-5291976 GCA_019155185.1 Beaufortia kweichowensis | reverse complement strand
TGCAAAATGTTTGTGCCATCGGCTAGGTGGAAAGAATTTGTCAGCACAACCTAAAGACAGATTCATAACAATACTAGTAAAATAAAAAACAAATGTAAAGTCTATAAGCCAGGATATACAAAAGTTGTTTTTATTTTAAAGATTTGAATGTGTTCAAAGTCATAACATATTATTCATTTGCAGTTGTGTATAAAATGCACTAAAAATAATGAAGAAATTAACAATGCACTGAATCCAATTGTTAAATTGAGCAACACAAGAATGACCTATTTACAACCACTAACGCTGTCACTTACTGCTGGTTTATAGATATACGCGTGCCCTGTGTTACGACTCTTCAACGCTTCTCATATAATCAACAAGCCTGTCTACATGGAGGAATACATTTTATTTACATAGTGGACAAATTTCCTAGCATTTTATTTATGGACTTAACCTTTTTTATTTCCAAAATAGGTTTTTACTATCAGCTGGAGAATTGAATTCCAGCACATAAAACCGCGAACGACTTTGTTTTTGTTGAATGTCCCACATGGGTTTCATTTCATGAACAAATTATACATTAAGGAGCACTTTATCATTTACTGATAAACATGAGAATGTACCTTAAGTGGGTTTTCCTAACAAAAAGTATGTCAATGTTATTACGGTGACCTCAGAACAAGATTGTATCTTTATCTTGAGTTTCAGGCTAGACATTAGGTGTTTTTCTTTATTTGTGCATCCTTGTTTCTTTGCATCGTAGATTCTTAGGGATGACGGATGCAAGGATGAGACACAAGGACATGTTTGCACAATGAAATATCCGGCTCATTTCAAAGTGTCATCATGTATGCTGGAGTCTGATTACACAAGACATTCTTAATAAATCTTAATAAAGCGAGAAGTACCGTTGAAGCATGCCATATTGTAAACTGCAAAGATGTGGTTGACAAAAAGCGAGTGTTATCTCGCTTGCACCTTCACTAGAGGTTTTCTCTCTCCTTGTTGTGCATTTACAGAATTGATATGTCCCTATGATGACAGATATTGATCAATTTCGAGTCACGGTCTGGAGGATGGAGGAGAGAGTAAATGAGAAAGCATCAATTACAATATTGAGAAGTACACACCCTGTTAACTTGAAGAACTGTTTAGCTTTTTTATTTGTTGTTTGAGTTTTGGTCGTCGCTCAGTTTTTGGCTCGTCACTTACATTTGTTTTATTCTTTTGTTTCCTCTGATCACATCATCTCTCTGTGATTTTGCTTTAATTGTTGAAATCCATCTCCGCTGATCTTTATTTTTATATTTAGGAGCTATTATAAAGCAAATTAAGTTAGCTATAAAAAATTGTATTAGTATTCAACTAGCAGCAGAATAAAGGCATCAGCAGATATTATTTGAAATTTCAAGCTGCATTGATGCATCTCTAATTAAAAAATCCTCCCATAATCAACAAAGCGTTTTCCCCATTAAGGTTTTGTCATTCAGTTCCACACTAAAATGAAAAGCACTCAATGCTTTATTCTGTTCGGCTGAAGGGGAGGTTGTTTGTACAGTATAAGCTGCACTGCAGCTATAGCTCACAGCTGTCTCTCCTCCAGCTACGATCCTCTGTGCTGATTTGGGCAAGGTGAGAAGCCCCTACAGCCTGTGAGGACGAGTGAAACCATCTGTCCATCCTACACCTCCAGCTAACTGCACCCCAGGGCTGGAGAAGTGAGCTGTCTGAAAAACGGCCAAAACTGGTGAAGTGTGTAAAGCGTAGGCTGGCTCTGTCAGAACGCTTGAGACATGTTACTTATGTAGTTGTATTTGCAGCAAATCTGTAGTACAGTACTGTACTATACTGTATTTTACATAAAAATATGTTTTTATATTACTAAATTACCAATTGACTTGCTTAATTTAAAGTAAAATAAAAATGAAGTTGCATTGGATAGATGCACAAGCTGTTTAGAGGCTCTTTCTGCTGTAAACTCTTGTATTTTTCTTAAAAATCTATTAAAAGGTCTAAAAACAATGGAAATCTTATAGTTTTATTGTTACCCGCATATACCCTCCCTGAGCAATGTTCCTGCATTGCTTTGCATCCAGCGGCAAGGTATTATTCTTAGGGGTGGGAATCTTTAGGTACTACGCGATCCGATTCCGATTCTGGGACTCACGATCCAGATTCCAAAACGATTCTTCATATAATTTTTGCAAATATGATAAATTTGCATTTTAAATAAATAAAGAGTTTTTATGCTTTTTGTTTATAGTTAGAATCTCTTTGACAGTATTCCCATCTTGTTTAATTTTATTGCTTTTATTTTAACAAAGTTATATTCAGGATGAACAAGTTCTGACATAGAATCGATTCTGAATCTTTGAGAATCGATTCAGAATCGTTAGAGAAAGAATCCCGATGCATCGATTTTTCTCCCACCCCTATTATTATTTTACAGGTACTTCTCAATATGAATAGCGGAATCAAAATAGAGAGCAACTGAGCTTTTTCTTTATCTAAAGAGATGCTGATTTGCTAAGCTTTTGTGCCACATGGTTTCACGATAACAGAGCAGACAGGACTATTTTACATTTGCAGGATCTATCATATCTGCTATCCACAACCGTAATGCTGTTTGACACGGTGAGCTGTGCGGCAGCAGTAAGAATAATGCAAAGCTGACAGTGATATTTCAGCGAAGCTCCTAACAGACCATGCAGTTTGCAGCACGTACAGACTGCTTAGTCATTTCGTTTGCACGTTCTTCCTGAACTCTTTTCGGCAAGATCTTCGAACCTTTAACAGTTTAATGAGATAAAGACAGCACCTCCCGGGTAGTCTGGCCCACATAATGGTTATGATTTTCTGGGCGCTGCAAATTAAATTGCACTTTCAAGGAGAGGAACACTTTGTGGGACTAACTTTAAACGAGTATCCTGTGAGGTTTTGAAACCTTTTCTTTCCTGAACCACCCTAGGGATATTCTTGTCCTCTGTTTGGCCACCAACCTGAATCATTATGTGCATGGAAAGTCCCGACTCATTTGCAAAGGTTAAGTAAAATGCTTTTTATGGTTAACACTTTTTCTAGTTTCCCGACTTTATATGACGAGGTTATTCATTCATATACTCTAGGCTGACTCCCCTAAAAAGTGCAAATGCAGTGCTATCAAAACATTGCAAAGTTTGGGTAAGACTACCTCTTTGTCTATCCAATGGCAAAAGAGGGGTGTAAAAAAACATTTGAAAATCATATTTTTCTATGATTAGGAGTGCAAAAATTACTCCACCTTCACCTTTAGACACCCATGGCATAAATCACTCCGCAGGTCTTCCCGCCTCAGTGTAATCTCGATCCCTTTTATCGCTCGGATCTCAAGGTCCCATCCCTCATCGTCTATCTCTGAGGCTTCCCGGGTGTCACTCAATCTATCACTACTATCGTGACCACTAGGGGTTTACTCCTGTCCGAGTACACTCTTTATAGAGAAAACGTCAACACTGACCTCTGGCCCGGCTTTTGGGATTTTTACACCGTTGATGAGAAGTGGAAAGTGTTCTTGACGTGTGACAAATCTACCGTCAGAACAGTACAGCGCTGTCTGTTACACTTATCATCATATCCCTGGACTCGGAGCTTGATCAATGAGGGTTTGCAGAAGCTAAAACAAGACTCCCACCGCACCGTTTCTGCTGTACTTAATGATGACAGCTTTTGGATGTAGGACTTTGATTCTCCGACTCGCCGATCGGTCTGCAGCCACAGGAGAGACATAGGGGATGAAAAAAAGCCAGACGAAGAGCAAGGACCATTAAAGTTGTGCGAGAGGAGCAAAACTGAGATATGAAGGTTACAGGGGAGATATGGATTGTAAAATGTTTTGCTTTTTACACTTCTTTGTGTAAATATGATAAATTATATCTCTGTACAACAGTGACCCCAGCTATAGGATAGTCAATTCTAGGTCACAAGTGAAATGAAACACAAAGGAAAATCGCACAAACTACCATAAATTAAACATTTTTATGATGTGTTCGATTCAAGTGAAAGTCAGGTTTAGGAAAATTACAATTAAACATCACTCAAGTTTTTCTTCTAAAAATTACAGTGTTCTTGGACTTTAAACCCACACATTTTGGTTTGACACCTGCAGTATGATGCAAAAGAAAAGTTTTTCTTTTTTCATTTTACTGTAAAAATGCCTCACAGATGTATGTCATTCATGGCTATTATAACTAAATAAAATACAACAAAGTTTCCTTAACCTGTTAACTGTCACCGTTCCTCAGGAGGAACACCTATGTCCCTATTCACTTTAATATTTCATTTTTAAATCTAATCATGACAAACTATAAATTGATGGAAATGTAAAAGACTCAAGATGAAATATTTAAAATATTTTCATAACAATAACAAACAAAAAAAACATTAAAAAATGGTAATGTTACTGTAATTTATAAAATACCTAAAATAAATTTTTTTTACTGTTTAAAAAAATATCTAATCTTAAAAATGTTTGAAAAAATATCTAAAAATTAATTTTTAGTATCTAAAATGCATTTTCATATGTATACTCAATTTCTGCCACAACAGTTATCAGGTAAATTGGGGGTTTACACAGAAGTAAAAAAATAAAACGCATGTTTGTCGAATGTAGCTACTAGATCATGTCATTGATGCATTGTATAACCAATTGATCAATTCTCTTTTCACTGGTTAAAAAGAGAACAGTTAAATAAAAACAAGCCTCACTAAGCAGGACCTCTAAAGTCCTTGAATCAAGGGTGCGGCAAAATAAAATGACAAATAAAGCTGTAGTTTTTGAGCGCTGGGTGATGGACCAACACAGCTGACAGATGATGTGGAATTGCTTAAGATGACCAGGTCATCTGTGTGAATATACACTGAGATCTCGCTTGTCAGAACAGAGAGAGTTCTCCGTTTCACACCAGGTAGAACTATCAGCACCAGCTTAATAAAACATGTTTTTAAGTCTGACTGCTATATTTTCGTAAAAAACACGCTGTCATCTTGAGTCACGGTGAACATTGAAGCTGACATTTAGGTGCTACTTTATGCTAATCAGCAGTTTAGCCTGGATTTGGCTAGATTTTAATGTCACTTTTCTTGACGACCAAAAAATAGATGTCCTTTCTACCACCCCATAAGAAAGCACACACATTAAACTCATGTAATGTAATCAGGTTGTTTTACATGAAAGAACAAACATAATAACATGTCACTTTTGGAATTTACATGGTCAAGTCATATTTTCTGTTTCTATTTACTCATTCATGTTAAAAATCTCTTCCTTCTCCATTCACAGTAAGAAATCAGTGTAAAGAGACTGCTGCCAATATAATCAATAACATGTGCATGTGAAGTAATGTCTAACGTGTTGTTTACATGCATTGACAGGGCTACAGTTGTAGCATGCGATCAATGTCCCTTTAAGGAAAGTCTCGACACTTAGCAGCCATACAGCATTTGCAATGCAATGATTTCAGTATTTCACTTCGATATTTCATAGATGAATTCTAATCTAATCACGAAAGCTAAGACTCTAAGAGTATTAAAGTAAATAATTGACACATTTTCATAACAATAATGTTATTTATAAAAATACCTAAAATACAAAAAGGATTTAAAAATGATTAAAATATCTAATATCTACAATTAAAAAATAGTAGATATGAATTTTCATGTGTATGCTTAACATAATACATCTTTAGTGTCTTATTAATATCTTTAGTCTTTGATAACATATCAGGCGACAGCAAAAATACCATTTAAAAGCATAACAGTCCAAGTGAAAATAAAATAAACGTATTTCTCAACAAAAAGTATGTTGTAACATCATTGGCTAGTGCTTTTTAGAAGAACGGAATAACAGCGTATTAGTTTCAAAAGTTCCCCAAAGCCAGTCTCTGATGCACGAGCCAAGGGTGGGCTTCACAAACAAGCCCTCTGCAGTTACAATACCACGCTGTAATTAGCACAAAGCGATCTTAGTAATTACCATTATTAGAAGTGACTGGTGGGAATGCTTTAATATCAGGCAGCCACACACCAAACCAAAAATTTCCCTTTACATTCAGGAAATTGTCATTATCGCGTGCAAGCGTTCAACTGGAGATGTGGCACTGGTAAGAGCAGCGATAATCACTCACAACGCTCGCTTCTTCCATGATCCGAAGGACGTGTGGGGGAACATATCAGGGCCATCAGGGTTCAGGGCCGTTCTGAACATTCGGTTAATCTGTGTCAGAGGCCTGTTGCCTGGAAACCTGGGCAAGGGATTTATTTTTAGTTCAAAGCATGTGAATGTGGATTACAATAAAAGTGTATTAAAAAATAAATAAGTCAAAAGAAATGAGAAAGTATCTGCGTCTTGATTATAGCTGCCCACTGAAAAGACTGAATTGTGTGTAGGGTGGGCTTGGAAAAGGAAGTAGGTTGATACACAATGTGCAATGGTGGAAGGCAACAATTATCATCCAATACAAGTGGCCCATTTCCTGCTAAAGAGGCTTTACGCACATACGACGGTTTCATAGAAATATTCTAGCTAGTAAAAGCAGAAAATGTTTGAATGAGATGCTATTTAAAAGCACTCTAAAAACGGTACTCTACGTGTACTCGGGATAGGAAAAAATTGCTGGTGCTTTTAAGCTCACGTGCACGTGGATTGAGCAAAACAGATCCATAAGGGATATTTTATATTAATTGGAACCGGATTACAAACAGAAAAGCTCATGTTTTTAGTGGCTTTTTTGTTGCCAGTAAGAAAACGCTTCGAAACCATACCAGAACACCACAGTAACCACATAACAATGTGCAAAAACCAATTACAGCACTTTGGCAAACCACACAGCAGTGCTACTGCAAAACAACAAAATCTCTGTAGCCGTGAGTTCAAGACAAGACAAGTTTATTCATATACTGTAACACATATCATACGCAAAGGTAATCACAGTGCTTTTGTAATTGAAAATTTGTAATTGAGAAAAAAGTGCTTTACAAAGGTTAACAAAGCAGAAAAAACACATAGGGGTGTAATGATATATCGATATATTGCATATTGCAATACAAATGATTTAAGAAATATATCGTAAAGCTATGGCAATTGTCTTACAATATTGCATTATTGCATTAAGAAGTTCTCTCTTATGATTTACTTTTCTTAATTCCTTTCTTAAACTTTGAATATTGCCAATTTCTTTACAAAATAAATGTTATTGAAAATTGTTGATGTTTTAGAAACTAATCTGTTATTTAAATTTCAGTTTCATTTTTTACACTTTTTTTCAAAACATTGTGATACATGCAGTATTTATGAACCCAGTATCATAACAGAGTATATTGTCACACCCTTAAAATAAATAAATACACTTGCAATGATTAACAAAGAATAGCACTCAGTCAGTAATGCTGTAATGCAACTTTTGTTTTTTCACAAGAAAATGTCAAAATCTACTTTTAGCATATAAATTGGTTCTTTGCTGTATAAAGGGCAGTGACATTTTCTCATCATAACTATACTTGTATAGCACAATTTCAAAATACATATTGTTCCAAAGCGTTTTTTGTCTTAAAGTATCATGTCTTACAAAGAGTAAAGCTACAGGTTAGGAATGCATCAAGAAACAGTAAGTTTGATTTACAGCATTTGATCTCGAACCACAAATTAAGCCTTTGCTGTGGCTTGTAACATCCCACAAGTGCTTACAACCACCAAAATGAATAAACCCAAGCCAGTATCTTCAGCACTGTAAGTGTCTCAGGCACTGCGCTTACCTAGAGATGAAACAGACGGCTGGATTATTTCTCTTTTCTAAGGAGAAAGATAAAGTCTAGTTCTTTCACAATCTTTTAAGAATCTAATAGTCTGACACCTTCACTGAGAGTTGATTAGGCATGTAAGAATCTCTTGTTTGAGTGCATGTCAGTTATTCAGTCAACCCCATGAGGTGAAACAGTACAATCCCACACACTGTCTCTTATCGCCCACGTCATAATGACTTCCTGTTCTGTTCACTCAAAGGCCTCATTAACTCACCACACCTTGTGAAAAAACCCCACGGGAACACAGATAAAAGAACAGGTCGACATAGGGGAGACTGTACTGATTAGCTTTTGTTGGAGTTATAGAGAGAAGTGCAATGTGACCTCTTTTACTGTCTGAAATAGAAGACTAACATAATGCACTGAACACACAGTATACACACTGTACACTGACAACTATTTCTAAAACCACTGGGTCTCATTTAGTAGCGGTGTAACAGTACCTGTCAAAAGTTTGGAAACACTTACTCACTGTTGTTTAGATTTCTTTCCACATTTTAGAATAGTAGTAAACTCATCAAAACCATGAAATAACACAATTGTAACTGTGGGAATTATGTTGTGACTAAAAGCATCCAAAATAAATGAACACTATGTTATATTTGATCATCTTCAAAAGTAGTCACACTTTGTCTAGGATTTGTAAAATTATACTCTTGACATTTTATCATCCAGCTTCTTGAGGTCTCAACCTGAGAAACTTTTTAAACAGCACTGAAGAAATTTCTATTTATGCTGAACTCTTATTAACGGCTTTTTAGTCATTATTTGCTGCAGTCAATTTCAAAAAGAGTTTTCCAATTAGAGAAATTAATGCTCCCACAATTATATTTTTGTCTACAAAAGTAATTTAATTGAAATATACATCTTCAAGATTGAAAGTTTTTTGAGATCATGAGAAACATTTTTGTCAGTTGTGTCTAAACTTTTGACTGGTACATTTTCAAGAGGGAAGTTTATTTTTACACTATTTTGACAATTTCACACAATGTCTGTCTCTGCATTTTCACCAAAGCACAGCCAAAATTGTCAGACGCAATATTTAGAGGTATCAATCATATTACAAATAACAGATCATATTGTGACAAATTGATCAATTTACTGCCCTATCATTCACTAACACCGTGTACACACAGATTCATTCTCAAACTGGAAAAAAAATATCACACAACAACAATGCAAACTACACATTTACGCAAAAATCACACAGGCTACTACCAAATCACATCCGCCTAATTCATTAACACAAAATGTGATATTTATCCCAAGTGCATTGCATTGTGGGATAAAGTATCCCATGCAGTGTGCTCGGCTGCATACTGCTAATTTTTTCAATCTGCCATCTGGATACTCCACATACACAAAAAAAGTTTCATACTGTGCACAGTATAGATACAGCACACCAAAAAAGTATGGCCGTATGTGAGTGCAGTCTAGATAAAGATGAGATAAAACCGATTTGAATGGTTTAGTGAGATATCAGGCATGCAGCAGAGATTTGAATGTGAGTTGAGACCATCAATCTAAACAGCTGTGGCATTGTTAATTGCAATCACAGAATGTGATTTAGATGCCCCTGCTGTTCGAGTTAGAGCATACAAACATCATTAAATTGAGCCCTGAGCCCTTTTTTGAATACAGAAGTAGTCTGATGGCCTTTGAACAGAACATTAGGTTTTCTCTTTCTTTTTATTCAGTGGCCTGGATGAATATATGCTATATGAATAATACCTTGAATGCTTATCGATGAGATTTTCGCTGTTAAAATGGTTACCGTGAATTTAAAATAGACTGGATAATAGTTATATTAAGAACACTGATAAACATTTCAAAATGCTTAACAATTTAAACTACAATCTGTACATTTTATGTCATTTAAACCCTTTATATGATTCTTTCTTTTGTGGAACACGTTTTTAAAAAACGCTGCCTACCGGCATCCATTGACTTCCCTTGTGTCCATACTATGAAAGTGAATGGGTGCCGGTTACCAGCGTTTTGCAAAATATCTTCTTCTGTGTTCTGCTGAAGCAAGAAAGTCATACAGGTTTGACATGACATGAAATAATAAAAGAATTTAGGGTTAGGGTTAGAAATATCCCTTTAAGTCTGCAAGTCAAATGATGTTAAACTGACATTTCCTGTTAAATCGCATTCCACAGCTCAACTTATAAATCATTATTACAGCTTACTGTTGCAAATCACGGTTTGAATACTGATTTTTTTTATGTATACCTGATTTTAAAGTCATAGATTGCTTTAAGGGTTGATAAATCTAGCACATAATATCACATCAATGTCAAATGTCACGGCATAAAAACCTTGATTCATTTATTGTATTTAATTATTTGGTTATTCATATTGTTATTTGTAGTCATAATTGTACATCAGCAACCAATCTGTTGTGTAAAGTATGATGTAATGTTGCAAAACTCTTACGTTATAAAGTTATATAAGTTAGATCTGGCTTGCCATGAAGAATCAGTCTGTAAAACAGCACAGAAAGATCAATTAAGCGTCTGCACTCTGGAGATGAAGGCAGCGAGAAAGCCTTTGTCAAATAGTGCTGACTTGAGCATCTCTGACTGCAGGGATTTCAAAGCTGACTGAAAACACAACTTTGTAAAAATGACAGTCTGGATGTTTGGTAAATCTCTTGCTTGAAACTGTAAGAAAATGTCTTGATAGTTTAGTTGTCAGGATCCGTGTTGATTTTTGCAACAAGATTATACATCAGTATAGCAAACAGAGAGAAAGCCGTTTTTTTCATGAATAAAACACAATTACTGACAGTATCAGGTAACTGGCACTAATCGTTTCATAATATTGAAGAATTTATCATGTTTAATAAAGAATGAAAATGTAAATTTAAACCTTAAAGTACAGTAAACTAAAGCTAAATAAACTAAAATTTAGCATTGGTTAAAAAATTAATGAAAGGAAATAATTAATAAAATAAATAACACATTAACTTTAATCGTCACTAAGCAACATTCAGGCTTTTCATAAAGTCCCATGGTTAACTATGGTTTTGCTTTTGAAAAAATATTATTCACGTGTTTGTAGGAAAACGTCTTCATCAAACACCGTTTTGAAAAGTTTAAATGAAAAATCATTTATAAACTAAAAAAGAAAAACTAGAGTGTTGGCAGATCCTTTGCAGCCTGTAGTTTCACATGTCATGAGCGCCATGGGAACCCTTCATAGCATCAGACACGAGTGACACTAAATATGGGTTTCTGTTATCAAAACTGAAGACCACACAGCGCAAGAGCAAGCAAACATCGTGCCCTTTCTTCAGCCAGACGCCCCCGGAAGTGCCAAAGACCCCAATTTGAGACCCCGAGGCTACAATTAATAACTAGCTGTAAGCCTTTGTGTCAGTCACCTTAGCATGATGGGACATCCATTCTTGCTCCTCTCGTTCCCAAAACAAACTCACAGTATCGCTTCTCTGCCACGGTGACTTTTCTCCTGGTGCAGGGGGTTAGAAATCAGTATTGGCTCCCTGATGGCAGGCCGCCAGCTGTCTCCAAAGAAAGCACCTGTTATAGCTCTGAACACGCAATTAAATCCCAACCTTAGCGGCATGGTATTGAGTGCTGGGTCGGAGCCAGCGTGGGGACCGAGGCTGTGAAGGAAAGGCAGGCTTCTTTCTCTGAACTCATCCGCCGGCTAATCCTAAACTAACAAACCATCGTGGCTGGATACCCTAGTAATACGTGTATGTCATTGTGAGGTCAGAGAGCGTTAATTCAACCAGACGGTGAAGAAGAATCGTTTCTTTTATTCTGGGTGGGATGATACGCTAGATTGTAATCCTCAAGCTCAACCGGTAGAGCAGTGCATTAGCTACGGTTATGGGTTTAATCCTAAGGAACACACACATTGATTAAAGAAACATTTTATGTAACTCTTGTGTATAGTGCATTTTTAAGTTTCTGGGCTTTTATAAAAGATAAATGAAGATGCCACAATTTCCACTGATAAAACATTTTAAACACATGCAGAATATACCGTTCATCACTTGCTTGATAGTTAAGAACATGTTAAAAAGAAACAGATTAAAACTGATTCAGTAAGAAATATAAATTGTCACAAACGTGATCTAGCAGTTGGCATATAATCTGGCTTCTGTGCTTCAAAGGGTTCCTCACAGCGATACCATAGAAGAACCATTTTTGTTTTCTCAAAGTTCCCAAATAGTTTATACCATTCTGTCAAATTTCAGTCACTATTTCTTTCTTATTTTTTTATAGTGTAAAGAAACTTTTACACTACAAAGAACGTTTTGTGAACGTTTTATAGAACCTTAATGCAAAAAATGGCTCTTCTATGGCATTGAGAAGCACCTTTATTTTTACTTTCTGATGTCGTGCAACTGTTTCTTACACAAACCTATTACGTTCCTTCAAAAGTCTGGTAGAGGTTTTTGTCATTTTGGCAGTAAAAATTTTTATATATATAATATATATATATAGCTATCAATGTTCTCTATATGGACAGCCAAACCTCAAACAGTGTGCCTGAGATCTCCTAAATTATTTTAATAATACAATTTGGAACAATATGACTGCACGAACAACAGGAAACTGTTCCTTTAAGGGGATCCTGATATCAAAAACGATCATAGACGCCTCAGGTGTTTCTATAATCTCATCCATTTAAAGCCACATTCGCAGGGAACAAGTTCATTAGGAATGCTGTTGGTTACTGCCGTTTGACATGGGTGGATGTGGAGGCGATCTGACACCAGCCTCGCTCCTCTCACATAGAATCCCTCCCCTCATTAATTTAAAGCATGGGCTTGTGGACATGGGCGTCACACTTCATCAAACTCTAGCGTCTTTGACTCTCTCGCCCCTCCAACTGTTCAAACGGGAGCGTAAATTAATCGTCACTCATCCGGTGGGGGGATACACATCGCTCTACACGGTATATAACATATGCGTCGCCAACCGGAAGAGAGGGGGCTGGAGCGATGCCACCTGCATTTTCCACCTTGTCAGTTTAGCCAGCACCTGTAATAAATGAAGATCTCTCATGCAGATCTTACAGGCCTCGTGTCTGCTAACCACCCGACGGCACGGATACGCCGTCTGGACAGCATTCTTTACAGTGCTGTGGTTTTCCCTCAAATAAAGTTAGGAAATGCAGCATAACGGAGGAGCATAACGGACTTTTTTTTTCAAAAGTGCAAAAAAACAAAAGCAACCACTGGTTTTAATACAAGTTACAAGCTACAATTAAAAAATGCCAAAAATAGAAATTAAATCAGTATTATGTGATGTTATAAACATAACACTCTTATTGTTAGGTTTTAAACTTGGTCTGATATTTTACAGTTTAAAAAACTACGATTATGATGCCCTGAATAATCACCAAGGATTTGTGTCATATAGCTTAATAAAGATTGTGTCATATAAATTCATCCTGATAATGATATAAATGGTGCGTTTCATCACACAAAGTACTTTCTGGTCATTTTTAGCCCAATTTGAATGAGGCATTAAGATTTTTTTGCATCGTGTCATTACTTTTATGATAATTAGCCACATATTTCCTCCTCATATTCTCATTATTGTAATCACAGTTATGTAGTTTTATAATAATGTAATCAACTTTATTTCAGAAGAGTGAATGAGATTTTTACTATTATAATAATATACTGTACTGACAACTGATGAAGGGAAGTATTTCATACATTTTGAGATTTGTTGTGTTTCACAGAAATAAGACAATTGTTGAAATATGTTAAGTGTATAGAACTGTACAAATAATATAGATTTATTTACAATTATTCAGTAAAATAAAAAATGGAGTACACAGATGCACTCAATCTCATTTCAGTCTGGTAAAAACACAGAGATATCACCTGTGACAATTTAGATCTCATCTGTGATTTTTCTTTCTTGTGGGATGTCACGAGTCATAAAATCATAATAGCACAAAACAGGGATTTTTATAATATTAAAGAATTATTCTTGTCCAGGTTAATTTCACTTTTTTACTAAACGTAAAAGCCGCATTTAATTTCATACATCACTCAAGAACAAATGTATTTTAATACAATTTTACGCCTCTTTTACACCTCCTGCCTTTTCCCCACAAGTGTTTTCTGTATGTTTTGATAAGCTGTGTTGTTCAAATGAGGTGAGGAGGATGGTTCATTTGCCTTCTGTTGTTTTTCAATAATGCTGCCCCAAGCAGACACTACAGACAATGAATGCACAACCTCAAGATGTCTCATAGCCAATGTTTAGCCTTGCTCAGCCAAAATAGCAGGCAAAATAACCTAATCACAGTTCAATGGCATGTTGGAGGTCAACACGTCATCACAAGAGTAATGTTGGTACAAGATTTAATGAGATTGTGCCACACAGACTGTCTCAGAAAACAAAACAACAATCACTTCCTTGGTCTTTTTTGTGTCTTGGCATATTGATTTTCCTGCCACATTCTCTGCCCGAGAAGACAGCCTACGGCTGCACATCCACAATTAAATAAAAAGCACGTACAAAGCCTTTGATAGACAATTATGTTCTGGGGACTCTACTATTATCTCCAACAATTAAAATTTTAGGACTTCCTTTCATTTCATAATGTTAAACTTTTTCATTCAGATTACAAATTATATTTGAAACGGGAGATATAGAAGAAAGCAGCATTTTTGCTCTGACATAAAAGAGTTTGATCTACTATATACAGACACTCAGATGTTCACAACCTAAAACTCCCTCCTTCGGTCCACCCAGACCATTTATGAAAACTAATCTGCACAAACAGCTTGTGCTGGAACTCATTTACATTAAATACAGGGACAAAACCAAAATCTAAAGGTCTCAGAGAGGTTGAAAAAACAATTTTTTTGGTGAATTTTTTTTTGGCTTACAGTACATCTTAGAAAATAAATAAAATAAAATGCCCAAAAAAAGAATACGGCCACTTTAAAATGGCACCAGGTTGTAAGGTTAAAGAGATTTCAACTGATTCAAGGCCACAAAACTCACAGGCTGGAAGTAAAGGTTATTCACTTTTCCTACAAATTTAACAGTTATCATCTATTTGATTCTGTAATCGCTGAAACTGAACGCTCTGGGCCAAAACAGCTGCAAAACCCCCATGTTTCAATTAACAACTCATTTATGGAATTAAAAGATTAAAGAGCACTGCTGGCGTTCAGTGTTTCTAACATTAAAGCAAACAGACACGCAACACTCCATTATCCCTCCAGGACACTGGAACAGTCACAGTACCATGTGCTTTCCAAAGGCAAAGGAAAAAGTGTTGGTGGGAAAGTGGTTTCTTGTTACAAACATTCCCTCCATGTTTCCTTTCCCTTGCAATGCATGGGACAGACACTTCATATTCTGTACGGTATAAAAAAGATTAAATACAGTAGATTAACATTTGTAAGCTTTGCCCTTGACCCAGTACATCATAACAGATTATTACAAAAGTCAAGACACTTACTGTACGTCATCATCATTTACAAAAGCTGTTGTGCTAGCACTTTCTTTAATAAACTGTGTAGGATACTTGATGATCACACTGTTGTTTTTCAGACTTCACTGGCCCTTTTCACCCTGTCCTTTCGTACTGCTAAATAAAACCAAGGACTTTGTTTTTCAGACAAAACACAAAGGCTGGTACTACAGCCCCATGCCAGCACATCTCATTGAATCTGAAATCCTTGCTGAAGGTTGAGATTCTCAGAGCCGCAGACGTTGGTATTAGTCACATTCTCTTCAGCCTGACCCTGGACAAACTCTTCTTTAATGCATGAAAATACACTGTAGACTCTAAAAATGTGTTGGCACTGACTGCGCTCACGAAAACATCATCTATGCTGGAAAATAGCTTGAAACAGGTTTGTCGCCATACGAGGGAATAAACAGTGATTAATAATTGAATTTCGCATAAAGTAACTCAACACAAAAGACACAAATGAGGCTTTACAATGTGCTACACTAACCAGAATGAAATCAGACATTACACACTTTGAAAAGCTGTGGGGGAGAGTATCAATTTTACAGAATGTAACAATTCTGTATATAATTCGGAGACGACTGCAGTCATGACATATCCAATGAGGTGATGTGACGACACACACTTGTCAAAGTTCTTGATTACAATTGGTCTGCAAGGCCATACGGGCTTAAGCAAACCACATTAACTTCCTGATTTCCTCGGAGGAACATGAACGAATTTAGTGATGGCTTAAAAATTACAAAAACATTGGATGTTTGCATGCTATATTCATTAGCGAAAGATAGTCGGAGCCAATTACGGTCCCGTTGCCTTGAGGCACCTGATACTTTATGGTCTTATTTGTGAATAAGCCTCTGTTAAATTCAGATACAGCGCGGGAGGCATCGTCAAATAAACCCCACACTTATACGATGCAATTATGTCCTTGGCCATAATCGTCCTGAGACATCAACTTTCTTGTCCCTGGGAGCTCTAGCTAACAACTTCCCTGCAACATGTTATCCCCACGGGCGAACACAATGAGAGCGACAAGCCTTCATTAAAGCATTCAAATTCAAATGTTATTCTTAGCCTGAGGAGCGCTGAAGCCATATTAAATGAATCCATAAGAGACACGGGCTGTAGAAGAACGGTCCTGTACAATATCTGGTGTGCCTGAAAACACCAGTACAAAGTCTCTATTTCATGCCACCTTAATTATCAGCACAATCCCTGTGGAAAAACGCTATTCTAAATTGGAAAGTTTTACTTAGATTTGCAGTTCTGATTAAGGCTCATGTGATGTGTTAAATGATGATGGGAGACCAGAATGGGCTAAATAAGTGAGTCAGTTCACTTTTACTTTTACAAAGGTTTAACGCTTTATATGAGTGAGTGAGAAAGGAAATAATTAAAAGGTTTCTTGGAACAACTGCACAAGATGAATTAGCAAATGTTTTACTTTCACAAGCTCCCTCACCGACATAGTCTGACCCTATAGGGCAAAAGGATGAATATATTATCCTGTCTGTGAAAACCAGTCTCAAATCAAATTATGAGATAACAATCATCAATGTTTGATTTCCCCTAAACTATCAGTATGATTTCAATCTTTGACATGTCATTACTCAGTCAATATTAAAGATATCAAGGTTATATTTTCTTTACATTATGTAGGATGATTTGATGTAGAACACAGTAAATATCAAAACATGACTTTAGCTGGGTTTTCACAAGCAGGGTCACATACAAAGAGAGTAAATATTCAAAAGACACGCCAGTGCTATTACTATGAAGCTTATAGCACAGCTGATGTCAGGTTTAATTGTTGGTCAGAAATATGTTATTTAATTGTGATTTTAGTCTTTTCCCATTCAAGAAAACAGAATTGTAGTCTTGATATTTGTAGTCTTGGTACTTGCATGCATATTTTTAATGAATATTGCAGCATTATGCATGTAGTCTATATGTAAAAATCAATTATGCTTATTAAATCAGCACATTACCGTTAAACTCTAAAGAGAGCAGCGTTAGCAAGGACTTCACTCTTTTAATAAACTGCATTCATTTCCTTCGATACATGTTTAGCATTGATCTAAGGTTATTCTCAAGCACAAAGCCGTTTCTCACATTCATTTTCACAACATTTCTAGAATCTTCGGAACCGAAAGCCTTTTTGAAAAACCTCAAGGTTATGGCAGTCTGATAAATTAGTAGTAATATCATGATATAGCACCATCTTCCTGTGGCGTGATGGCCATTTATAACATTCAGCATGAGGTTAAAGTTTTGGAGATATAAATCCCATCCAGGCAGAGATATAGATGACCCATCTCTCACGGTGGAAATGCACGGGCAGCCAGGTGCTATGTCAAAATAACTGGTGAAATTGTCTATTTTCTCTCTGGCAGTTGGACACATTGCTTTGGACAGTTTCTGGCCAAGCCAGTCACAATTCAATTCCTCCACTCATTCATCATGCATTTGGGCGGTTCGGGTCAGTGCAAAAGCTGGGCCAGATCCCCGCCACCCCGCTCATCCTAAATCCTACTTAACCTCCATCGATAAGAAGACACTAGTTTATGACTTCATGTATCTTTGGCAGCTTTTCTAAAAGGCTGAAGGTTTTGTTTGCCTGAATTTGAAATGACCACCTAAAGTATTGGAAACTGACACATGGAAACATGAAAAACGAGATCACTCCCACTACAGTAAAAAAAGTTCTATACTGCAATATCACAAAATTGCCACTCAATTGAAGCGTATACTAAACAGGGAAAAATTAGACACAAAATAAAATCACTTTCATTTAATAAAATGAAAAATTGAAAGTCTATTAAGACCATACCTCATTGTGTAGAGAAGCGTTCCATTGTCCACCAGTCGCAGAAGTTTATTGGGTGTGGTCATATTATGGGCGACCGACTTCTTCCCGTTGTGAAAGAAAGTGTCCGGAGTCCAAATCTTGCTGGCGAGAAGGTTATTAAGCGGGAGGACCTGCATGGGCCCATCAAACTTCAGCCTCTCGTCCCGCCAGCTCTGCCGGAAGAACACATCAATCGTGTACTCCTATAGGAGAGAAACAGATTGAGTCAAGGCTCTCTGACAGGCCTTTTAAAACTTCACTTCACCCCCCAAGTTTCCCACTCATCTGATCTAATGCCCTTTTAGAGAGAAAGCCCGAAGTGACATGCGAAGCTCTTCTCCAATCTCGGCAAATGACTCGAGAGCAGAAAAAAACTTGGCTCAGTCCTTGTAGTTAACAGATTTTCTTGTTTGGCTGTTCTTTATTGGTTGAGATCTTTTTCTCAGTTGTACACTTCAATAATTCATTTGCACTTTAAGGAGGGAAGCAGCCTGGTTGGTGCGGGATCCTTAAGGCTTTTCAAAAGTTCAAACCCGAATGATTGCGTTTTCTCAGCTGTCGCTGCAGGGAAAAAACAAGCGGGTTATCTCTCTGACCATATTGCCAACATGGAACAAGGGACACTGTCCTCAGTAAACCTATGCATAGAAACACAACAAAATCTTCTCCAGGGTTGAGTATTGATGACAGCGGTATCACTGATGACAAAATTTCCAACATCAAACGCATACCTGCTATACCCTGCCGTTCATTTCCAGGTTATTTATTCTATAAAATTAAAACATGAAATTAAAAGTCATGAATGAAAATAAGGGTAGACACTTAATCCTGTACGAGCCTGTATAAACATTTTGAGTGTTACATTAATCACCGAGAAAGGTCTGTAGAGCTTGTAACTGAGTACGTGACAGCAAACAATTACAGGATGTGTCATTTTTTGGTTTTATTTTCTGCATTACCAACTGAGCGCTATGAGGTTTTTGTCACGCTCCAAAAGGTTCAATTTGCTGGAAAGATACTTGCGAAGCACCAGACAGAAATCTATGTTGCCCAGTCAATCAGAAATGTCAAGAAGCTCTCAAATGAAGGCAGAAAACAAGTCAGATGAAAACATTCATTACAAATGCCTTCTAGTCTTTAGTACAGTTTTGCCCTGACGACGAGAAAATGACAAGGAATACTCCTGGCTGTATAATGAATGGCAGTTTCCAGTTTGAGTTTGCAGCATTAAAATGTGTATGCTGCTTATGTGTGTCTCTGTACATCATTTATTTAGTAAGCTTCAGACTTCTATCTAAAGTTGCTTTCTGATTAAAATTCTGCAGGCACGTCTATTGCCAGCACTTCATGAGAAGTGAGGAACAAAGTGAAAGTTGACATCATGTGACATCCACAACAAAAGCATAGAAATAAGTAGCCAGAAATTAATTAAAATCCCTGTCAATGCTTTCTAAAAACTCATACTTTGCATTACAATAAAGGTATAAATGCAAAAGCCCCATAGGCAAAGCATAAGCGGTCTTAAACACATAGGTCTGATAAAGAACACGTGTTTTTTTAAAACAAGCTGTCAAGTCTCCTAAGGGCATGCACGTTAAAATAGCACGTAAACAACTGCAGAAGCCCATGGCGATAGAGCTCCATGTCTGGAGCAAGTGTCTTACAAATGCACAGATTGCATACGCTCTGTTCACGCTGAATGTGTAGCACAAAAATAATGTAGCTTGCTTTACCCTAGAGAACGATGGACATGGTCATAAATGTTTGGGAGATACTTCAGATACAACAAAATACAAAATAAAGGACAGTAAAGATGACACGCTGTATAATGCAAAGGGCTATGAAGAAATATTTCCCATCAAAACACAAACAAATAAAAACAATGCAAGTATAATAACACTTGTGAAAAGTTGAAAGCAATTGTTCTTTGTAATAAACGTAGCATCATACCTCTACATTGGTTTATTTTTGCATATACATTATGTTGCCAAATAATGTGAGTGTCTGTAAGATTGATGCCCCCTGAATGTTTACCTACATCCTGTGAGATGACAGTAAACATCAGTACAAACATTTATTTAATTTACAGTAATGTTACTTTAGAGCAAATAAAAAACAAAAAAGAGTTATTTTGACATGGTGAAAATGACGGTATGGCAAACAGCCGTGATCAGACAAGCACAGATGTTTCCATAAAAGAACCCGATGAGATTTGCTCAAAGCTTATTTTTTCTTTTTGGCCTAATACTGTTGTTTTGGTCAGATGAATGAGTATCACGGGATATCATCTCTCATCCTAAAATGTTAACAAACAGTACTCAATGGACTGCAACAGATGCTGTCATATTCATCGCCACTGATTTATATGCAAAACAAAAATGAACATGATAAATAGACAAAACAAAACAGATGTGCCAAAAACACTACAGTTCAAAGTCTCAAAGACGGAAATGGAAATAGAAACACAAGACACGTCAAACGATGCTATGGGTGACATTCTGCTTACATAACCTCAAGATGTTGTCAACAGCCTGATGTCAGGGTGACCAAATAAAGTATCTGCACACAAGGTCATCATTGGTCCTTTGGCAAAACAATTTACCCAAGTAGGATATATTCCTCCATCAATATCCTTTTGATTCTAGGGGTAAGTACAGTAGATTTAGTCAGTGTAATTTGGTTGATCATAGAACATTCTAGTCTCAAAAACAGTGTTTTAAAGGCCCATTTACACCAAGAATGAAAACCACAACCATTATTAACATCCTCACTGATGTATGTTGTATTTTCTATGCTTTAGTCCTTTAAATGTAAATGAATTTGATTGGCTAGATTGGTTAACAATGATATCTTTTGAACAGTTATTGTTATAGTTGCTGTGTAACTTCATCTTCATGGTTATTATTTTTACTCTGAATGGCCCTAAGCTCTAAACCCAACTATTAGCCTCCCCTGAAATTTGATTATACGAATGCTGGTCCAAGGCCAACAAACAACGTTTATCCTGGAACATATGCAGATTAATAAAATCACGGTCATACTGACAGATCACAAGCTGTTTCCCCTATGGCGGTAATTATAATGTTTCATAAAACTAATACATCTGAGACAAAGAAACACGCAAAGCAAAGCCCAACAGCAATCCCTTACATCCACAATTCCATGTGGCAAAAGTTTAGGGGAAATTTCTACTCTGGCCAGCCATTAACTACTATTTGTAAATGGAAAATTAATTTCTGAATTTTTAATAGGCATAGAAGAAAAATCTCGGCCCAATAGGGTGTACCATTTGCACACATGTCAACACAGCTGATGGGATTCAGTACTGATATCAGGAATAAAAAGTTACAGAATAAAAACTGACGGTGTGGCACCATGCAAAGAGCTCTAATAAGACCTGCACTGCCTGTAAGACCATGACAGATCTCAACTTTAATGACATGGTTTTAATGCACTGCTATTCCAAATACGTGAAAATCACACATCTGCCAGACTCCAATTCATATCTTTGCAGGGCTAGTATACCAGAGCACTTCCTGTTGTTCTGGAGCTTTACACGTTCTCACATCAGGTGTCCAGCATGGACTACTGCTCTTAAAACATTGCAATATAGAACAGCAGCAAGTTATCCAGGTGTGAACAGGTTTCCTGTCGAGTACCCAACCTTTTTTGTACCTCAGTTCATGGTTCAAAAATCCCTGTGTTTTGTTGTAAGTGTATTTGTTCTGTGGAGGTTTTTTCCTTCATGGGATCTGATCTTGAACTGAGTACTGCTCACCTGTCCTGCCCCAGAGAACAGTATCTGTATGCAAACGGGCAAATGTGCACTATGTCAGCATCCATCACTGACCACTGATAAAAAAGGACGATATATAATACATTATAAATTACTACCAAAAACGTAATGTTTAATGTTCTTAAAGTTTGCATTACGATGTTTACACGGAAAATAAATAAATAAATAAATCGCCCTTAAAATAATGCCGACTTGTTATACTTTATCGTTATCATTTTAGTTGTCATGTAAACTTAACTTACTTTTGAAATTTGAAATGATTATTATCACTTTATTTGAACAGTTATAGTTAACATTCAGGCCTTAATAAATTTAATTTAACAGAACAGTTTCGTTCCCAGAAGACTTCACTGTGAGCTTTTAATAGATTTTGACAGACTATTTCAAGTGGTAATTCACTGCATGTCAGACAAATGTTTTACATCTCTTTTACTGGCACAGAGAGAGTAAAAACAAAAACAAGACGAAGCATGTAACTTTCCCAAAAACATGACTTACAGTAAATGTTTTAGTCCCTCCACCAATTGTGAAATTGTAATGTCTGTTTCGCTGGGCTTTCTTTAGCGGTTTAATTACAGTTCTTCTCATCTTTTCCCACAGCCCTTTCCCCACACTCTTTACTTTATCCCTTTTAAGTCATCTGTATTAATTACAGCATATGGAATGTGTTCATTACTGCAGAAGAAGCCCAATAGAGACAAAAACTAGACAACACAAATGAGAGAACATATTGTTGGTTGCTTCATCAAGAATTAGAAACACTGCAGGGTCCTTGAATGATTTTTTTTCACAAAAGACATTATTTATTATCCACATTCACATATGTTCTATAAAGTGTGCTTAGTTTTTTAGTTTGTTGTCTCTTTTCACACTCAGCGGAGGACACTTTGAATGTTACATGCATGCGATACGTAACAGCAGGAGGAGAAACTAAACATACCCCCAGGTTTAAGCCAATATTCCCTGATCACCAGCATCTCCTGCGGTATCTTTAAAGGACTAATTCCATAAACACAATCTGAGATATCTGCGAACTCTTTTTTCTTTTTCAATATATGAACACGTAAGCCGTACTTCAAAGAAAAACCAGTAGGGAAGCGTATTGCCAAAACAAGATTAATTTAAAGATCAAAACAATTTTGTGGCGGTCTGGCTGATCCATGTGGAGCCACGAAATAGATAGTAGAGTGTTTGGGGTTTTCCTCACGCTTGCCCTGCTGGGGCACTGGGTTTTGACCTACTTTTGAGAGAGTGATTTTGCCTGAGCCTATCACTACAGCGGAAAGCTGCTGATGGACACAGCGGTGATGGGCACTGGGATGTGGAATAACATGTTCAGCTAATGAGCCGTGAGACGGAAAGCAGGGATTTGTCAACCCCCCAAAAAGGTGTTAATAATGCTAAGCCACTTCACATGAAAAAAAACGAAAGCAATGGAGAAACTGGTGTTTTAGTTTTTCGCTGCAGGGCTCTGAAAAACATGGACAACGTGACCACTTCAGGTTCTATTCCAGGAACTGATGAAAGTGAAAACACTCCCCTGAACATTTTAACAGCTTCTAAGTCTAAGAAAAAGATTTTGCATATGTACATATTGCAGTCAGCTTTATTCCTGTAATGAGACACATTTATGAGGAATGTGACAGGATATTCAACAAACAAAATGTTGACTTCAATTGATTCGACTATGAAAAGTGGACAATCCATAGCAGACTTTATCCAGACCTGAATGCAAGTTTGCATAAACAATGGTGAAAAGCTATTTGTTAATATTATTAAATAGTTTGTGCAGCCTAGCTGATGAAAGCTGTTATTACATTCTGATGAAAGATCATGAAGACAAACAAATTATTCTCTGAAACATTGTGCACTGCATAACAAGATCAAGGAAGTGTTTTAAGAACGTAAATGGGGTCAATGCTTTCTGTAAAGTACGTAACAATGATGAGATTCATTTTATAGCTGCACAGAAGAAATTAAGTAAAATCACAGCAGAACATTCCTGCAAAAAAAATTCATCACCAAATCCCCATGATGTTACAATGATGAGCCACTATTACATTCTGGTCTACTGCAAATGAACACAATTAATTATTAAAACCATTTATTTTAGCCAATCAGGACATCCAGTTAATACTCCATCGGTGCTATTTTTATCATTCTGGTGATTTGAAATGCCTTTTTCAACATTTGAACATTTTCCCAGTTGTATTTGTTGTAGATATAGTACATCCGTTATATCTGAGAGCACAAGCATGTGGCAGACCACCTTAGTTTAGTTCCTAATTGAAGCTACTTTGAATATCTTTGTCTGAGCAGCCGAAAAGGATGAAGCGGGCCGCTGAGCCGCTCGCCGGTTTCTGCGAGCTGTGAAGTCATCCACATCACGGTGCTTATCTGCAGAGCGCAGGCTCTACAAGAATGTCTGACACGAGCAGCCGCGTTGCCAAATAACAGGACGCAGGCTACTGCGCAAATTGTGCCGGAAAGAATTTGCTCACCTAAAACGCGCTCAGATGCTCAGAAGGCGGGCTTCAGACATTCAGTTGCTCGGAGACCTCCCAGAGACAACAGGCAGACAGCTGAGAGTTTTGTACCGCTTTCTGAGTGAAACAGCCTCCAACGGAGCGATCGATCTAATGATCTGTTTAATTCACTTCAATTCGGCGAGCCTCTTTAATCCACTTAAGCAATCAAATGGAGATTTTATTTGCAGGAGAAGTGAGGAGAACTCAATGGGTGTGAAATCAGGAATTTGTTTGTGTTTGCGTGGACTTTGGGGGCAATGTTACAGTTCTTAATTTGTCGAAATAAATACATTATGTCTATATGCATTCATTTATTGCATCTTATTAGGCGTGTTTGAAAGCACCAATAAAACCGAATGGGGTTAAACGAAAAGTTCATTTAATAAGAAATATCACCACAAGTGTTTTTTAAAAGGGTTTCGTTTTCATTAGTATTCAAAAGGCGGCTTTAGTGTACTGGGTCTTCTGAAGTGTCGATTACTCATGGCCATGTCACGGAGAAGTGGCCTGCGACACAATCTGTGGCTTCTAATTCCCCGCTGCTACATAAGATTGGACCGCTCTTACTCCGGCAGCTCTGGTGGAAAGCACTTCATCAAAGCAAAAGCAACACGACCATATTTCTGTGATTCCTGAGCAGGCATAATGCTCCACTTACAAGACTTAAAACTGATTATAACCCAGATACCCGTGTTTAATAAAAAAAGGTATTTCTGTTACAATGAGACTGTGACGTCTTTCTCTTATTTATCTATTTTAAGCTGCACGTTAAATGATCAAGGAGAGCATTATGCAAGCTCATGTTAAGCTTGCTTTGACCTCCAAATGAAACTTGCAGCATTGCAAACAATCACTTCTATTTACATTTTACACATTCGACAGACGTTTTTGTCTTCAGGGACAGCACATTCAAGCTATGCATCATGTGTGTATGTGTGTTTTTCTAATGCACTACTAACGCAATGCTTTACCCAGAAACACGCTCCTCAAAGTCTTTTTTCTCTGTGCCTTCTGTGTTATAATTTAAGGTCTGTACATGCACAGGATTCATATCACCTTGTTTCGGTTTGCGCGCAGGCGCCACTAACATAATGGATTTGCGTATGTCATTGTCTGTGATTATGGCTTACTTGAGCATCACATTATACTGGTGGAACGCAATGGCGGGGGGTAATGCCATTGGGTTTAATACATTAGGAAATGCTGTCACGAATCAAGACATTTTAGTATAATGTAAAAATCAGCAAGTAATGCTGCGCTTGTGTCTTTGCATGCAACTGTCATGCAACTTAAGCAATAGGGCAAAAAAAAACCTAAAAGTTGTCAAATGGGACAGTTTCTGATTTGTCAACAGTGCATATGTGTGACCATGCCCAAGTCATTCACTTTTTTCTATAAAATCATTCTACATAATGAAAAGAACATTCTGTAAAAATATAAGCTTTATGTCTTCAATATTGATTGAGTAATGAGATGTCAAAGATTGAAATCAGAGTGATATTTACAGGTGAATCAAACGTGTTATCTCAATTTAATTTTGACACTTTAGCCTGGTTTTCACAGACAGGGACGCATATGGCGAACAGTCCTTTGCAAACACAGACAATCTCCCAAACCCCCCGATCGCTTTCTCAATAACATACAAATGCCACTGTGTGCTATTCAAACGTGAGCATAGCTCGCAATGATTAAACAGATATGATAATATTATATATTCGAACAGGGCGGCTTGTCAGCCTGATTGCTGATTATTTCTGAATTACCTGCTTGTATTACTCGCAGACAGTAAGTGCTCTAGATACGATCACCTGCCGTACTGATGAGAATTATAGCAACTGAAGATGTGAGCAATCTGCAATCTCTCTATTCAGAGCAGACAGTGAGAAATGGGCCGGTGAGTAATGGGAACAAATGAGGCTGTTTGTTATTTTTCTTTGTCTCATCCCTATACAGCCTCAACTCACTTGCTCGTTAGTCTAACTTTGTGTTTTTCCCTCCTTTTTCTCCGTCCGTCTCTCCTGTCTGTTTCTCTTTACAGAACCTCTAATGCATCTTTTGAAAGGTTTTTCCTCTCTGCTGGCAATATGACCCGTCAGTACATGATTGGCTGTCACTCATCCATTAATGCCATTTCTACTGTAATGTCTTTGCATTTGACTGCTGGGCAAATGCATTTGGCAACACCATGTTCCAGACAAAACCCGGAAAAGGAATTCGTGCAAAAAGATCAGGGTACAGCATCAGGGTCTTCATACTGAAAGTGGCCGTCACAGTCACGGGCGGACGCTACTGAAATAAAAAGTGGTGTGAGTTGGGGAGTTATGGCATTTGCAAAATCAAATTGGACACAAATGATTACTGGACTGACAACTGAATCCATAGGCAATATTGATTAAAACAAATAATCACAGGCTGTTTTTTAAAAAGAGGGATTGTTCTTACAACAAATGACATAATTGTTCCTGTAGGGTCTTAACACATGGCTGGTAGTGGTTGACATACATACAGTATGTGAGTTTTTCAAAAGGCTTATACAGATACCAAATAATAAAAAAAACAATACAGTAAACAAACACAAAAAAATACTGATAAAATAAATACATGCAGTATATTCACTACTTCAAAATAGTGATTGTATAATCCCTCAATTATTTAAAATAAAAAATAATTTTTAGATTGACAATCCAATTCATATTTTTGGTGAATCACCTGAATGATAAGGCGTCATTTGTATTCTATAATCTCAACAGGTTCTGCTTACCTCTGTCCCTAACAAGCTTTCTTAGCGACCTGTCAAATTCTCCTCACTTATAATTATTATTGATTATGTGACATGTCAGATTAAATCCTTTGAGCCCAGAGCAATGCCTCAGCACAATATTCCATGAGAAGGTCAGAAAGTTTGTCCAAGGGTAAATGACAAAGTTGTGATCACATTGTACCTTGATAAGTCAGGCATATTAAATCATAAAGCGCTCATTACTCAAACTCCTGATTGCAATCTAATAAAAGCGTTTTATCACCGCCATCCAAATGAAAGCTTATTAGAGATCTAAGATTAAGTAATAGCAATAAACAGACAAAAGAGAGAACAAGTATCTTAGCAAACCGGGTTCTTACATTGCCTTGCAATTACACAGCATGCATTTGTGCAAACTGGCGTAACGACTTGTAGCTATGGAAACACAATACCAGCCCTCATGGGTGCCACCCATTAAGGATGCAAATTGTCCTGTTGTACACACTGCCAGAGAAACATTTAACACTGCAGCAAATTATAAGAAAGACGGAAGAAAGATGAGTTATTGTTGTACAGTGAAATTATGGACCTAGTGTTTGCCGCATATATCTTAAGTAAGTGTTTTTTTCCATAAACAAATCTCGCCAACAATGGCTGTAATTCTCACTTAACTTTGACCTCATCCTTCTCAGAAACTTAATCTGGTTATTGCATCCCCTTAAGCAAGGACACAGAGTCCATACATACTATCGCAAACCACACAGAAGATTTTTTCTTGTCTCAATCAAATCAATCAATAAAAAAAAATTGTGGCTACAATAAGGCACTTACAATTGAAATAACAAAGTACTGTACTAAAGTACTGATTTGAAAGTATAACCACATGATGTAATGGTATTATAGCTAACATTACAATGCCGGTAACCTAACACGATCCGTGCAGAAATGAACAGGATTTAAATAGATCGTTTTAACAGTTTTTTTAGGAAGCAAGGAAAAGTTTATGTAAGACACGTTTCTTCTGCAAGTAAATGGCCCAGTTCACTTCTGCACGTGTGGAGATGTGAAGCGAGCAGATCAAGCAGTGAGCGTTATAAGAGATGAAAATGATCTACAAGCAGGCAATCTCTGTGAGGTGAAGGATCATTTGTCAAAATTGTTTGTTCAAAATCTGCTAGTTTAGGGTCAATTAGATATTATGCCAGAAATTTTTAGCTGTTGCTGAAGCCTTACTTACTGTATATTAAAGTGTATTCAAACCATCATTTAATAAGAGTTATCAATCATTTAAAGTTAGATAAAACCACTTTTTTTAAACAACTTATAGTTAAAAGCATCACTGTTTTCTTTGGTCAGTGTTTGTGATAAAGTGTCAAAATTAATGTTTGTCAGTGCATGCAGAACCACAATCCATAACTTTTGTCTCTCTATCACAGTTTGAAACATAAAATTGACGGTAACTTTATATATTTATCTTTATGTGGGTTGAATTAAATTGACATCAAACTGACATTTCCTGTGAAACCATATGGAACAGCTCGACTTTATTATCAACAAATGATTATTGAGGTCACTGTTGTCAAACGTGGTAAATTAAGGAGACAATTTGAACACTGGTTTTTATGAACCTGCACAATAAATGATTTTTATTTATTTCCAACTAAAAGTTTGATGTTTACATGGGTGACACAAGTTTGCAACAAAATGTACTGTCCTGTATAGAAATTTAGCAGGCGTTAACGTGACAGATAATGACCTCTTAAGCTTTTCCAAAAAAAGACCTTCAGAAATGACACAGGACAAGCCCCTGACTAACAATGTCATCCTCGCTTTGCACAAAGCTCGACACATCACCTGGGGCAGATTAGCCTGGCCTAAATTTCAAAGCAGACGACTTGTCAGATGAAGCCTGAGACAGAGAAAAAGAGGAATGGGCAATGACGGTGCGGACGAGTGAACAAATGGGACAGAACAGCGCAATCTTTCACAAGACAGGTGGAAAAAGTGGCATTAGGAAGAAACAAAAATAGAGATGAGGGGATATGAAACTAAACGACAAATGAAGGATATAAAATAGAAGAAGAAGAACTGTATGAACAAACGAGAAGGATGTTGGATTACGGACAGAGGTGAAAGCGAAACTTGTTAAAATGAAATAGCCAGTGAGGACACAGCGACAGAAATAACCCACTGTTAATGGCTGTACTGATGGCCTTATAAAGAAAGAAATGCTTCGGTTACCAAGTGATAGAAAAGTCTGCTGTAATGTGCAGATGAAATCGCTGCATAAATACTTTGCTCTTTACTCATATGATAAGCTATTTCTTGACCCTGTTTCATTTAAAAGCTCTGTTTTAAAATGTAGAGAGCTGTCTCGCTGCTTCAGCCTGCAAGTAGGCATCCTAAAGGTCATGTTTCATGCATAGTATATGGTAAAAGTAGGAAAATGGGATGCAGATTCAAATCATAATAGAGACTTGCATTAGCAGTTTGCTAAGCTAACGAGCCAAATCTAATAAGAAAATAATTATAAATACATGACATACACTTTTCAAAGATAAAGTTATTTACCAATTCATTTTTTAGTGTTTAGTAAAATATATAATTGTTTATATTATACATTTTCTGTCTCAATATCTGTTATCTGGCAATTACATAGAAATGTCAATTATATGTTAAAAAAAATCTAATTTCAAATTAAATCTTAAAATTAAACATTTCACACAAACCTTACCCCATAAAATAGGAAAATTGTTCCTTGAAAGTAATATGAACTAAAAAATAAACTTTAAATTAAATAAACTTGGCAAGGGTTTGTGCCCACACATACAAATACATATATAGTAGTTATTTTCTCTGAAAAGTTATGTTGCTTGTTTTAACTGGAAATGTCACATCCGTAACATTTGAATTACCTATTCATTTTTACAAGTCCTAATTTTTTCCATAATAATGTAATAAGAGTGACAGCTCAGGCACCCGGTCAAGGCTGTGGTCTCATTCTTGGTGATATAATGGGATATAATGTTAGACCCAGAGGAAGCAGAGATGCTGTTGTGGCCCCGAGAATCTTCAAGACACACAACTGTTGAACAGAATAGCATATTAAGACAGAGTTTTGACACCATGCTGTTTTTTGTCTGTTATGATGAGGGTGATTAAAAAGAAAAACCAAACTGAAATGGTTTAATACTGTTCATATAGACATTACACAACAATAAAACTGTGGAAGAAGGAAAAGATGACTCATCAGCAGAAAAGGTAATAGACTGACCATTGACACCAAACTATAGACTGAATATAATGAGCACAAAATCAAATAATTTTGTAATGCAGGGAATTTCATACTAGTCAGAGTGTTACAGCTAAAGAAATTATATATCAATGGCCTAGAAAAAGCTGTTCAGAGAAAGGTTTACAGCGGATCTGCATGTTGAGATCCCATTGAATTACAACTACTATTACAAGTAAAAATAACATTATTATTATTATTTTTATTATTATTGTTTTAACTATAAACAATAATGTCACATCTGTAACAATACTTTTTTGTTCTTAATAATAATAATAATAATAATAATAATAATAATAATAATAATAATAATAATAATAATAATAATAATAATAATAATAATAATAATAATAATAATAATAATAATAATAATAATACATGTGATAATGTGATGTGATAAGGTAATTGTTAATATTATCATTTGTTGTTGTTGGTATAATAAATAATAATATTACTAATTACCAATGTGAAATTGAAGACCTGGTGTACATCACCTCATCTTCAATCTTTTTTGTTTTTTAGCAGTGAATATGCAAATTAAGAACACGACCTATCAACAGCACTCAAGCCAATAGGTTAGTGCAGATTGATGGTGTGAATCAGCATGTGTATAGGTCTAGATGAAAGCTGAGAGCTGTTTACATTCACATCAAAGCAGTGGTCAAGTGGCTTTGAGACTACCACATTCATCTTCACTCGAATATCTTGCTGTGTGCATCTTAAAAGAGCATTTTGTGTATCAGGTTTGCACCTGGTGGAGTCGTACAGTTTGTGCAGAACTTATTACATATTGCTGGCATGTGCTTTAATGATTTACATTAGACAAGATATACATTTAATATTTTATACTGTATGAGAACTGTTTCTGCACATTTAGATAAGAACACTTCCATACAATAACTAGGGACTTAGAGCTGTTAAAACGTTAGAGCTGTTAAAACAGTATTAAGGTGACATCAAAAGCACAGCCAAGCTACTGTAAAGATGTCAGTTTTGTCTTAACCGAGTTCTGTGATGTACTTCGATGCTAATCCACACACAGTTATGTGAACAATGAGTCTGTGACAAATCTGGATAAGCGTGAGCGGGATCACGAGAGAGAGTCGCTACAAAGCCTGACAACAGATAATGTTATCAGAGGCAAACCTGACATTTGCACAAACTGCTCTCAGCTCTCCGCATGCAAACCGGGGAGCGTGACATGGATGATTTAAAACTAAGAAAACAACTTGATGAAAACTACCTGAATGGGTGAAAGAAAATCAACATAACTTGGCTAGTAAACTCGTAGGGAATGTGTTGAGTAGACTGCTGTGAAACGGTTAAAATACATTATTTGTGAGACATAAATCTGGTGCAGTGAAAACAGCCACCAGCCTAGATTAGTCAATGCATGACTTCAGAGATGCAGGACTATTTATCTGCGAGACCTGACATCTATGGCCGTCTGATATATGGATTCTCTCCATTATGCATTATGAAGAGTTTTCTCTTTCAGACAGTCACAATATGATAAATCGTGAGCAAAACTTCAAAAGGTGCTGAAGCGTCTAGGAATGCAGGCTCAGTATATAAAAACGTCAAAACTTGATTTTGGTAATACAGCAAATATCCAGTGAACTACATAAAACACATTAAGGGATGCTGACGTTGCTGAGGCTGTGCATATTTGAAATATCATAAGGAAAGGTTTCCCAGGAGAACATCGGGTAATGAAAAAGTTCAGTTCTGACCAGGATGAATCTAAACTTTAAAAATACCAGTGCATATTTTGGGCACAGCTAGTTTGGGAAAAAGAAAAGATAGCAAGGAGTATACTGGACTTTTAGGGCTAATACTAGACACTGGACTAGTATTAAATACAGACACACTGACTTACACTGTGAGATTCTACCATCTGTATAAAAACAACATAATGAACTGCAGAGATCAGCAGTAGGTGGTTGAACACTTGACCAGGAGAATAATGATTGTGCCACTGAAACTACATCTGCAGTTAGAGTAATTACCTGAACCAAGTGTAACCAGGGGTGTCCAAACTCGGTCCTTGAGGGCCACTGTCCTGCAAAGTTTACCTCCAGCTTGCCTCAACACACCTGCCTCAAAGTTTCTTGTATGCCTAATTAGACCTTGATTAGCTGGTTCATGTGTGTTTAATTGGGGTTGGAGCTAAACTCTGCAGGACAGCGACCCTCCAGGACTGAGTTTGGACACCCCTGACATAAACAGTCAGGTATACTGGTTTACAGGTCATCTACTGGTTCTATGTGTTGGACAGCGTTTCTGGTGACTCTATCATAAAGGAGAGGTGATGATGATGCCAAAATGTTAATACTGTTGGCTCCAGGGAGGAATGACATGTTACAGTGTATCATCACATGATATCTCCTGTCACACCATGCCAAACAACTCAAAAACATAAACTTTACCATCCAATCTATCTGCTGGGATGTCTGGGATGAACTGTCACAAACACTTCCCAACCTGAAGCTGGGTGCCCAACTCAAGAGTAACCATATAAAAGAAGCCTGTTTTATGGGTTTTTTCCTATAGCACTACTGCTATGGTAAATATGTAAACTATGTGACATGTTTTCTGGTCTGCATCACAACGTCTCTCCATCAAGATGTTTGTGAATGCAAAAGTATTTTATATGGTTCATACATCACAGATTACAGTTGTCTATCTCAAGACATTGTCCTCTGTGCAACTGATATTATGTAATTTCTTTCCAATTAGACTTTGACAACAGCTGTTCTACTTTCTGAAGTGGAGCCACATTTGAAAATTCTGTAATTTTTTAACTTTATAGGTCGATTACGTTAACGGTAACCTCGATAATTATTGCCGTGTAATTTGAGCATAATTTCACGCTCTGTATAATTTGACAGATTGTGATGTTTTCCTCTCACTATAAGAAATGACATCTCATACAAAATACAAAGCACCACTATAACATTGTGGCAATTCATCTTGCGTACCACAGCCAATTGTGTGTATGATTAAGACGCATGCATTTCTCCGTGCAGAGACGCGTTTCTCCCAGCCAATTAGCTTGTCTCTTAAACGAGTTCATAAAGGAAAACAGAGTTCACACATTCACTGGAACAGAAGGAAATAAAGGACGGTACTGTGTCATGTCCTGTGACAAACAAATCTTTCTAAATTCAATTCAGTGGTAATGGAATCATCTCATTTTCTCATATGCAGTTATCTGCCACCAACTGCAATAAACCATGGACCGTTTTGAAATGCAATAAATTTGAGGGACAAAATTGACAATAGCAGAGATGAACGTTTAAAAGAGTGAATAAAAAATTAGCCAAGGAAACATTTTTCATGTAAAGCTAATAAATATATGTGACCCTTTCTGCGAAAACGAGGCTAAAGCCCAAAAATCTTATTCTGAGATAACGAACATCAAAGTTTGATTTTACCTATTCATTTTCCTACGATTCAAATCTTACTCTGTCAATAGTAAAGATATCAAGATATAATGTTCTTTACATTATTTAGGATAATTTAATATAGACAGTAACTCACTAAACAGTAAACGGTAAAAAAACCTTTAGCTGGGTTTTCACAGGCAGGTCACATATATACTGTACATGTACATACATGAATATAATGTATATGCAGTGACAGTAAGAACTCACCATATCAGTATCCGATACTGGTCCGAAACTCGTCACATAGATGTTTGTTCTCACTTCAGTCACACTCTCTGATTGGACAAAAGAGAAAGCAAATGTAAGAGCTGAAAGAACTACTACATTATGAGCATAACATACTGTTATTTGCACTTGTAAGGTTATTGGGTTGCATCTAATATAAATCTTTCCGAATGTCCATCGTTTCAAAATCCTTGATCGCTGGGGTTCTGTAAAAGAAGTACAACAATCCACTAGAACAGAATTTAGTACCCCCCTACACATGGTTAATTACGCCCTGAGCCACTATATGCATTAGTCAACTAAGTCAGCAGTTAGCAGTTCAGATGTGAATTTCGTGACTGTACTGGACATTAGCATGTAAAACTGGGCTGGAATGAGAGGATTTAAAGGAGCTTGAGAGAAGTAACTGGATGGCAGTCAAAATGGCAAAGACAACAGGAAGTGAAAAGCCTGTTTAAACAGCCAAAGGAAACCATCCTGCTCCACCGTGGCATTAGGCCACCGCTCTGAGTGCGCCAATGTGACTTCACCCATTCATCAAATACATCTTGCTTTCTGACTGGCCACTGCTGGGCTCACAGTTGAAGCTCTGTACTTTTAGAGGTCACTAGAGATTCAATCTGTCAGACCTCTGTGGCGTAGAATAAACACACACAGAGGGAGATGGTTTAATGGATTTCTCTTGGCCATTTCTGAAAATGTCATAAGCAGACAGAGTATGACACACTCGTGTCTGGAAATCAACATTTAGACCTTGATGCTCCGACTGAATGTGATTTTACGTCCGAAAGGATTTTGTCACCTTCATATTCTGCAAGAGGAATCAACTTAAAAGCATTGTAAGAATAGGCACCATATCTCTCATTCTCAGACAGCAGACGAGTCAAAACGAGTCTCTAATGCAAAATGAACAGGGGAAGCGATCGACTTCTTCAGGATGATTAATTGAGCATTCTGTGGGTGTAACATCACAGTCCTGGGCAAGACCTCTTTATTTTCAACAGAGTTCTTTAATACATGAGACTCCTGGGGCTCCTTAAACTTAAGATTTGTAAGTGATCCCAGAGGAACACTGTTCTGTGACAGAGTTTCCTATTGATAAACATTACAGTGCAGAGAGAAGATGAGTAATTTCACTGTTTCAAAACACAATCTGTTATGGATCTGAGAGGTGCGAGACTTCAAAAGCTCCGCCTGACAAAATATGTCAATAATAAGAGCGAGGCTGAGGACGGAGGAGGAAGGTCACACTCGCCCCGCAAGGCAATCAGCCAATTCATCACTGTTAAGCAATAAGGCAAAGATACTGACACTGGGGACCATGTGGAAGAAAATGTTTACAATCGCTCAGCCTACCTCCAAGTCCGGGACGCAATCTGTTGTCGTAACCATCCAGTAGGCGGTCCAGGATGCGGGTAAAGATGGTAATGTTGTCTTTGCTGTCATCCGGAATTGGTTCTCTGTGTCCGGTTACAGCCCTGTGGGAAAGAAAATGACAAACGTCAGGTTCTGTGGTATCGCTAGCGAAGCTAGGAAACCAATACATAAATCAAACCATGAAGATTATAAATGAGATGAGTTTGAGGGTCACAGATGGCTTTGGCAGCATCTTTGTTCTTTAATTCTTTAAACATTTGTTAGGATTGCAGCCTCCTCATTTGGAAGATGCTGTCACTATGAATCATTTTGACCTTAAATAACATAATGTTTGCATCAAATAATTCAAACAACCAAAACAACTTAAATCGGATCCCTAATATTCTTACCATAAACCCAATTTCAGCATTTTCCTCTCTAATGTGCTCCAAGAGGTGGTGGAAATTTTTAGTCTAGTCCACTTTTACAGCTTTCTCTAACAGACCGCGACTACTGTTTGAACTGTTTTATGTATGGTTTTACGTACATAAAACGAGTGACAGAACTAACAAAAGTACAAACAGATTAATGAAACCTTTCACAGTTGAATATGGCATTGCAAAAATCACAGCATAATATCCCATGAGCTGCAAATGAGGTCTTGAATATGCAGTCAACCCCTGGTTCCTTAATTACCTGAAATATGCAGAATAATTATGTCTTGCTGGGCTTGTGATTCCCCTATGAACAATGCCGTGCCACGAAGGAGGGCTCGACATACCGAAAGCTGACAAGATAATGAGTGCTGTCCTCAATCAAATCAAGCTGCGTTGGATGCGACCTCGGACCAATTACATGCTGACCTTCGAAAGCCGAAAATAGCCACAAAAACAGAAAGTCTATCAAAAATGCACCTGCAAACATGTACATTCCACGTGACTGTATTTTATCCTCTTGTGACAGGAAAAAAAAAACGTTCCAAGAAGAAAGTTTTACCCTACAAATAGATCTTTGAAGAGGCTGGGACAGATCATTTGTCCTTTTGCACTTCTGAAAAACATTTACAAGAGCCCATTAAAGAGATCATCACAATGAAACATGACCAAAATGCCTTTTAGTCTTGCTGCAGATAACAAAAAGCACATAAAACAAGCATTGCTCTAGTGTGTTTGCTCATCGGATTTTGCTATTAAAGTACTCTGGCATATTTTCATCCCAAGATGCTGTCAACTTTTATTCTGGGAGGTAAAAATGCAGCGGCGCAGAGGCTAAACATGGCAGCGGCTACCTCATGCCCACAGCAACAGCGGGCCAGCCTCTGTTTAATGTTAATTCATTTCCTCTAAGGGTCTACACATCTACTCATCCCACCTTACCCGAGTGTTGCGGGGGCATAGCAGAAAGCGCGGCACTGATTGACTGATAAGGAGCCTTTATATGTCACCCGCTGTTGAAGTATCCGTAAAACATAGGACTGGAGATCCGTGCGTGTCAGCTGGCCGGTGGGGGGATCAACGGGGCTGTCAGTGACATTTTGAAAGCTGACGGTCTTCCCAGTGTGTTGTCATTAGGGATCCTGATAATTTATTCGTATCAGGAACCCTTAAAAAGACACAATCCACTCTGATTGATGGCACACTTCAAGCAAGACACAATTTTTATGGCACTCAAGAACACTACTTGCATATGAAAACGGAGTTGCGTCCGTTCTGCCTCATGCATAACTGACTGTCACTCATTGCAACATTTTTGCATATCAGCGGCGTGATATTTATAGGCTTTGGACGATGCAGTCAATTCCCTTTGACAGGAACATGGCTGTTGCATTTAGCATCTCACAATATAGACAGTTTCATTGTTCACTCCTCTCTGGCCATTCTTGACATTGCCAGTGCGTTGAGAAGATAACGTGCACGGCAACCAAAAGAAACCAAACAGGTTTCACAATAGCTGCTGACGTTCAATTGATTGACTGGGTCAATGAGATGCGAGTCGTTCCTTTCCACGCCTGCCATTTCTCCACATAGCATTTTTCAATATTGACTCGAAGGTAATGAATGCCTAGTACTGGCGAGAAAACCTCATTCTGTAAGGAAGGCCGTTCATTGAACTCAAACCAGAGGTTTATTAGCAGGATTCATGAGGCTATGCTCCAAGTCCTCCATCGTGTTGTTTCCCAGCTTTTCAGTGGGTTTATGTAACTCTCTGAAGCTGAATCCTTAAAGGTAATTTACAGCCCATTAAAGAAAGAAGAGGAGGAAGAGAGCGAGCAAAGGAAGGAGGCCGTAACTGAAGTATCGACTGATTGTCGGGGTAAAAAAGACAGGTGAAGAAAGACTATGTGAGCTACCAGATTTTGTTGCTGCCCACGCAACTCCTCAGTACAGTCCTTAAGGCAAACCTTTAAGAAGTTTATCAAAGGGTTATTCAAATGCGTTCCTCTTAAAATATAAAGCTCCAGGCTAACTGTCCACCACAGATAAACACTTTCAGCTACACTTGTTTCAATAGAGCCGTGGCCTTGTGGTTAGATCTCTCACGTTGTCCTCAGACAGGTGATGCAAGATAAAATTATCTCTCTCTACTATCCCTCCACAAGCTGCAAAAACCTAGAAGAGCGATAATAATGTTGATGCAGTTGCCTAAGGTGTTCACAGTGTTTTTAAACATGTTGCTACAGTATTTGATTGCTAGCCTGTTGATAACATGTCCTGAGGGCTTGATACGTAGTTGACTGTGTTTTGTACAAGCCCAGAAATCTGCTAAGAAAATGAACAGCACACATTAAGTCACAAGATTTGAGGTGCCACCCAAAGTTACAATTGTAGGTTGGTTCTCAAACGCTATGAAAAAAGCCACTACAATGAAAAGATACATAAAATACTTCTTAATTTCATATGACATAGTCGGTCACATAGCAGATATGACAGGAAACATGTAAAGGCTTTGTGCAGCCAGACGTAAGACATATGCGTCCCCATCTGGTGTTGTGAGGTTGGACTCTCTCTCTCTCTGATGTGGGGCTGGAGGATCACGGGCCTTGGCAGCAGCTGCTTCATCCCTCTTCATTACCACCACATCATTCCTGCAAATAAAAAATTGACTTTTCCCCGTAACACCCTTCCGTCAACCCCCATATAAAAACCTTCCCTACCATGCATTCTATATTGTTATCATTCGCTCTCTTTTTAATCTGTTCTACCTTCAAAACTTATTCCTCTTTTTTCATTCATCTGCCAGTAAGTTAAAAATATTCAGAAGCGCTCAAATAGTAGCAAATGTGATTCACTTCACTAAGACACCCCTTTGTGTGTTTGTGAAGAGGTGTTGAAATGAACTTCTGAATATTGTACAACATGTTTGAATAACGCTCAAGATTACAGGCTCGAATGTTGGAAGTGGTGCTTTAAAATTTAGGAAATGACCCTGATGATATACACTTACTTTCCGAAGCAAACCAGATATTAAAGAATCGTTTTATGACGATACTCCATTACAAAAAACATAAATCATTAAAACCCTACCTCTGTCTTTTGACAGCTATCTGAAGTATCTTTAAACGGTGTTGCCAATATATTGGTCTAAAGATCATCATGAGTTACGTTGATGTTGTTCCAAACCGCTAAGAAAAATCCCAGATGAGATCTCTTATATATCTCATAAAATTTGTACATTATTATATTTTAATACTTTTTCTATGTTTTTATTTATTTTTCTACTTCTTTCTTTGTACCCATTTCTATTTATCATGAGAAATTTTAGGAAAAACATAAGACACTTGATATTAATCTGCTGAGCTTAATCAAGGAGCATTTTTTTCTTCTGGGTGAATGCTATTTTATCACTGAAAGTCAAATGTAACTAATCTGCAACACATCTAGAAAAAAACAAAATGTAAAAAACAATATGTAATTCCATTTTAACAATATCACAATTCTTGCGATAATTGTGCATTAAAAATGTCTTTGCTCTTACAGATTTCATTTGAAACTGCTGTACTACGTAGATGCTTATTTGCATCATGTTTTTTGCCAGATTTTGTCAGGCTGTTGGACACGCCCAAATCACATTGGCAATGTTTACTCACGCTTCCTCTAATCAGCAACTCCTTATGAAAACGTCTGTCAGGGTCAACACCTCTTAAAGGTGACACAGACTTTTCAGTTTCATCAAAATGTGTTAAATGTGAAACTGTGCTGATGTAATGATTCTCACTTGCAAGTTTGCATCTACGTTTCTTCATTTTGTCAGCATAAAACACTTAATGAAACAAATCACTAGCATCTTTGGAAGCCTAATGTATTCAAGATCCTATTCAGTCCCCTCTATATTTAGACAAGTATGGGAGTACAAATCTCTGAAGTACTTTAAAAAGAAGCTGAACTGACACTTAGCATAACTTTTTCTTTTAAGGCTATTTTTTATCCTCGTTCATTAAGAACTTTCATATCCCTGTGACAAGGAGTTGTTGGCTAAATAAAGATCATCTGCCTGGACAAATCATAAATTATAAATACAGCCTATATCTAAACTCAGAAAGAGCATATGTAGTCAAGTTCAATGGTTCTCAACTGAGCCGAATGCCTGCGTGTGTAACATTGCTTTAATACAACTAACACTAATATAAATATCAGGCTCAGGGTTTTACAGTTCTGCTGTTGGTAATGTAGAATGATGTCAGTTTCTGTTTTGATATAATGTTATTTAATAATTCTGCATATTGTTGGGCCCGTGGAGTATGTGGCACTTTTCACAAATGGGATTTTAATGTTTAGTATTTTTTATCCTTTGTATGATAAACAATTTTGGTTCAGTGTAAAATGTGTGCTTTAAGCAAAATCAGTTGAGAAGCACCAATCTGAAAATGATTCTCCACATTTTACCTCTATTTGAATGTCTTTCATCCTCCTTTTATTTCAGTTTTTATTCTTTATTTCACAGACGGTTTGTAGCTTTCATTACATAGCCCAAGGTTATCAGAGCGTACATCGATTTTCCACCCAGCTTTAGACAGGTCACGACTGCACTGTAATATTTTATTAGTGTCTCGAATTCAACTCCATTTCCTATTTTCCTGGTCTTTCAGATCACCATATATCAGATTTCTCAATGCATGAGTTCATATTACGCATGTGGGTGTGCGTATCAGATGCGAGATAAAATGAGATATATCAAGAGATGGGTCGCTGACACTTCAGATTACACAAATTGAAATAATTACATAAAAGCTCTTTATTGGCTTCATATGTCTCTATAGTCTGACATCTGGACAAAAGTACAGTAATGACAAAGGTTTAGCATTAACATAAACTTTAGGTCAATGTTAACAAATTTGCTATTCAGATATTGTTTAGGGCTACTAGAAGCAATGCAGTTTTTTTTTTAAATGCAATGCGATACTTTTAAAAATAATGCCATAAATAGTTGATGTCAACATTAATTGTTATGACAACAATATAAAAAACATACTACTGGGAAGTCAAAGATGCTCTTCAAGGTGAACTTGACTGTAAGCCTTCGCATCTCGATCACTAAATTAGTTTATTTTGCCTGGAAACCTTTTAGCCCACTACAAAATCAACCATAAAATCACATTTTTTCTGTCTCCATTCTAGTACAGAATGGACAGTTTTCACATCCTTCCCATACAAAAAGCATAGTTATACCAACTAACCGTAGATTGTGGCTGCTACAGATGCATCAAACAAACAATTTCACCTCAAAAGCTCAGTCATGATGGCTCTTTTTCAGCCTACATTCATACCATGGCATTTTGGCCTCGCTCTGCTGTACAGGAACAAACAATTACCGTGATTAGGGAGCAGATATCAGAGCCACACACTTTGCGGCTTGCATATGCCAGTCTAACTATCTCTTAAAAATAAGCTGTGATGTCCTTTATTTTTTGAGAAATCGGCAGAAGATTTACACTTGTATGTGCATACAGTACACATGCGTTTTCGATCATGTGGTGCGGACAAGTTATGCCAAGCTTTAGAAAATTGTATTGGGTAAAAATTAGTTGAGAATGGCTTCAATAATATTGTTGTGGACAATAGAGGGGGTTTAAAGTAAAAAAGGTTGACATCCACTGCGTTAGACACTTGATGTGACATCTTAGCAAATGGAAACAACGTGCTTCCTCATGCACGAACAGTAGTCACATTTGTGTCAGAAACGTAGAAATGTCTTTTGGAAAAAGCAGAAAGAAGTTGGAAAATGGTTTTAAAAGGGTAAAGGACATGATTTGATTATTAAGGCTGTGCATCTATGCAAAAATGTCATGTTTAAGGGGCTAAATATAATGGCTACTGCTTGTATGAACAACATTAGAATTGTAATTTGCATATTCTTGACTTTTTATATTCTTTGTTTCCTAGGCAAGTGACAATATTTCGAAACCACGCTTGACTGCATTTGTCGTTCTTTAATTGTATTTGAATATTTTATAGCACACTACACTGACATAAATGGGTCACATTACAGAAACTGCATTTCCCTTGCTACAGTATTTTGAAATAAAGGTGGTGCTACGTAGACATATTCTAACATATACAACCCAAAGACCTCCATGTACAGCATTTGATCAAAGCACCCTTGTCCAATCGATTTTCTAATACCAAGAAGAGCATTAAACCAACAAATACTAAACCAAGACCATACTGCATAGCTTGAAGTACCATACTGCAAGTTCTTTTATTGCCCCAAAATACATAAAAAAGGTTTCTGTCAGATATGACAAGGAAGACAGACGCTTCACAAATGGAAAAGTGCTCAGAACGGTGCAGCTGTATTAAACCTGTGATTTTCCCTCAGCGCAATTAAGAAGCAAATCAGCGGGGAGGATTAAAACATCCACATCTGACGTTCCCATCCTGACAGGCATTCTTGAGCTCCACTGCACATTTACAAAGTCCTGCATAGCACCCTGGAGAAAGCGCACTATGAATCGAGCATTTTTAATAATGCACTTAAAAAACAAAGCTTGAAAGGGTCATTTGTTCTATAATTACATTCAAAGCACTGCCAGAGTCAAACGAGCATTAAAACATGCATCACCTTCTCCTCTCGCATGTCAAACGTGATGCACGTCATCTTTCCAACATGAAGATTCTTGCTGTGAATAAAATGATGTGCTGTTTATCTCATGCGGTGAGAAGGTGACATTGATTTCATCCTATTGGCCTGAAGCCCTCTAGAAAAACCCTCTGCTGGGCCAGCAGGGAGTGTAATAAGATTCTAGCAAAACCAGCTGAGACCATCAGCCACTTAACGTTTGCCATGTTGACAACGCTATTACTCTGTGTATCAACAAGTGTTGGAATACTACAATGAGACATGCACAAAAATATTGGCTAATTAACATGCAAATAGCAGCATTGGGAGCACACTGTATAACATCAGCATGCCGTTGGATATTATCTCGGTTCTGAATCCCTGCTACCTATTATTGACGATAGCAAAATGACTTTGATGCAGAGAAGCTGAATTTGTTTAGCAGTAATGTTTTCTTACAACATCAAGTGTGCACAGCTAATGCTGCTCCGGTATAGACAGATGCAGAAGACAGACTTGGTGGAAATAGATTTCTAGCATCAAAGCAAAATGAATTGATTGTGGGGGGTTTTAAAACCAAATGCCTTATGGTTTCAATGAGCTTTTACAAATTTTATGTGAAAATATGCAGTATTAATTAAAAAAATAAAGACAATATTGCTTTGTGATTCCAACAAATTGGTGGCAAAACCTTGAGTAATGAAAAACAGCAACATCTGGAGACTATAAAAACTATATAATATACTTAATATAGTGTGTATAATAAAAATCATATTTAATTTATCGTTTATTTATTGTTAATTTACAGCAGAGTCAGCCCCATAAAAATAGATTTTACTCTGTACAAACAACCATTAAAACATTGCTGTTCAGCTGGTGTATGTAATGCTCACTGTGGTTATTCGGCTGTATCTTGATAAATGAATCGCCTGTCAAAGGACAGACGCAGAGGATCTGTGCAGAATATGATTGCAAAGCACCCAACCCCACCCCTCCATTACGTACCCTTTCCCCACAATCCTATAACACGTTAACCTTGACCAACGCCAGTCCAGCCACTGCCAGCATGTTCCGTGTTGACTGTCTCACATCGCAAGAGTGCCACGCTTTTCTACAGAATCCTGTGAATAATGCATGTGTGAAGAGCTGGTGAGAAGTTCTGTTGCGATTCATACGGGAGAAGAGCAGGAGTGGCACTCTCCCTCACTCTGCTATTGATTTTGTGTCACTTCGGACAGTTTTGTTTGGAATCAGTTTCAACAGAACAGACAACAAAAGGGGCTCAAGCTATTCGCAATCATTAGCCTGAGATTACGCCGGTGTGTGTGCGCATGTGGAAGAGGCTCATTCATATGTACACATTGGATTGTTGCGAATAAAAGTATAATCAACCACGTGTTTGCGTTTGGGAATGGCTGTGATGCATGGAGTGACATTAGCTAATTTAAGAGATTTGTTTGTAACAACTTTATCCATTAGCAAAGTCTCCGGCCCTCAAGTCACGTGATGGTATCGTTGGGCATCAGGGAGCCCGCAGGACTCGTGAAGCGACAGCTGTGCTGATTTGGAGAGATACTCGTGAGGTATAAGCACTCTGCTGCTCTGAAGTCTAAAGGGATTATTCCTAGACTTGGTCATGGCTTCTCCAAGCCAGCTACATTTTCGAGAAGGCACGCAAATATCTGCGGATACATGTCGGCCGTGAAGATTGCTTCCCTCTGCAGTGCGAGAAAAAAAGCACAGCTAGTTAAAGGCAGAAAAGAACGCCGAGGTCAGCGCCACTTGCCTCTCTTGTCGCCTTATTAGTATGCGCAGCGGATTTGTGACTGTTTGATCTACCGTCCAGAATAGATTAATATCAAAACCTGGCAGTCAATGTAGAATTGTCAGTAGTCATTTAGTCTTGTTTAACAACATATTTGTACCTCGCCGAAGCTCCTGAAGCCTTACAGGCAAACATCTTTGAAGCCGAGGATAGCAAGGACACAGTACACAAGATAAAGAGCCCTTTTGTTATTATGTTGTCTTCTAGCAGTGATATGCTGATGTGAGCTGGATGGAGACGGTGGACGTTAAAGTGTCTGACATAAAGAGAGCTGGCACTTAGGACTTCTAAATATTTGAAATTGACAATGACTTTCGGAAAATTGTATTAAGAACATCTACACTCGAACAGGACAAGGTTGAACATGTTTTTAAGCAAAAGACTAACTTTAATGCCCGCAGCACCATTTACTCAAACTACCCCATTTTTCTAACGCCGTAAGAAAAAGAATATTTTCGAAAAGGTTTTATTTCTACAACTCTCGGAAGGCTGAAATTAAATTTACTTGGGATGAGGCTAAACAACAAAGGGCCTACGGATCACAATAAAAAGCTTATAAAATCCAAAGTCGTCTCTCTGACTGTAAGGGAAATGGGTCAGAAGAATAAACGGCACTATTGAAGTCCTTTACATTAGTCGCAAATGTGTTCAGCGGGAGAATGTAAATAACACAATGAAGCAAGCTGTAACAAGGCTCTAGTTTGTCCATTTAACAGCCTTGTTTGTTTTGTCTGCTTCTGTATTTTTAATCTATATCAATTATTTACAACTAAATAATGAGCCCATGTTTCTGGGACAGACCTACAAGCAGACACCAAGTCCTTGATAAAAGAACTAGAAGTCTGGGACAAAAAAACATTCATCTTAGTATTCAATGAGGTTTTAAAGAAACAGTTCACTCAGAAATTACCATAATGTCACTTGTATGACCTTGTTTTGTTTATTGAAATAAAAGACCAGGGACTTTCAAATGCCATTAAGGACAGAAAGCACTATTAAAGTATGAATCCTATATGACTCATGTGCTATACTTTAAGTCTCAGAAGGAACAGTCAGCCAAGCCGTTATTAGCTGAAATGTCTCCTCTGCCCCACTACTCAAATCTATTTGTGCATGTGCAAATGCAAATATCATTGCCACTAAACAGCATCAATTCTCGCATGCCTCATAACAAGATTTTTTAACATCTGAAATTGTCGTCTGGCAAAAAGGTGGTGCTGTTTTTGAAGGGGTGTGATGTTCTTGAGAGGTAGATGAGGGAGAGATGCTCTGTCACACCGAATCAAATTCAGCGCAGCATTCCTCTGCTGACACAGTGGAAAATGAATTGCTTCTCCCAAAGCAAGTGCCCACTTTCAATGACCCCTGCTGAATATTATGTGTGGGACATTAAATGAACGGTTGGCACCCTTCTGCTTTCTCCTTGAATGCTGCTTTCTCTCTCGCTCACTCTTTCTCTCTCGTACATGTGTTTCTTATTCGCTTACGTTGCCGGCAGATGGAATTGGTAGATTCCAATCAATGTTCTTCTTTGACTAATTACTCTGACAAAGCTGGTGAGGATTCAGATGAATAGATGCCTGCCTGGCACCACACACACCCGCTCTACCAACACGCAGATATATCTTCATAAGCTGAGATAAATAGCAGGAAATCTGCAGTATAATGATTCCCCCTTAAACACCTACCAGGAGATGATCTAGTATGATTGAAGATCTGGATTAAGGCTGTTGTTATGAACGTTCACCAGCGACACACTTAGAATTAGTCAGGCAATATTGTATGTTGCAGTGTATTGCAACAGGAGTTTGATTTAATAATAGGCTGGACTAAATCAATACAGCATCACAACCTTCAGGATACTACTAGTCTAGACGTTCGCCAGCGCTCAATCCCCTCTTTCCCAAAATCCCCATTTGGATGTACCTTCACAATTATGACATGTACCAGCGAGCTAATGAGCAGTAAAAGCCGTCTGGCATCGCTGCCACGCAATCTAGGCTAAACCCGTCTCGACATCCCTCAGGGTTTCGCCGGCATCGGTTTCATTCCAGGTTTATTGAGTCACACTTGTAACCAAGCCCGCTCCGTGCCCAAATCCAATTCATGGCGGTTTGTGTGAACGATTTACACCCCAACTACGGTTGGTTCCAATGGCATTTTGCAGATCGTAAAGCCCCTGCTACAGTAATAGAACCTTATTAATGAAGGTATTAGCTGCAATGCATCCCTGGAGCCTGCAAAACGGAGAGGCAGAGAGGACAGCGAGATGGGGAGGGTTGATGAGTCATCCTACCCGGTTTGAGAGCTGGGGTCAAAAAGCATGAGGAAGATCCACACGCACGGGATGCACGCTGCGAGCTTGCGGAGAGCGCCAGCCATATCACTCCGAGCCCAGAAAGCCTGCCGAGAGAAAAGAGGAAGGGGAGTGAGTACAAGCAAATGAGCAAAGTGTTAGACGTGATTAATTGGCGGCTGTTTGGTTGACAACACCATCCGTATGCGGCGGGTGACATATTAGCATTTCTTAAACACATGTCTACAGGGAGCTTGCCCTCCCACTTGGAGGCATGCACTTCTGGAGGGTCAAATGTAAAAGATGCCTGTAACTTTGATGCCAACCCTTGATGTTCACAGGCGATGAACAAAACCAGAGACAGAAGACGAGCGCTCATATTTTCTGCGAATACTGAATCCTGCTTATCTAGTTAAGCTGTATATTTCTTTACAGCACAATGGAAAATAATGAATTTGTATTTCATGAAGGCATAATATACTGTTTAAGAAATGTATGTGCATACAGAACAAGCAAACAGCATTGAAAAACACACAGCAGAGGGGCCGGAGTCTCTTCTGTTCGCCTCTCCTCTCCAGTAGCTTTTAGACGTCCGTTTGTTTGGCTTTTTTAATTGAAACAGCAGACGAACCAATTTACTACAAATTAAACAAACTTCCCAGGGCTACTTGAGAGAGAGAGTACATTTTTCGCTTAATAAACTCGCTTGTCTGTGTCTCTTTCGCTCCTGCTCACACAACAGCAGCCTGAGCCCAATATTGGCGATGAATTCCTGTCACAGACGTCATGAAATATCGACACAGAGATCCTGAAATATCTCCAATCCACTGACAGTCTGTTCTGGTGCCGTTTGTTCTTCATGTGGCAATGTTTACGCAGCAAACATGTTTTAACGAGTGTGAGTACACGAGAGCGGTATCGGATGCATCCCTAGACGTGCCAGTGCAACCTGTTTGTGACAAGCGTTTGCTGGAACCTACTGTGCAGAGCAGTACTGCAGAGAATTAGATAAAACTGTCTGGAGATTTTGTGCTCAGATAGCCTGCCAAACGGCAGCCTGCAGTCAAATTTTACTCTGTCAACTTTTTCTGAACTTTTTTGTGCGGATTTGTATCTGAATCTACAGCTGCTGGGGGCAAACATGTCTCTGATAGGAGGCTTGAAAGAGCTTCCTCTTGTAATACACTGGGAGGAAGATTAATCTGTGCATTTATATGCGGGCTACATTGTGAAATTACAAGTGGACTTTAATCTAATTGGAAAAAGCCCAAAACAGCAACAATCCCTTTGCAAAGTAGCACTTGAACACTGCAAACACAAAGTAATTTCTTTTAACAAAGATAATATGCAGTAGGCAAATGCATTCAGAGGCTGTATTTTTTGCTATTATTTTTGTGGCTATTATTTCTCTGTAGGGATGGGTATTGTTAAGGTTTTAACGGTATTACTACTTTTATCAATACCACTTATCGATCCGGTACTTTAACGGTACTCTTATCGGTACTTTTTGTTGTGTTTTTAATAAAAACACTTTAGTTTAAAATGTAAAATAAAATAATTATCTATAGCCTAACAAACAGCAATGTTTGAGCAAATATATATTATACAAACAAAATAAATCAAATAAACAATTTCTTTTGTAAAAGAATGTCCAGTGCTTTAAAGCATCACAGTTGGGGCAGGTAGACTGCAAAAGAACTGGACTTAAAACTTATACATGTTTGGAACTACTTGCAACATGTAAGTGTATGTATTTCATCACTACAAATTCATTATTAGGTCGTTTCTACTTGATCATTTCTTAATAAGCATAGTTTATTCTTATTCATCTATTTGTAAATGCAGTACTGTAAAGGCATTTTTAATGTCTATGATTTATTTAGCTACTGCAGAAAAAATACGCATGTTATTCATAATTTAACTGAACGTGATGTATTTATTAAATGATTAAATACTAATTTAGAGAGACCTTATAGGATGCTTATGTCGTTGTTATTTGGGAAGACTGCTGGCACATTTACCTGAGGAGGTGGATGATGAACTAACTAGGCAGTCGAAAACTTTGCAATTCTCTGTCCGCACATGATGAACTTTTGAAAGATGTTTTGACGGATTGCTTGTGTTTCTAAGATCTTGTTGCACGTGTTGTAATGATCATTGTCTGCATCCACTTGAGTGAAATGTAAACATACTTTAGACCGTTTGCTTCTCTCCGCCATCGTCACTCTATTAAGCGCGAGCTTTAGGTATTTATTAATGCGTCTTGTGGCGACTCAGTGTACTCAGGGACAGACAGGGACATTTGGCATGATGGATAAAAATGCAGGTAAATGTCTAATGTCTAAATAGGCTATTATTGTAAATTAGAAATGGTTGGACAGTTAAAATGTGCAAGATAACGTTTATTTAGCATTAATAAACAGGACATGTATTTTCTTAATTTCTCCAGTACCGAAAGCAGAACCGATAGCGTCAGAGCTTATTGATACTTCGGTCTTTCATAATTTAGCACCGGGGCTAGTTTAAAACCGGGTTTCGGAACCCATCCCTATTTCTCTGTGTGTAAACTGAAAACATTTCAAAAGATTAATGAAATTCACATACTCACACTCCCATAAATTGATTCAAGATATAAAGGAGGAGCTGAGCTGAAGACTGATTCACAATCAACAAGGAAGAAATGAAATATTGTCCACACTGTCATCCCACACTGGGCCGCTTCTGTGGCTTATCTTAAATTAAAAGGTGAAAATACATTAGGTTCTGGGGTGCTGGTGGGTTTGCAGTAGTGTTTTTCTTGATTTTATGCTGCCAGATGTACACAGCAGAGCAGATGAACAGTAAAAGCATGAGGGTAGTAAATAAGTCCTTCATCTACCCTATTGATCTGGCTCTTTCCTTAAGGCTACAGCAACTTTACACATCGTGTTTCATCTACACGACCCTGCGTGCATTCTGGGTAACTGCAGGATCACTCCGCGGATCTCAATAGAAGGTAAGGTGGTACATTTTCGCAAGTACTTGACACTGGAATTTTGCCTTCTCTGTTTTGCTGCTTTTGGCTATTAATATACTTATTAAACTTGAAAATTAAGTTATTTTTCACTTTAAACATAACATTACAACTTGAGTATATTACTTGCCAAATCAGACAAGAAGCTTAATTTTAAAAATCAATAACAAAAAGGTTTATATTTGTGATATAGTTCATATCCTTGTTTTGCTGTTAAAATTAATGTAGTGTAGTGTGGAAGGTGCCTTTCAGACATGCAGGTTAGAATCTGCAGATGCTTAGAAACAACAATGCCTTGCTTGACCAATCAGAATGCTATTGAACATGACCTTGGGCATTTTTATAATATAATGTAGCAATAATATAATATAGGCTTCGATGTTTTACAAGCCTCCATATCATGGCCAAGTGCCTGGCAAAAAGCAAAACCCTAAAAGGAAAGCAATGAATCAAACACAGCAGGTTACAAATTTAAAATGGAAAGGAAAATAAAGTATATACTGTACCACCAACATACCATATAAAAATAAAAAACATTTGAGCCATGATATTATATTTCTTGTTTATAAAATACACAGCATTTGGAATTACTCGCCAATTATTTTTTAAATGTGATAAATTACTGAAGAAGCTAGGGTAAACTATTTTACTGCACTGTAAACGATGGGGATTTTTATAATTCACTACAGTGCATAACTGTCACGGCTCGTCCCTTCACCTTCCCCACGGACTACATTACCCATTATCCATTGCACCGCACCTCCGCCATCTTTAATTGTCTTCACCTGTTCCTTGTTTAACCGGACCTTATTTATACCCTTCACAGACTCAGGGTCAGATCTCGTTGTCTCTACATTCCCTCTTCTTTATTCTCTATCTCTTTGTTCTCTTATTGTATTCACCATTTGCCATTGTTGTTTGCCACCATTGTTGTATATATTCGCTTTGTTATTGTCACCTTGTTGTATGATCCTGTGTTTTTTGTTAAGTGAAGTTTCATTTAAGTTAATCGTTGTCTTCGTCGTCTCCCTCTCATCTCACCCCCGTAACAATAACATAGCTGTTATATAACAACAGTGTCCTCTCCTACCAGCACAGTTTACATTTCTGCAAATCTTTTAAAAGTAAAATATAGAGCAAGCAAGAAAGGTAATACACGTCAAAGTGACTGATGTAACTACTCAGAAGTGGATGGAGGAGAGTTTCGTGTAGCAACTGAAAACTGTCAAAGCATCAGCAAAAGGTCAAAGACCCGTGCCAACTTTAAGTACACGGCAAGCTGTGTTAGTAACTCACTGCTGTTTGCTTGCCTGTCGATCACTGTCTTTTAAACGCTCAGGAGCACATACACGCACTGAAGGTAGTGCCCAGCTAATTAAAGCCCATTAAATACACATGGCCTCAAGAGCATTGCTAGCAGATATTAAATAATTTAAAAGGAGTTCATCTAAATGGCTAATTCTGAAGGTAGCTGCTCTTACAATCAACAATGCCGTGTTTGTGTAAAGACCCTTGTTATCTTGTCTCAAAGAGAACTCTAAAATTCATTTAATAAATGGACTGATGCGTTAACATCTAAAAGAATAGGCTTTTATATATTAGTACACAGTCAAAAAACAGCGGTTTTAGAAAACACTGGTTTAACTGAACGCTCTGAAAAATCTCTTATCACTTATACAAACACAACCCATTAGTCAGATAATTCCAGCTCAGAATCAAATAGTTATTACATATTAGAGATATTATGCGTGTAATAAAGCTGCAGGATTGCTACCTTTCTCAAAAGCCCGAAATAACAGTTTCATGGTCTATAAAGGCAGATTGCTATAGATTGCTATTGTTAATGTCATGTCTACCACCCATTTCAAGTCCAGCTTGTATTGAGGCGGTCACATCAATATCTCTTTCACTCGTAACGGCCTCAAATGTCAGTGATGTGAGATGAAGAGTCACAGGAATATATTTTAAGATTAAATAAATGTGCAACAATTACAAGGGGTCTACTAAAATATAAATGTAGGTTGGAATAACTAATTGTTGGACCAGTAGCTGGTGATGGACATTTTTAGTGGCATTTTAGTATCAATGCAAGTAATATGAAATAAATTGTAAGGGTCTTTCTATGTATCTTTTGTGGGATGTGTGGTTGCCATGGAGATTATGAATGCAGTCAGGCAGCCAATGGCATTCCATCAACAAAGGTCATTGTAGTGCAGCTACATGCATGCAAACACTTATTATGCTACATGGCTATATTGAACACTAATATGTGACACGTGGGCCATTTTGCCTTCTCAATTGTTTCGAAAGATTGCTACAAAGCATAACTGTGATAAGTGAACACAGTGTACAGTATAAATTGTAACCTCCATCCACTCAGAGGGCAGCAGAAAACACCTGTTACCATAATTGGAGCTGGCAATGGTGCCAAGTCACCATTTTAGTGCAGACACCTCTGTTGAAAGTGGCAGCACGGTGGCATTGTCATCTCCAATGCCCCCTGCTCCCGTTCACACAGACAGGTCCCGGGATCGAGAGGCACACATGGTGCTGTCATCTCTGGCATTTCTACCAGAGGGGACCCACACAGGAAAGTACAGACAACCGAATAACACCGAGACACAGGAGCGACACACACTCTGACCAAGCAGGTGCGGGCAGCTGACAACAAATAATGAGTCTGAAGGCGACCTTAGTTTTCTTAATAACTGATTTGCATGCCGCTAGCTCAAGTGGATTCTAGGGTGGACTATTCTTCAGGCTACGTGAAGAACTTCGAAGCATTGGGCACCCCTCCTCCGACACAAACGAGACGGCCAGAACGTGTTTGAAGGATGGATAATGTAATGTCTGGCCAGTGAGAATTGAACTTTGTTGGCATAATGACTGATAGATGAGCATCAATCACAGCGTCTGCTGTCCGTCAGTCCATTTGACTTCACATGTCAAAACATCATGTACACAGACAGGCTCCCACAAAATAGAGTTTAGGAGTCTGATGGTACTGTGGTTGTAAAGGTCTTTTTTTCATTTACGCAAGCAGGCATATTTTATAGAAGAAAAATAAGTCTATTTGTACTAGTAAACAGTTCGTATTATAGGCTCTTTTTCCATTTCGCTGAAACATGGGATCCATTAATCAATTTTTCTATAAAGCACAGCACAAGTAAGCAGTGCTTCAGATAACACTCTGAAAATGTACAGTACAGATACTGTCTTGCCAAAATATTAAATACCCCGTATGACTATCTGTAACCTGTAAAAGACAACATGTGCATGGTATTACAGAGAAGATAAAAAAACCTGCAAACCAACCTGCAGCAATTTTCAGACAAGGAAACTGCAAGAAACAGTCAGAATCTGACAGACAACAGCCACCCCTCCTGAGATGTGCACTGGTGCACATCATTACATTTTGTATTTTGATAGTACACCAACCAAAAATACGCAATGCAGAAATATTTTCCCTCACATACTGTGTTTGGACTGCGAGTTAAACAGCTTTTACCAAACAAAATGTGGGTGGTGCTTTTACCGGTGCACAATTTATTGCTATTGTTCTGGACGGTTGCTGGGGCACACTTGGGTAGTTTCTAGGTGGTTCTGTTGGTAACATACTGACCTAAATCAAAAGAGCACATTCCCACATCCCACATTCCATATTTTAACTCAATACCCTGATCGATATGTTATCATGGTTACAACACATAATGATTCCATACACAACATAATCGCTAAAACTAAATCAATTGAGACATTTGGATTACTTCAATAATGGATGCATGCGTTTTTTTAAGCTTCACAATTTTGAAAGCTGTATAAAAATATAACTACGCATTTTAACATACAATTATGTTCTTCCTCACTTTCAGCTGAAGAAAAAAAGTCATATACATCTGGCCTGGCATAAGGGTGAGTAAATTATGAAATAATTTGAGTGAACTATTCCTTTCAGAGCTTTGTAGTTTATATAAATCAATGTATTTTTTATATTGAGGCTTGCTTTAGCGAGCACCACTAATTATGCAAAACTGTGTGCCAATTAGGATCATGAGAGACCTGGAGAGTGCTGCTACGACGGGTCACACATAGATGATAACTGTACTAAGTGAAATGCAAACATTTATCATTACAATGAGGACCAGCTGCAAGTGCAGTGGCAGAATGCCTGGTGGGTGAAATCTGTCCTAATGCATTACTGTTCAGCTCTGAAGAGAGAACGCTACAGTACCCCACTGCCACCTGTGCTCATCGTTAAGCATCTTATCTGGTGATATGGCCCGTCACATTTGTCACCCCATGCACCCAACTAGCATAACTGAGGGTTATTGTATAGGCTGCGGTCCAGTGAAAGCATACAGCATTTCAGCTGCACATGAAACCTCTCTGAAGGTAGTAATTATGAGATTTATCAATAGGCCATCATGAGCGCATCCATATCTGGTAGTTGTCTAGGTAGCAAATCTTCATTGGGAGGGATGTAATTACCCTCTGTCAATGAAGGATGCTGGTTTGAATGGTGATAACTGAATACAAATAACCAATTACGATGGTCTCAGCAGAAAAATTTAAAGATGAATTATCTTAAGAATAAATCTCATCATAATTTTATGATTTGCTTGGCGATTCATAATGTTAAGCTCAAAACAGGACGACACATCCTCCAATTACCAAATCACTCTCAGTGTTATATGATTATATTTGATATTTGTAGCATGACAAAACCTGGTTTCTACATGCTTCTGCTGCATGTATACTATAGTAAACAAAATGTATACTTTTGTATTCCAAAAAATGAAAATTACATTTAAAAGTAACAAGGAAATTTCATGATGACACAACATTTCATTTGCTAAATTTCCGATTTAATTGACACCTCCTCAACATGACTCAATAGCAAAAAAAGATACAATAGCAATTGTGTGCCTTCAGTATGTTTTCCACATTGTAGAATGTATTCAGTATGTTAAGGGTCCTTGGATTACTGGCTGAAAAGCAATAAAAAAGGAACAATGAACTTGCACTGAAACCAAGACAGCTCAAGCTCACTTTGCAATCTTCTGTGCTTTGAATGGAACAAAACTTCATTGTGTTTTGTGCGGGGAGTAACTTAAATCCCCACACTGAAAAACACAAAAGTGCCAACTGGAGATAAACAGTAACAAGGCATCTCCTTTTCTCCTTTCCCTCGCTACAGAGGAGAAAGAGAAGAAATCTCATTATGAGTTGTATCTTCTGTGCGTTAGATCAGAATGAATCACACATCATCACTCTTTTGCTGTACGCAAGTACCGCTTCCGGCTGATGCTAATGGTGTTTACTCTGAGCACTCTCTTCATCAGGGTCAGGAGAAATAACATTGGGAAATCTGTGCATTTTTCTTTGCTTTAGGAACAATGACTGTCATTCAAGAAGTCCATTAATGCGACTCTGAAGCAGTAAGAAAAGCAGGCTTTCTTGTTGATTGTTTGTTTGTGTTCTGATGCCACAGAGACGATCAAGGCAGCAAACAAGAAACAATTCACACAAACATACAGTCGTACAATCTCTGCATCTTGTTGCAGACTGAGATAAATGAAGCAGTGTCTACTCATGGATTACATTAAACCAAGTCTAACCTGACAGTCTTTTCTTCTAGAGTAACATTAGGTACACCTCCAAACCTAATTAAATCTTTGCTTCATACATCATGTTGGGGTCGAGAGCTATGCTTTTTGATATCACACCTCGGCAAAGTCATTGCACAGGCCAGGTTTGAATCACATGCACATTAGCTCATTAAAATTGATTGTGTTACAGCGTGCCATTAAGGTATTGCAGTATTTAAAATGATCAGGCAAACCAGAGCCAGAGATAAGAAAATAAAACAAACATAAATATTACTGAGTGATTTAGTTGAACTACTTTACATACTGATGTTCGAGGGTTTTTTATTACCTATCCATATCCAGAAGATATCAATTTTTCATTAGTTCTTCAGGTTAAACAAAATTTATTCAATTTAATAAAACATCCTAATCTTAACTTCTATTTAACAAGCAGACCTCACGAATTTGTGTGATTTTTGCTATATTACAAAATGAGCCTTTAATAACCAGATTAAAATTGAGTTTTGGAATGAAATCCTCTCCCAAGTCATAACACAAGTATCTGAACAGTACTGTAACATCAACAGCATCACGACTCTGCATTCAGTTTCAACAACTGAGGAGTTTCAGTGATAAACCATCAACATCCTACGCTCTTACTAACCCATCCACACCAGCACTGACATACAACACAATCTACTAGAGTGCACAGACAGTCTGATAAACAACATTGGCAAAAAAAAGCAATTCAATTATAAACAGGAAAAACAGCATTGTCCAAGCTCTCTAGAGGAAAGCATGTTAATTTTGAAAGAGAACCAAACTTGTACGTGTCAAGATGCATTTCCACCCGCCTGAACACGTCTGCATTAAACGAGCCATCGACCCTGCAGCATCAGCACTGCTTCATACACGACACATGCAAGGGATGACAGGCGGACGGATTGAGGGCGAACGAGGTTTTAAGGCTTCGCGCCTCGAATGTCAGAAAAGCACATTTATGATACACTCGCTCCGGCGAGGCTCTCTCCTAGAAATGCAAGCAAGCAATATCAGTGTTCAGGCAGGACCTGCGGCGCATAAAAGAGCTCCAAATAAGATGGATGATGTAAAGCCTTTCCATCCATGTGACATGTAGGAATGATGATTTGATGGTAATGTTGCCAAAATGTTCAAGGAGGTAATAAGGTAAAGAAGAGACATAAAGAAGTTTACCTGCCTGCATGTCTTATGATGAATGAAGATCTATTGAATATATGTGTGGTGGTCACATCTTAAATAAATCTTTATGAAATCTCTCAGAAAATAGTACAGGTGAGATAAATATCCTTAACAAGCAGCCAATATCTTGCAGAAAAATTGTACTCTGTGTCTCCTGTGCAAATTGTTGACCCTCCGTTTCTAGCACCCCTAAGTGGATGAATATACTGATGACTAAAAGCTTCTCGTAAATGTGCTAGTGACACCTGCCCTTGTCTTAGCTTTATTTATAGACACATGGCCAACTGCCAAAGAAAAACTCTTTGTCTTTAACATATGCCATAGCAATGCATGCAAAACAATGATTTATATTTTATAGAAACATACGGTTAACCTGTTAACTTTCACTATTTAGTATTTCATAATTGAATTCTAATCTAATCATAACAAACTTTATATTAATGTAAAGGTCTAAGATTCAAGAATAAATATTTGACCAATTTTTAACCAAACAAGCAACATACTGTTATCTAAAAAATTAATAAAAATATTAATTAAATGCAGTGACAGTTATCAGGTTAAGATGCATTTAAAGATTGTTTCAGCTGTTCTTATGTGCAATCTTATATAAAAGTACATTTTTTAAATTGGATTTCTGTCAAAAGATTAAAGCTTTAGCTCTGTATTCGAGTTAACTTCAAAGTAAATTATATAAACAGAGTTAAGGTGATGGTGTGAGATGTTAGCAGAAAGACATGCCAGTGAGGCAAGCAGCTGTATATAATTTAAGACTATGATTGACAGGATTTGATTAGTGTTTGGTTCATGTCCATAAATGTAAGTAATGCTACTAAACTATCAGAAAGGCTCATATTGACTTGTGAGGCTGACTAGTATATATTTTAGAGTTTATATTTTTAACTGTTCATCTATCAGCACAGTAAAACTCTCTCTGAAAAGCCTGCACTGTTTACACATGCTGTGACAGTTGCATTGCCTCTCTGTTTTCTGTGTCTTCCACTATTTTTTTTTTTAAACGGATGGTAAAATAGTTAAACTTTTAGAAATGTATCTCCAGTGTTTTTCTCTATTATGTTGTGCTCGATCTAGCTGATGGACTTCACCCCAAAGCAACAGTTTTCAAACTGTGGGTCACACACAAAAACTGTTTAGTCCAATTAATGACTAGGACTGACAATGGTTTCTTACCAGAAGATATTTTGGTATTGCTATGAAAGCAAAATAAAACCACTCTCTATTAAAAGAGAACAAGTGTGTATTTCGAAACCCCCCTTTTTTCCATTTAAAATATTCTGCTGGGTCTTAAAATAGATTATACCTCCAGGTGGGCTTCCTTACGATCAACTACAATACTAAACTAATTGTTAAAACAACCCATCATCAAAATGTAATTTTCCATAGAATTTAAGTTTGCCTGAGTGCTTTGAGACTTGAGAGCTCCTTATCGTAAATCCTCCAGGTGAAATAACATTTGTGTAATCTGTCAGGTGTAACCATCACTGAAGAAGAACAAGTCCTTTCTGTTCTAACATTATGCTTCAGAGATGATCGTCACCCAAAGGGTAAACAAAACAAAAGATGCTTGCACTCTGCTGGGATTTATGACTTATCAATACCATCAGTCAAGTGCCTTGCGTGTCACTGTGCATTATTTCTTCCGTCGAGACACTCTGGCCTGTCAGACGTGACAGGTTTCAAGCTCACTGCCCTCATCTCTCCACCCTGATGTGCTTTCACTGCACAAACAACTTATCTGTTAGCCAACAGTCTTGTGATATCATGTCAATTCTAGACGCCCCAATTTGATAACCCACCGCCCTTCCATTGACAGACCGTGTTTGATCCCTCAGGTTTGATCAATAGCTAATGCAATCTGCAACTCTATTCCTCATTCTGATTAATGCCAGTTGAAATCATAATACCGTTATCGTCCACAATCTGGCTTGCCTCCGATCCCGACTGACTCTAATTGAAATGATGAGTGGGGGATGATTAATAAGGATGAAATGGAGAGTAAAAAGTTGACTCTGTTGGAGAGGTGAAAATTAGTATGGTGCAGTCAACATATAGTTAACAAGGTTAGTGCATCTGTAAGACCTGACAAATGAACGGCGGAGAAATGGCCGAGGTCTGAGTAATCGTCCCACTCTGTGCCCGGAGCTCACTATAGGTAGTGGGCTGAATTTTTATGGACGAGTCCAGGTCATTAAATGCCTGTGAGCAAGCAGCCTCCAAACGTCTGCAAAGAAGATAAGTTAAGCTATGGAGAAAATGTGAGGCTGTGACCTCGATTTGCTTGACCTAAAATTAATTCTGTCCTTATCTTTGACTTTGCAAGTCTTTTCAACTTCAAGTTCAGCTGCCAATTAAAAAAAACTGAACAAAGACAAAAAAGGCCTTGCTTGATGACAGCATGTCCCCCCAAACTAAAGGTTATCAACGTTTATTTGATAGGGTTTGGCCGATGATCAAATGAAAACGAAGCCTTAAAGCTACTAAAACAATTAACATGATCTATGTGCGCCTGACACCTTTATAATATATACTGCCTGGTAACAAATGACCATACCTTTTTCATTGTAAAATTTGACTAAATCCATCTAAACAAAACAAGTGCACTTCCACAACAGCTGCAAGAGGTGAATCATTATGAGCTAGTCTGCTTAGAGAGCTGTAGGCTAAACCTCACCTCTTCTTCCTGCCTTCACATATCGCTGTCCACTCGCAGCTTGTAGTAGTGAGTGACAAGCTCTTGAATCACCCGTAGAGGCTTCATGCCATTATAAAGGCTCACCTAGTTTACCTCCTGTCAAAATCTATTAACCCCCAGTTCTATAGTCTTTTCTGGTCATGCGGCTGAAGAGGCAGTGATTGGAACTTGAGGAAATCTCTAACAACCTCTTTCTACTATTTGGTATGATAATAGCCCCAGACATCTCCATTCTGATTTTAAAACAATAGGTCAGAAATACTGGCACATTTATCAGTGTCCCAAATATTAAATGCTCAAATACAAATATTTAAAGTGCGCATGAACAGGAAGTTCCAAACAACTTCTTTTTTTTTTTGAGAAGAGGGTTTGGCTTGTTTTTTTCACTGTCAAGAGAATGGATCTAGCAAGGTAGCTTCATTTAGAAATTGAACTCGCAGCAGACCAACAATTGGAAGGGATTGGTTAACAAATGTTCTGCCCAAGCCGTCTGATCTTATCAAAAAAGGATTGCCATTCAAAGATTACAAAGACAGTCTCTTTATGTTGTATGAGTTGTACAGATTCATTGTTTCCACAAAATTAGTAACGTGCCCTGACAGAAAAAAGGGTACATTTTTAATCACAGGTGGACTTTGAAGAGGTCATCTCATGAAACATTGTATTTTTTGTAATCTGAAATGCTTTTAAATATTTTCTGTAAAAAATTTTTTAATGAAAACACAAAAATAACTAAATAGACATATTTGATGTTCAAAACTTGGGCCATGTGGCAATGGTATAGTATTAAGCAGAATGTACTGTAGAATCAATTCTATTATTTCAAAACATTGCAAGAAAAAATATCATTAGTAAAATTGTGCTCTTCATAGCTGTGGGGTTTCAAACAATGCATGACTTAATTTTACTGTAAAATATAATTTGTCCTCTTAAAGGACACAGAGGCCATTCTGACCAACACTTGCATTTCACTGCCAGATGTGACCTGGCCAAGTCTCGTCTGAGACAGCCGAATACATAAATTTATCTGTCTGGCTGGCATGAACTCCTTTGTGCATTTCTGTCTCCTGCATGCTGACCACATGCAAATTTCACTTGGGATTGTCAAATAATCCTACTTCAGAAACGACAAAACTGCTGAATCATGAAGGAATACCAAATGCCGAGCTCAGACACCTTTCTCCCTGCTAGAAAACTGGTAAAAGAAGCTCTGAGCTCCAAGCACATGAGAGGCTGAAGTAACAGGGAAAAGTCTGTTTAGAGACAGTCACTGTTAAGACTTTATCTTGTTACTGTATATGCCTCGGCCTGTTGATGTGATCTTAAAAACAAGGGGCAAGGTTAATAACAGCAACCTAAAGCCCATGCTTGATGAGTCATGGCTTATTTCGATTAACAGGTGGTCAAATGTCATTGTGAGTGCAAAATTTTGGAATAATTTTGCCGTCCTCCACAGTTATGAATAATGAATTAAAGACATGTTTGAATAAATAATATTGCTATGCACATTTTAGTTTCTTAAAAGAGGACAAGCTGCTTTGATATCAGAACAAGTCAGGAATAATAGATGGTGGTGAGGAACAACAGAACAAACTAATAATTCTTCCCAGAAACGTTAATCACTTTGGCACTATTCCTTTAAAGTGACACACTAATTCAGAGCATTAATCTTTTCTTCAAGTGAGCCCACGCAAAGCTAAAGAAAAAGCAGACATGATTGAGACTCCACATCCCTTCACCACTTCCTAAACTGTTGCCGGCTTCTCTTGGTTTTGCAGAAATGCTGAAAGTGAGCTTATTTTCTTTCTCTCAGCATTGCATTTGAAGCTATACTTGTAACTCTGGCCTGCTGAAGCTCACAAGCTAGCTGAAAATGGTTCCCTTGAGACTCCCCGTCTTCTGAAGCTCATGGACCTCTAGCTTCCAGCACTTAACCTGCCATGTTTCTTATCTGCCATCGCTCTCATTACCATGGCCTTGCCAAGAGATCTGGGCTACTGTCTTCAAATCTATAATGTGGTTTTCAATCTGTTCCAGCTCATTTCACCGCTGTTTTTCTACACACCTTGTCTCTCAGGGGTTAGGCTTCACATAAACTGCCAAATCAATGGTTAATTTCTCTCTCTGCGATCATATCCTTTTAAAATAATCAGAGATTTTATGATTTAGTTTAAATGCCAAATTTTCACCACCTTAAAGACGTGACTTTCAAACCAGTACAATGAGACACACACAAAAAGAGGTCTACATGCACCATGATACAAGTCCTGCAATAGCTTTGTGTGAGTAACAGACTGAAATAACGTCATTCCCTGTAGTCTTTACTCATTATAGCACTCAAATCCTATTATGTCAAAGATCATGTCAAAGATGATGGGTCTGCTGGGCAATGCAACTGTTCTAAAATATGGTGCTGTGGCATCAGCAGGTAATTTTACTATGAATCCAACTCGATGTCCAGATCCTTGTCACATCCCTATCACTTTTGTTAAGATATAATCACGATTGTTAAGATATTCCTATAGTTTTTACTTATCTGATGATTCACACTAAAGATCATAAACATAATGTTTAAAAAACTTCATATTTTCAGTCTGTTCCTCTGACAAAACATTTCAAATGACTTATGTCCACTAATTCAAATAAAACATTTGAAGGGCTAATGTTTTGAAAAAAATCACACAGGCTGGAAAAACATGGAGGTGAGTAAACTACTTCATTTTACTCGTTTTACACCATCGTGATGTGAAGCTGCAACAAGTGGTTTGATAAGCTGTTGAGTTGCTTCCACATGACGGCTTGTATTCATAGATACTCAAGATGCTTAATGTTTGCGCACTGAAATCCCTCTCTTTCGTTCTCGTTCTCTCTCTCTCTCTTCCTCAATAAACAGGCACACGTCTCCCACCCATTCCTTCTTTGAAAGGAAGAGCAAGCTTACTTGCATTGTTAAAAAAAGGTTTACTGTATGAATAACTCCGTGCACATGATAAAAAAAATCGAAAAATTGATTTACTACATCGATTTGTCACGACAGAAAATTCCTCAGACACAAAAAACTACACCTAAAGCAAGAAGGACCGAAGTGTTATCAGTGATGTGACACATCATATTTCCGACACAAAGCTTCAGTTTCATACTGTAAGAATTTATCTACATGTTAACAGTATTTAAGATCCAAGCATCAAGATTTCCTATGGAAATAAGCTTATAAATGCAGCATGGTTTTATTCACGTCAAGGTTATTCGTGATTACGGAATCGATTTTCTTTCACCCTTCCCGTCAGTAAAATAAACGATTATAAAACTTGCAAAGTAAAAACACGTTCACTTTCAGCACAGTAGAACAAGAAATCATGTCGCATTGTTAGTATTACAACAGTGTGAATGGCAACCGATGGATAAAGTGAATAAAATTCTGCTTATAAAACAATTTCTCTGACATGATTTGAGTGATATCGTCAGGTTTCGCTGCATGGTCAGCTTTGCATCTGTTTATGTTGTGGAAACCTGTTAAACCTTTAAACAAATAACGTGTTCCTCACAACAAAAACACACTTAGCAGTGAATTAAACACTGCGGCTTTTTTACAACGACGTGCCTTTTACGACGTTCCCCTTTTTCTCCAAACCTACATGACACGCATCATTCAATCACTACATCAAATGCACCTTACCAGGAGAGAAATCCTTTTCTTTTTTCCGATGGACTTCAGACACTTTCAGAGCTCCGGCTGTTGCTCTTCCGCTCTGTGTTGCCACTTGTTCTCCAGGTTATTCGTTTACGTCCAGTGAGTGAATTTTAAAGTATTTGCTTCAGACGCTGAAATGAAGGGGAAGTGGGTGAGAGCTGGTAAACGCTGGAAAGCCTGCCCTCTTCAAACTAACCTTCCCGCCCCCTCCTTCCCTCGCGCGCAGATTGGTGCTGGATGGCAGCAAATTTCCCGCTTGGAGGAGGGTTTAAAAACCTCCGCGAGCGGCTCGTGTCAACGCAAAGCAGCCAGACAGTGACCTATCGGGCACTTCACCCCCGTTTAAAGCGAGAGCATTTTTTGTTATACTCGTTCACGTACAAACAGCTATCAATCATTAAAGTGATATAAATATTGTGAAAATATAGATGTCTGTGGAAGTCCCACATCACAGTCCAATCATTGCTTTGGGTCTTACCTGCCTATCAACCTATGGGCAGTTCCAGCGTTATGCATGTGACATTTCCTGTCAATACTTGAATATAAATTCTCACAGACTGTATTCATTACTAATATATTGACACATGTGTTTATATTTTACTGTCCTGTTGATATAGTCCAGACATCAGTCTATGCACGAGTTATCTATTTAGAAAGAGGCAGCATACTTTGTATTATGTCATAGATGACTCTTCAAAGAACATAAAATTGTTATTTAATCATGTCCATTTATGAGAAATATGGACTGTTATGAGTGTGAAGACAATGATTTAAACATTAGATTTAAAGCTTTATGGATCCAGTTGCAATAATTTGGCAAAAAACATGGATTTGCAGCTATGTATTATGTCATAGTGACCATCATCCAAAGAAGACAATGAGTTAGTTTATGGACTAATTTAAAACTGTATGGCTCTTTATTAAAAAAAGTTATAAAAGTTATGATTCTTTTGTTCTTTAGTTTTTTTTCTTGGATATTGTAACAAACAGTGCTGGTCATTTTTACACCTGCAGCATGCACTAGAAACACAGAAAAAGAAAAGAGTTCTAAGGAATAAAGTGTGTCAGGTTGTACACGTCTTTTATAACATCACACTGTCTAAGGGCATCTTGACCAGCATTACAAACTAACATTAGCGACGGCACAGAAATTACACACTACTCTGGAAAATTACCTTAAAATGAATGACAAGGACAGACCATATGCAGCAAATTACCTTATGAATGCATTTTGGCTTAATTCGGTTTGGGAACAACTAAATTTCCCTTCCGATACTGCAATTTAAAACTGGAATTTAAAATTCACCCATCTCCTGGTTTTTGGCGCAAAAGAATATGTCAGTGTTCACATGCTCTTATATTGTGGAAATTTGCTTTGACTTGCATCTCCAAAATGTGCCTGTGGTCCGGTCATGTATTTTTGCATGCTTACAGCAGATGTTAGTGAATAAGTCTAAACAACCATGAAGAAAATGATGTTTTCTTTTTCTTTCTAGTGTCCTTGACTATACTGCTAATGAGTGAGTTTATTCAGATGAGCAGAATTAACACTGTTTGTACAGATATCAAGTCTCCCTAAATCATCAATATCATTTGATTTCCAGTGCCGCAGGGTGAATGAGGTAACTAATCAGACGCTTGTCTGCTCACTGCTAGAAGGCACAGCTGATAAGAAAAGCTCTATAAGGAACCCTAAGGAAATAATTCTTGCTTTCAACGCACATTTGCCACTGGAGCTTGTGCATTGCACATTCAATAGAAAAGGACTTAGCTGAGGTTGGCTACATTCTTGCCAATCACAATCTCAAAATTTCAGAGATCAGAAAAATTTGTGCATATTTTATTTCCCTACATGGTTTTGTGCAGTGAAGGGCATATAACTACTGTTGGACAGAAAGTGACTGAACTGTGTCCTTAAAAATTAATACAATTATTGAAATGCCTTTGCAATATAAAAATCTTAAAAGTTGGCAAAGGTCTTTAATTTAGAGATTCCTTAAACATTTCAAAGTTATTCTTTCAAACATTCATGTAGTGGAAAATTTTAAAATGAAAACAATCTTAATTAAGAAAAACATTTTCCAAATTTTAGTTACAGCAGTAAATATTTCATTCTTAGCAGTTGGTGTTTGGCCAAAATGATGGTTCCTCTTAAAACCATCTTACAATAAATCTTAAAGAAAACCATCTTAAAGTCATCTTACAATGTCGAATATACTCAAAAGTCTACAAAACATCACTATTTTATATATTTAAAATGATAAAACAGCTGCTAAACTGGTAAGATGTAAATGCCCTAATTATCATTCATACAGATTAAAACCAATCAATCACAATTTCATTGCTTTTATTTGTCTTACAAGTTTTAAAATCTCAAATTGCAAAATGGGTCTCTTTAAAATGCATTATAAACTCTAACATTTAAAGATATCTGGCTTGCACACTGATTATCTCTCAGCTTTGCCAAGCTTAAAGTGACATTTGTAAGTCACCTTTATAGGTGGCAAGATAACTACTGTACACGATGCCAAACAAACATTTTGTATTAAGCCTATGCTTTGATATATACCTGTATGTGCAATAGATTACTGACACAGTAATTATTTACTAATGTAATTGTTCCGAAGAACACCGATTAATCTTTGAAATGTGAAAAAACATCTCTGCCCAGATTTGCCTGGCATTGCCTCGCATTTAGACATCTGTTATTTCGTCTTGTATTTTCATGCAAAGGCTATCAAGCTCAGTATATTTCCAACAGTTGGAAATGTTCCACATCTCCCTGGCTCCCAGCGTCTGCCTATTAATCATCACTCCTCGTGTGAAGACAGAACAGGATTTCCAGTATGAAACGGTGGCTGACTGCTCAGCCTGTGGATTATTATTGCTGCCCTGACAACTGTAAGACTGCTTGAGTTCCCAATGAGGTTATGCAGTGTAAAGAAAAGTCTATGAAACTTAATGGTCTTTGTTCAAGTCTTTTCTACATCTTTAAATAAAACTCTCTTTTAGATCATTCTGTTTTTCTAAATTCAATATACATTTTTAAAAGATAATATTTTACACTAATATGTAGAGCATATTTCACTAAATGATATAGTGTTAATACACAGAAAGTAAAGCAGCATTTGTGGTCAATAACCATGGACAGTGCATACTAGCCATCACAAAGACAAAATAACATCACTGTAACACACACAACACTAGAATAATACAAGAAACAACAAAATAGATAACATTAAAATACTCAACCTTTATTTAAGATGTGATGTTGGCTGTCGGCTGTTAAAGTGAGTGGGCCCGGCTGGTTCTGGAGCCACAATCTGGAACGTGCACACTACCCGGGGGTCAACCAAGACATGGACTGGGGCCTGTTTTCTTTCTTGGCCTTTATCGACGCAATCCACCTTAAGGCGTAAATCTGTACTGACCGGACACAGCTCTCCACAGCAGCATGAGAACATTGTCTCCTATAATCACCACTAGCCACTGGGGAAGGACAAGTTGAATCATTGTTTGCTTTATGGCTAACATGAAGACAACGCGGATGTGCGCTGGGGCGCGGAGCTCTTAGTGTTTAATGAAGTTTCTTACTGTTGTAGAGCTCATTGTCTCTGGGTGGTATTGGGTTTTTACTGCATAGCAAATAAAAAAGCAAAGACATCAATACTTGGATCACTAAAACTCACTGAACTACTTAAAAATTGTCATTGGTTTAAGCTTTCTCCGCATTGATCGACAGCTCGGGCTAATGCCAAATGCTTGACAGTGAGTTGACACATGCCTGAGGGTTCGCTACTAATCAAGCACTGGCAATGCTGGGGAACGTTGAGATCCTCTTTACACAATGGCTCAATATGATAAATGGATTCACTGAGGGGATATTCTGCCATGCAATTAAAGTCCAGAACCCAGAGGGAGGTGTGATAACTCACACTCCTGTGTGTACCATCAGTAAGCTGACTGAGAACACACACCTTCAAGAATACACTGATAACTTTGGTTGTCACATTCTGATGTGAGCCATACACATTCATGAGATTGAATCTACTGGGGATTGAACACGGTTATTGTTTTTCTTTTTATACTGGCTTTACTTTTCTTAGAAGAAACATGCTTACTGATGAATTTCACTGGTTGGGTTATAAAAAGGTTTAAAAGAATAATCAGATTTTATGTCTTTCACCAAAACCATTTGTTGATAGTTTTGCAGACAGAAAATGTCCCAATTCATCTGACAATTTAGCAATGAATGCAACGTACTGTATTTTCACTGTAAATAATGAGGTCATTTATATAGCTATATACTATATAACTAGCTATCACCTTTTATGTTTTTGATAGTGTTATTCTTACATAAGAAGCTATATATCTCTAAACTCTCTAAAAAAACTAAAAAGCAAAATAACTCTTAGAATTATGACTTATGATGACATATCAAAATGCTGTTAACTAAAATGCATTCACTCAATCAATAGAAATAATTAAATAAAAATTTTTTTAATATAATATTGTTTAAGGGTGTTTGCGAATGCTATCCATTCATTACTTTCCAAATGAATGCACGTTTTATGAGCAAAATACATTTTTTATAGTTTTTGAGCAGCCTTAAAATACCTTTATCATATTGTTTCAAAAGAGTGGAAAAGATGGAACAACTCATTTCTGCCACTGGGAGGTTTTCATAAAACATAAATCTTCACATATCATGCTACAGTAATATCATCACGGGCTGTCGGAGATGTTGAGTGTGTTAAAACTTCCCCAACGTGTGTGATGCAACAGCAGGTTATGGACTCCCATCACATCTTCCACTGTCTCGTCTGGCAAGCAACTACACACAAATAACATTTGCACTTGTTTCCTTTTCCCACTGGATAAATTGAAATAAATTTCAGGTGTCACTGGGTCAGAACTGAGCCAGCCCATTTTACGCCTTATCTAATAAGACTTAAATGGTTGGGGATTGACTTAGATGGATGGATCTCATAAAATGGAAAGCCATATCATCAGTATTCCACTGAGAGGAAATCTGCAGGTTTCACTCTATACTGTAATGCCATATGATTATGCTATGGCAGTGGTTTTTAAATGACCAGGTATTACGTTTGATTAAATGAAAAAGCATTAATCAAGTAGAATTATCTAAAAATGAACACAAGCTTAAGAACAGTAAGCAACATAAAACGTCTAAAGATGTGATATTAATTATCTGAGTGATCAATTTTCACCTTGTAAGCTATAAAACAGGTCTATCTCAAGCCTATCCAACAGGAGAATCCCAAAGACTCACACTGAAGGAGACGAGCCATTTTCAGGACAAGAATATTATAGGCTTGAGGTGGTCTCTTTTGTATTGCTAATAGGCAACCACTCAGAAAATCCTAGCAACCATATAGCAACATCCAGGTAACCACCCACAATACTGCAATACTGAGGATGTGATACACAAGTGCCACTCGCATTTTTTTTTTCAGTAAAAATAAATACCTGTTTTATTATTTTCATATGCAATGAAGTGTGATATAATGGCATTGTCTGTCTGCTCTTGGATGTATGTATTTTCTTGTTTATCCTATTCAACACTGTATTTATTGGAGTGAGATGTTTTAATGTATGTAACAATGCAGTCACTGAAGGTTTCTGTAGGCAGTTGACTGTCTGCAGTGTGGGTGGTGGACAACTGGGTATGGTGTGATCTCTGCTCCTCTAGCCTCAGGCCTTCACAAAGCTATTCACATCTCTCTCTCTCTCTCTCTCTCTCTCTCGCACGCACGCGCACTACATCTGCCCGTGTATTGAGTGGCAAAACTACTGTATACACTGTCTACTTCCTCTTGCCAAATGAAGGCATTTGGATTTAATAATATTAAAATTTTTATTGTTATTTAACAAAAATAGAATAGAACAGAATAGAATAGAATTATTTTATAGAACCCTAGGTACACGAAACATTCATTTTGATTCAGGCATGACATAAGTATAAACTTGTGGTTCACTGAGTGAATCAGATGTTAATCCAGCAACTTATTCAGTGAGTGAATGATTCATTATACCAGTGGCTCCCAAACTTTTCTTAACTTTGTTTCTCTTTTTCCAGATCTACTCACACCCTTTGCACCCCTGGGGATGCTGGCCCACCTTCTTAAATCTTGTGCACAGTGAACACCATGAAAAAGAAATGAGCATTGCTTATTAATAAATAATATTACCTGAAAAATGCATTATAAATGTAGAAATCGAACATTTATTTTCTGTAAACATTGAACAATGACAATGGTCCAATTTGCATGCAATCAAGACTTTACTTTGGGAACTGATCTGTTATCACAACACAAGTCTCTCTTCACATGTATTACAGACTGCAAGCCTAAAAACTTCAAAAGGCAGCTCTGGGATACAGTGAAGCATCATACTTGTCTGCCAGAGAAATATTTCACAATCACCGCGGCCCATCCAGTGACAGTAATCACACTAATAAGATTCATACGCACCAAGAAGGTAATTTTTTCACTGACCAGCTAGGCCACATGAATAGAGCTTGTTACTGGGTCATAAGAAAAGGCTCACAGGGTGAATACCCCCCAGAAATCATTAAAAAGGCTGGCATCCAGCCGGGAATGTTCATCAAATTAGTGTCAGCCCCTTAGCTTGAGGGGTTTATAACAGGCCACGAAGGCAATAAGGCCCCTGTCCATAAAACAGCAAGCTTTAGCGAGGGCGGATTGGATGGTTGGACGGAAGAAAGAGGAAGAGCCAGGAGCGAATTGCATAAGAAATTGGACTATAGTTCTAATGGCTCATTGGTCACTCTGGGACGATGGCTGATTGTTGCTTGTGGGGGAACCAAAGGCGTTTTGGCATCAACTGTCAGAATTAAAATGCAAGCAGAGGCAGCTGTGGATTTACATAGTCTCACTGAGAATTCCTTTGTCCCTGTATCTTAACAAATTATAAATAAGGACAACGCACACACACATTGTTCAGAACACACAGAGGGATTAAAGGGACAGTCTACACAAAAATTTTAATTCTCTCATCATCTACCCACCTTCATCATGTTCAAATCCCATGATGTACCAGTACCAGTCAAAAGTTTAGACACAATTGACAAAAATGTTTCTCATGAGCTTAAAAATTGTTTAATCTGAAGGAGTATATTTTAATGTTTAGAAATTACCTTTGTAGACGTATAATTTATATAATTTCCCAACATATAAATTTCTTTAGTAAAAAAATATTTTTAAAAATGAATAAAAGAGTCCAGCATTGATAGGAATGTTTTCATTGCTGTTTAAAAAGCTTTCCAGGTTGAGACCTTAAGAAGCTGGATGATAAAATGTCAAGAATATGATTTTACAAATTCTAGACAAAGTGTGACTACCTTTGAAGATGATCAAATATAAAATAGTGTTCATTTATTTTGGATGCTTTTGGTCACAACATAATTCCCACAGTTACAATTGTGAAACAATTAGGCAAAATGTTGTCATCATTTTTATTCAGGTGTCCTAAAAGAAGTCCATGTTAGTTATGCAAGTTTGATATAATATATCTACATATGACATCTATACAGTTTATTCTATGTTCTTAGGATGCAGACAGTGGTAAAGCTTTTCTCCAACATATCTCGAGCTCAAAGTCAGAGAGAGAAACCCTGAACAGGTGGCCAGTCCATCAGAGGAGACAAGAACAAGTACTTACAAACATCTTTGGGCACCAGAGAATTGCCTATTAAATACAGGTACACCCGGGCCAATCCTATTTTGTGTTATCAGTCAAGTGCCACTTGCATGTCGGCGCATATATAAATCCACGTCAGAATTAATATCTGTTAGTCAGGACCTGCATCCACTGTTGACATAATCTTGCTTGCTTGCATTTACCTAGAAAGTGGAGAATTGTTTATGTGCATCGTTTATGAGCGTACACCATTGAGTCTGCACTTCTGCCGGCCTGCGGGCAAGCACGGTAAAGCACCATCACTCGTACTGTTGCTCGTTTCCCAGGGGCATCCACACTTTCACACAAATACACCAACACAGACAAGCTCTCAGACTGGCCCACATAACCTCCAAACCCAGTTCAATTCTTCTGAGACACAAAATGAAACTTTTTTTAAGAAATGCCTAAAGTGAGTGTGTGTCTCAGTAACTGTGTTTGTACAAGAGTAAAATATTGAGAGAATTATATTCTTCTCCTTGAAAAGAGCAGCACACAGTCACCAGCAGCTAGGTTGTTTTTTACAAACCAACCTCAAGCATGAGATGCTGGTGTCCACATCAGGTAAATTTGTAAGTGAGTGTGTCTCTGCCTATTTTTCCGATACTAGAATGTGCATTTCTGAGTGCTTGCCTGCATTTATGCATGCGGCTTCTCTAACGCGACCCCGGTTCTAATGAGGCAGATCAGCAGACTGGCTCAGGTGCCGCACCCCAGCCATGCCACAGAACATTGACAAATGGTTCTGGTCTCCTCATTTAATCTAAGTGAGCAGGGCCACAAAAGCTACCAGCAATTTCATAGAAATGAGTCCCCTGAGTCTGAACATGATATCCCTTTTGCCTCAGTTGGTGTGCCACATAAAAAAGTGCATTAGTTTCCCAGGAAACAATTGTTTCTTATTAGGGAGGAAACTGAGAAATAAAAGTGAGAGAGTGTGAATTTGCACAATAAAATGGTAAACATACAAAGGAAATCAGTAAACTTTCCGCTGCTTTCTCAGATGAAAGGGAAGGCTTATGTAAATTGTGTTGCACCGCAGCCCTTCAAGATAGCCGGGTTTGGGTTTTTTCCTGATAGGTTTTGCTGTCGGCTTTTTGTTTTGCTTTTCTCTTTTTAGCATGTAACACGCACACACACACTGTCCAATATACAGTACATAATTTTCATAGTAGATGTGCAGTATGCACTAAGCATACTTAAATACAGTTTTCTGTATGCATAGAATCTCATTTTATATAATGCACCTTATATAATTCACATAATACTTAATACAGAGCAAATAATTAACAGGCTTAACTAGGAAAAAAATATTTCTGCAAAACGAAGATATTTTAGAAATGTCTTACTGGTTTTGTGAAAATCAATGGGGACCAGTTACCAACATTTTTCAAAAATATCTTCTTTTGTATTCTGCAGAAGAAAGAAAGTCCTACAACTATGGTAGTATTTTTATGCTTAGGTAAACTACTAAAAGAATCAGCAAGCAGTGTACAGTTTTTACAAGATTTTGTATAGGTAGGAAGCTACTATTACATTATAAACATAGCTATGGCACAGTACTGTATGTGTTTGCACGGATGCATCCACAAACAACTCCAAAACATAATCCCAAATGTGCGGATGCACCCACATACAGAGTAAACAAACACACACACACTGACATGATAAAACCAACACTCTTCACCTCAGTAATAGACTCATCAAACCTACAACAAAAGGATAGAGAATGTACTTCCTCTTTCTCTCTTTTTTCTTTCTTTCTCTCTCTCGGGATTTCCATGGAGCTTTCGAGTCCACCCAGCGCATACATATCTCGCAATTAACAAAGGCAATAGAAAGGTCCCATTATTTGTGGCCCTTATTGGATTTCCTTTGTTGCTTTCTCTTTTCCCTCTCCCCTAATCATACTCTTGGCTTTGTTTTTGGATTAGCCCTGGCCTATTCCTATTTACACCCCACCCACCATCAGAAGTCTATATAGCTTCATTCTCTCTTCACTGGCTCTGTATGTATCACTCGTCCTCTGGCTGAGGCTCAGCCCACATGATCATGTAATCATGCATACCAATACCAGTCAGAATACTAAACATCACGATCAAGCTCCGCAGAGCGCTTCTGAGTCGAGATGAACGTTTGTGTTTTGACTGGAGCTGCGTGATTCAAGCAGAGAAATAACTGCACTCAGCCGAATTAACCACTGACAAATTACTGAGCTGTGGCACTCTGTTAGTGGAAAGTATACTCTTATAGACAGATTGACACTAATTATTCAGATTTGGATTTCAAAATGGAATGCAGAAAAAACTAATGACTAGCTATAGGGAAAATTGTGGTAGAGTACATTGCTTGTAATTGGCCTCTTGTAAAAAGTTTTCTACCAAATTGACAACAGCTGTGTCACATAGAGTATATTGATCAATATGTCCTCCAACCTGTACATTATCATGTCCCTGAAACACAACCCATAGGTGCGTTCCCTAAATTAACACCTTTACCTGCAACAGGAGATGCCACAGAAACTTTGATCTGCGTGATAATTGGGCATTTCTGTAGTTCAATTGGTTAAGGATTGTATTTGTAGTGTATTTGTAGTGTAAAAATCACAGGTTTGGTTCCTGGGCACACACATACTGATGAGAAATGTATGCCTACAGTTCACTTTAAGTCTTAATGACTAAATGCAGAAATGTAAATTTTAAGATTTAGAAAAATGTAAAATTTAGATTTTTTTTTCATTTTCCTTTTATTTTAGGTATTTTTTAACAATTACATTAAAACGTTTTTTATTTTTGGTTTATGTTTATTATTATGAGTCATAGTCTTTTTCATCAATATATAGTTTGCTATGATTAGATTAGAATTTAACTATAAAATATTAAAGTGAATAGTGAAATAACCTAAATGTTGCACCTATGAAACAGTAACAGTTAACAGGTTTAATGAACCCACATTGTTAAACATCATTTCATGTAGACACATACAACACGATATTGTCATTATTTTAACGCCCACTGGGGGGCGCTTTACAGCGTAAATATACTGTAGGACGTAATGTACTGCACAGTTTGCACAAATAATCTGTGGACATGGACAGTCTCATATTGATAGTTGAACACCTTAAGTTTTTCTGATTGCTGGTTTCTTTTGTATGTTTGGTAAAATGTTTATCTTCTCTGAGAGAGACACTGCAGTCAAAATATTGTGATTCCTATGAGAATAACTTCTGCTATTAATACTGGCAATGTGCAACTATGTTCAATTTGTTAATGTTTTAATTCTAACAAAAATTACCGGTTAAAGCTCACAGACACACTCGACTTAGAAGCCTTTCACACTAAAGACTTCCTGTTTAGGGAATTCCTGCACTTAGATGTTCACTCAGTTTTGAAAGCTTCAGAGCGAGGATGAGATGTTTCAAAGGTTGCGGAAGTTAAAGAAAGTATAACAAAGCGCAGGATGAGCACATAGGCCAGGTCAACGTGCAGCAAGACATACTCTTGAAAGAGTAAAGTCCCAGAAGCGCTGTGCTGCTTCCAGAACAGTGGCCCACATTTCTTGTATCTGGGAAAAGGCAATAACCTTTATGCATCCCCACAGAACTCCTTATAAAAATACAGCAGAACTCAGTTACTCAAACTAAACAAAAAGTGTGTCATAACCTAGATGTGTCAGGTCCCACTATATACAAGGGTTTGTATTCACATGAGAACCATTGTCCCGTACTGTGTGTCAGTGGGAGAAGTCTAGCGTGCCTTAAAATGATGCTAAGCCACATTTAAGGTCAAACTATGGAAACCGTGGCTGAGGCCGGCAACAATGTCTCTTTGAGGCAAATCAGTTCGGTTTACGTCAACGCAGCCAAAAGCTATTCAGACAAAAGTACGAAATACATTTCTAGCAGTATTAAACAGTATTGAAATGGGGAAAGACTATTTCAAACAGTCCCAGACAGACGACTGGCTCTTTAAAATAAAAGGCGAGACTTTTATTTCCACAGCCACTGCAAACAATAATCACATCAGTCATTTTTTCTTGTTAGAAATTTTATTTGTAATATTTCCAATTTCTTAAACAAGAAAGATAACACGATTTGCTCTCAGACAGCAAATCAGACAGGATAAACAATTTGATAAAGGATGAAAACAATAAACTTGATTGAAGATATATTCTCAGAACACATGTTGAAAACAAATTAATTTTTCCACAGGTGGTCCGTCTTCCTATAATGTCTCGGCTGGGAATTTCAAGCCGTGGTAAAAGGTCAGCTGCCAGGCACGGTAAATCTCCCGTCTGATTGACTCAATGAGAATAAGGTGAAGATTCTCAGAAATCGGGTTTGATTATTAACTCCTCGCTGTGAAGGGAACTATATACAGCCACGGGGTACAATTATATTGGATTGGGGTGAGCGCTGCAGATGTGAACCTTGTTGATGGATGAGGTGGGTGAATGAAGTTCGTCATTCACTGATAGAAGCTAATAAACATCAACACAACAGTTTGAGGGAAACACATTAGCCATACGGTCTCAAAACATTCAGATGGGCTAAAATTACACAGCGATTGAGGGAAAATCAGAAGCTTAGATTGGTAATGAGGTTAGCGGGAGACTGTTAACCTTCGAATTGTCTTATATAACGTCCATATATTGAAAATGGCCGTGTATCATATGCGCTCATTTTCCTTAATGATAACATCCATATCCCCTGGTGTGCCGAAGCCTCTGAGATCTGAGATGAGAATAGTCGAGACAGATAAACCTGTGATCCACTGTGGCGAAAAAGCTGGCTGTTTATTCGGAACGTGTTTGATGTGAAACTGTAAGACGTGTGGTTTTGTTTGCAGGGGTGGAGGTGCTCGTGGGATACGGGCAGATGCGGTGCCAGAGGCCTCTCCCGGGAAGAGCGGGCGATATCTCGCGTGTAAAGCTTATTGGAACATTACTCAAAAAGCATGCATTCAATAGAAATAACCTTGCTCAAAAGCATGACCCTGACAGTAAAGCGAGATAATTAGTTTGGAGGTGGAAAATGCAGAGGAGACTGCAGAACAAAAGGATTGATACAAACCCAAATACACTTGATTTTTCTCAATCCAAGCTGGAATGTTTACTAAATCACTCCAGAAGATACTGTAGCAATAGTTCAGTGATGTAATAAATGTTTTCATATCTGCTTCTTCAAATATGGGTTCTTTTATGTCCCAGGGGTTGATTTTTATTGAGAGAGATACTATATGTGTGTGTAATGAAGTATAGTATGTATACATTTTATTGTTTTACCCTTGTTTTACCTACAAACAAATGTGTTTAACACATTTAAAACACTGCATTTCAAGTCTTAAGTCACAGTCGTGACTCACATAGAGCCCAAGGCGATATCATACTTGAGACTGCTGGGAAAAAGGGTTTCCTGTTGGGTCACAATTCATTTTCAATAAAAGTGGCAGGCGGAAAAGAAGGAGTGGGCACAATTCTGTGAAATAAACATTGAGTGACACACACTTTCTTTTCTAAACAAGTTATTTCAAAGAAAGATACAATTCTAGCAGCAACATGTGTTTCGTTCAAGAAGATTTCATTCAAGAAATGTAATTTTCATTACTGAATGTTATTAAACACAATCCAGCGTTTGCGATGTTCCAGAAATGACATTTGCTGGTTCTTAAAAAAATGACAAAATTATCCAACAGACAAATTGAATAAACTACAGGGTGTGAAAAGTGTATTTTTTCAATTCTGTAAATGTCACAGTACTTGAAGTGCCCAAAGCTGAAGAAGTTTCCTCAAGTTATTTTTTCAAAATATATAAACTTGAATAGTGGCTTAATCTTCATAGTGTGTTTTCTTATCTTTCATAGTGCGCCTGCAAGTGTGCTGGAGAGTTTAATGAAACACAAACAAAAGCTACGGTCGAGAGATTCGTTTTTGTAGCCTGACCTCATTTAGCTGTCTTGCAGGCAGACTGGGCTAGTTAATCATAAATCATTTTTGTTTTGTTTGTCAGGAAAAAATATACATCAAGAGGATAAGCCTCCGTATTGTATTTTCAACTGAATGGGATGAGGATTGAAATTTTATCAGGACTTGTCCTTGGGCAACCCAGGAGATGCTACAATTCTTGCCAAAGTTCCAGCAAAATACAAAAGAAATTGATTTTATCAATACAAGAAAATGAACGTTTCCGGCCTGTGCTTTCGAAGCTCTAGCAAATAAAGCCATCAACTTTGTATGACCAAGTAGCACATGGAGCTTAGAGAGAAGATCAGCTATATAGATCACCTGATCAATAAATCAATACGTGCAATCTTTAAACTACTTCAACATCCAGGTGACGTCAATAATTGCACCTGCTCAATACCTTCCCCCATTTAGTTAATGCCATTCGCCATGATTACATTTTACTACAGCCTTGCTGGCAAATTGCCTGTGGGGGATTTGTTTTTAAAGATGTCTTTCAAACATTCCAGTGGTTAAATATAAAGCCTCATGTGCGCTAATGCTGATATAAAGTTTTTATGATACAGTGAAATAACTGCAGTTATATAAAATACACTACATAAAGCAGTTAACCAAAAATCCATGAGGTGTTATGAATGGAGAAACAGCTCATTTTGTGGAAACCTATCTGTAATTTTATTACACAGAGAAAGTGAACTGCTGTGTTATTGACGTTCAGCGCGAGCCGGGAAAGCCATTTTACAAAGCAATACTCAGAAACGCCACACGCCCAGTTTCAGCTTTAAATTGTGGGCAAATAAAAGACATTTGTAATAAATGCAGTGGAGAGCGAGTCTGTATTTTTGTTATTTATCATCCTTAAAATGTACATATCTGGAAATGTGTCCTCATTTACAAACAAGATAAAGATGCGACGATTTTAAAGCACAGCCCGAAAGCACATTACAGGGAATTATTGCAAGATTTTGATAGTTGCAGGTCTCTCTAGGGGAGATATTAAAAAACAGTTTAATATCTAAGGTGTGCGCACGTCCCAACAGTCAGCAGAGGCAGTCAAAGAGCGCTGAACATTTTTTACACAATGCACATATCAGGAAATACTTCAAGTAGCACTTTCATGGCTGCAGGTGAGAGTGTTTGGATTTGATTGCCCACGTCTATTTATTTCCTCTCTCACTGCGCTGCTCTTTTAGTTCCCCCTTTGGCATTTGGCATCTGCTCCAGCCCAAATTCGAAAGAGACCCTCTGGAGCCGCTGGTCAGACTGCTTGGTGAAATAATCAGACCTCTGGGATTGCACAGGATCAGAGCGGCAGGGCTCTCGGGCCTTGGGGAGGTCTTACCCCGGGTCTAGCTTCCATCCCATAAGTCTTTAAAGTCTCCCTTCTTTTCTTTTACTGCCTCAGCCTTTCCCCGCAAGAATATCCTTGTTCCCCATATCCCCGCAGGGCCGCTCTCTCTATATCCATTAGCCTTTCGTTCACTTTACCTACCAGGAACAACCTCCTCACATTATTCCCTGTCTCGCTCACTTATTTTCTTCTTTCTGGCAATGCCGTCTGTTGCACTTTTCAGACACGGTTAGTTTTCTAGTGTAAGTGACATTTAAGAATTTGAATTATTAACAAAATGACCGTCATATTGACATGGGAGATCTTCATGTACTGATTGGGAAGGTATCATGGTCTCTGTAGTTTATCCACATCATAGGGATTTTTTTTAAGCGGGTGCAAAGTGTTTCACGGTGCTTATCGATTTTAATCCAGTCTGAACTAAACACCTCTGTATTATTTAATTTTTTTAGTTTAGATTTTTATTTAGAGGTTCGCTGAAAAATCAATTTTGTACACATAGGAATTTTTGTGATATTATATCTGCGGTATATTACGTTTTCAATACGTTTTTCATTTGTTTTGACCTTCGTTGAATACTAGCTAAACTTCTTGTTGCATTGTTCAGCACAGCTATGAATTTAGACCTTATTGCTGTGAACTTTCAGGGTAAAATAACACTGCTGGCATCCCATCTGATGTAAAACAAAAATTCAGTCTATAAGCAAGGTGTGATTGCAAAACGTTTTAGAATTAGTCAAATAATATCCTTGTTTTTTGTGATATATCCAGAACACAATCTCTTCTGAATCACTATACTTTATATACTATATACTGTATTTAAGGGATACATTCTGCAAACCCATGACCATTATACTGATAATACAACTCTCTACAAACTGAGCAAAGTCACAGATTCACAGTGTTAATGACAGTGACTGTATTAATAATTGAAATTTTTCCACTATTATGGTGGCCACTGTAAGCTGTCTCAAATGCTTATTGATTTCACTGTCCGCTAATATCTGACGGCAGGCCAGTAGACAGTTCTTAATCTACCAACTGTTGTTTTACATAGAAAGTGGCAAGAACTTGTCTAAATCCATAATACAGATGCACCAGGCAGTCAGAAGAATCGTGCACAGCAAGAAAATTAGACTTACGATATCCAACAAAGGTCAAAGCAAATGATGGGATGCTCTCCGAAAATACAATATCCACAATCACAGATCTCGACATGATCAGATTACAAGGAGCAAACCTAAAAACAGAAAACTGTAATTTGCACTTTATTTTTAATAAAGGTTGTTGGAGAAAAACACAGGATAAGGACAGGATTAAAATGACAAAGTGTGTCTGTGAAACGCAAATGTTCTTATATCCTCTGGGGAAAAAATGAGTCCGTCCGAACAGGGCCTAAGGTTTTCACTATAGAGTTTATTGTGCATGGTTGAACAGATAACCTCTTATCAGACACACTGAGGGACGGCCCATCTGTGTGGAGGGCTGGAAAGCAGATTACAGAGCGCCCAAATCGGCCCTCGGGCATGCCGGGCTTCAATCTCCCCCTAGAGCCCAGTTAAACGGTCATTGGAAATCACCCGCTCACTGTAGCAGCATGTGGACATAACTGATTGAGAGAGAGCAAATGAGTGAAAACAAGGAGGAGAAACCGAGTGATGGATGCCCTGTCTGAAGGAGGACGGATGTTTGAGGCACCCTGGAGGCGGTTGATGGTACTGCAACACAATCTGACGGTTTTGTATTTTTTGTCTGTTATCACTGATTTACCTCAATTGAGGACTAATAAACAAAAGACTGTATCTTTGAATTACCTTTTAACACACCAAAACAAAATCAGAAAAGTATGTTCACAAACACAAGAAATTTGAGCGAAGACACAACAGCTAGACAAAGTAGTACTGTATGTACGACACAGACACCAAATGTGCAGAACTGTTAAATATATGTGCAGATAGGGGTATAGATATTATAAACTTCATAATAATTTATTATATTATTAAATGTATCAGTATAATTTAGTTAATAGCCTTTTTATACCTGTAAATATAAAGAAAATGTATTTTGCAAGAATGACTTGACCATGAAAGCAGGACAGAGCATTATAAAAACTTTAATATAAATAAAAAGATCGCATCCTGACAAAAGGTCCACAAATGTAACCAATTTTAACATCATGATGTAAATACAAACCATAATCTCACTAAACAGCACATTCCTAAAATGTTAAATGTAAATGTATTTGTAAAAGTTAAATGTATTTTAATCAATATCATAAATAGACTAAAATCAACTTGATTCTCAAAGCAACACTGACCAGATCATCACAAATGACCTGAACTGCAAGCAGCCTGTCAGCTGAGAAACTCACCAGCAGGTGGCGATGTTCAGGCACGATGAGACTTGAGAAAAGCGAGACTGATGGAGCTCAACCAAGGAGGCGCTGTGGTCTGCCGGTGTCCGGGGTGAAGATGAGAAAGTAGAGCACCCACATCAGGACCATCATCATATCTCCAGGCGTCTGGAGAGCAGAGCGATGTCCGCCATAAATCAGATGCAGAAATAGGGCCAGCACTCTCCCAGACCCCCATGGGAGGATGAATTCAACTGCATTTCACACGAACTGAGGCACAGCTGTCTGTAAGCATCTTCTAAATGGATTATGGTGGTTTATGAGTAAAGAGCATTAGGTATTTAATCTTGCTAATTCATCCAACAGCGTTATTGATTCGAGGATTAGACCTTTCCTGTATTGCACACATTAAAACTAAAGTTTGTGGTTATGTGGATGTTAAAATACTTTCTCATATCCCACTGAAACCTGCTCAAGGCCCAAAGAAGAACAATTTTTATAGACTTTTGTTAATCAAGACACATGCTATTAACCACAAAAGTGTGCAAACTTCATTTAAAATATAAATAAAGTATAATCATGATGCTTATAATAAAAAACTATTTTAATTTTACTTACCAAAACTGTGATTTCATGAATCCCAGAACAAGTGATTCTGTTAGTTGTGAAAACTAAAGATGTGAGTCATCTAAATTATGTTATTATGATCACTTTAAAATGTCTATAAAATTACATATAAACATATTATAATATGTGCAAAGCTAAAGTTTAACAGCTTTTCACAGCTAAGGCATATTACAAATATATTATATTTATAATGTATTTATATTACTATGGCTCTGGGATAACTTTTAAAACATTACTGTGTTGTTGGAGCATTACAACTAGTCTAACATAGCAACATTAGTCTGGGGCGGGACTATCTTTCTGTCTCACTAATAGAAAAAAACACAGTCATTATTTTTGTGATTATTTGTGACACACTCCAGATTTAATTCAGATAAATTAACTTTGTTTAATGTTAAATGATGAATATCATAAAATGATAAGTTTACGCATGTAAGGGGCAAAAATATTATAAATACCATTAGGTAAACATATCATTATGCAATATAATGAAAACATTCTCTGCATTGTTCTTCAGGTGAAGACTCTGGTTTCCATGTACAGCCGTACAGCAATCCTGAGAGACTCAGGTGGGTGTACAGACGCTAGAGTTGGCATGGAGATTTGTGGAGAGGGAGGGCGAGGAGAGCTCCAGATGGGTTTAGGCATTCCATTAGCCACATGCCGACAGTCAGGCCAGCTGCCACGCCGGGCCAGAGCGACCCGGGACGCTTCCCCCAGGAGCTTCCTCCAACATCAGGATCCTCCTGTCCATGAGAGCGAGAGCAGGTCAGATTCAGAAGGGAAATAAGGCCACCTCATAATTACTTATTAGATGAGTTTAGCTGAATCAGTATGATGAAACTGCTTACAACTGGAAGAATAGCTCATGATACGTTTTATGCTTTTTTTTTAACACAAAAGAGGTCTGTTTTGCATATTGTGCTTAATTCCTATAACTATTAAGCTTTATAAAACCAAAAATAAAAGTAATATATTTAAAGGTGTAGTTCGCCCCAAAAATATTCTTTATTCAATTTCATTTAATTCCAAACCTGACTTATTTTCTTTTGAAGAAGATATTTTGAAGAACGTCGGTAACCGAAGAACACTGAGCCCCATTGACTTCCATCATATAGACACTGAGACATTTCTTAAAATATCTTCTTTCGTGTTCCTCAGAACTGTCATACTGTATTTGGGTTTTAAACAATATGAGGGTGAATAACCGATGACAGAATTTATACTTTGTGGTGAACTATCCCTTTAAAGTCACATCCTAATTAGCATCAGACACAGTCAGGCAATGCCCCTAAGCCAAAACTCATTGTGTACCTACCTTTACAGAAATTGTGGCGGCTGACAGGGAATACTTACACATATGCGTAATTACCGATCTGCATGGTTAATTAATTGTCGACACTGAGGGTGGTTACGATTTTGCATTTGCCGCTCCAGCGGTGGGCGAGACCCCAGGAGTTTCCATGGTAAATATGAGATTGCATTATTTTATAAGCCTCGTTGTACCAAAGCTGCCTACCATAATCCATATACACATTGATAATACATCATAATGGATACACAGAATTTCTTAAAAACATGAACGCTAAGCAGCAGCACGTAAGGGAAAGAGGAAAAGAAGTCTGTGCTTGGTTAGGGATGGCGTTTCTTTTGTAGACTCAATGATGCGAGTATATGTGTGGGAGCAGTATAGACGCAGGAGGTGGCCATGCCAGTCCGACAGCACTGCTGCTTTAAAACAGACTGCGCGAACGGCGGGATTTCCTGGCCCCCGCAGCTCAGCCTCTCCTGTCAATCAAAACGCCGCCATTTTAAAAGTTGGTCCAGCCTGTCTGCTTTACATCCATCAGTCAGACATGTGTCATCTTTTTCATCATCGCCTGTTTTTCACTTCCTTTTTGTTTTCTCCCTCTTAAATAGTCCTTTGTTCTCTGGGCCTGCGTCTATTTTTATCCCTCCGTTTCCACGGGAAGAGTCATGCCGATGACGACGCTTGGGAGATTTGCTCCTGGTCGCCATGGCAACACTATCAAAAGCTCGAGTCAAACAGGCTCATGCTTGCTGTCTCTCTAGAACGTGCCTCGTTTTTTTCTCTTTATTCTCCTTCTGCTTCAGCCCCATTTTGATTTATTTACATTTTACTCAATGTCACAATTTTACGCCGCTGTTCTCAGATGGGTTTTTGGTATCGTGGCAAAAGCAAACAGGAAAGATTTTCAAGACCCCACATCACCCATCCCCCCAAACATGCAAATCGAGCCATGCTGTTTTCAAACCCCTCATCCTCCTCCCTTTTCTATCAGATTGAGCTGTTGTTACCTTCCGGAACCAACCGGCGTGCTGTTGTAGAATGAATCAGAGTCTCCGTAAAGGACTTGTTTTGACAAGCCCGTTGGATGTTGGATTGTAGCAAAAACCCAGCGGCCTTTATAGATTCAGTTTAAACTGTGCTAATGTTTATTTTATGTAGTTCTTTCTCTATGATAAAACACAAGATGCTTATAAAAGCAGTAGTCTTTATTGATTATTGTTTACAATATTTACAGAACATCACAAATGCATATTATACAGCCCGCTAGTAATAGAAATGATCTGTAAATATTCTCTAAATGATTTTATCTGAATATCCACATGTGAATAAGCTAATGCTGCCTTTAATAAAAATAAAAAAGAGAATCATTTATTTACCCTCATGTCATTCCAAACCTGTATAGCTCCTTTTTCTGTGCTCATACAATGAAAGCCAATGGGGGTCAGTGTTGTTGTTTACCAGCATTCTTCAAAATATCTTCTTCTGTGTTCTGCAGAAGAAAGAAAGTCATAAAAGTTTTTTAAAATGTTTATTTTTGGCTAAAGTATCTCTTGAAGTCATGTCAGGATAATCAGAGAAAGCCACACTATTGTTTTTACCAGAGCAGATAATAATTTCCCATCATCCTCTGTGGTAGAATAATACAATACATAAATCAATCATAAATTACAATAACATGCAACATGTTTTACTCTGCAAAATCATGCCCATCTACTCAGGGGTGTGAAAGCTAGCCCGCATCTCTACACTATAGGCCAAACAATTGAGCCAATCCGGCGTTAGACATTAAGCAGGAAGGCTTTGTGGTTCCTCCTGAGATGCTAAACGTTTCACCTACCGGTGTCCTTCCTGTTCCCACAGTGTCCGGCGTCTCCCTCCAGTTTCACCTGCCGGGCGGAAGGCAGGTTTATGCAGCGTGGCCGACTGTGCTGGTAATAGCTTCACCTGCTAAAGCTGTCGCATCGCCAGCGCGACCCATGGTGCATTGCGCCGCACGTGACCTACAGCTCAATTGAATTCAGCACATATGCTACACTCAAATTAGTTACACCGGGACAGTTTAGAGGCCGGTTGCAAGGCAGACTGGTCATTATGTAAACAAAACTATGCGTTGTAATCAGAAGGTTGTTCTGGGTCTGTTGCTGTGCTTGAACGTATACCTGTACAGTCTTTATTTTTTCAACACTGAAAGGTCAAGCATTGCAAGACTAGGCTTCTTTGCCACCTGCATTAAACACGACACAGCGATGTGAGAGAGAGAGAGAAGGGATGCTGAATAAACACAAGAACTAAGAATTGATCTAAACCATTACGGCTTTGATTGAAAAGTACCAGACCTGCTAACTTACATGCACACAAACACAAAATTATATCCTTTTATTAACACTTTAATTGACACGGTATAGCAAGGCTTAATTTCATTTGTTTAGTCTTGTTATGGTGAAACTAATGTTAGGGTGAAATCGACTTTCAAAGCAACACCACAAACACATAGATGGCTGCTCTCTATTAAGCTGTTCTCAGCAGAGCAGCCACTCCAGCAAAAACCAGTGATTAGACTTTGATTAGAGTGATTACGGCCCAATTTGATCAGTTAGCACATCACTATTGTGGTAAATCTATTTCAGCTTTTCCTCTGCCACACATCCAGCTGGTCAGAGAAGAAAGGGCTGTCGCTGGTATGTGAAGACTGGTACGGCAAAGATGAGTATTATCCTCTTGACACCCTTATGGACTAAAAGAATCGTCATTTTACTATACACTGCCATAAACATTTATTATTTGTCAATAGTTTTAGTTTTCACCAAAAAGGAAAAAAGTAAGCATTTACACTTCCTCGTGTAGTAGCTATATACCATTCTTTCTTCAGCAGAACACAAACAGGATACTAACCCATCGTAGTTTTCTAATCCAACAAAAACATCTAATTTAGGAGGTTCTGACTTTGCATGATTTCGTGCCATGTAAAAGCAGATCATACTAAACGCACAAATTAACCGATTTGTAAAATTATTATCAATTGCCATAAGATCGTGTAGTACCTTAGGATACATTTTCGCTTTGATGTCAACAACAGTGAACGCCATTGATTTTTGCATATCTCGTAACCAATAGGAATATTTGAATACAGTGTGAATGTGATTGAGTGGGAACATTTAGCCTGTCAGAGCTGTTCAGAAAGCAGCCCATTATGTATATATTATATATAAACTGAAAGTGGGACTTGGGTTCGAATCTATCCTGGATCATGTCCTGTTTCTTGTCTGCCCCAATTTTACATCCTACTCTACTGTTTTCTAAACAGAACAGTAAAACAAAAAAATGACAATGAGACAGAGATAACGTCTATTCATTCTCTCCCTCAGCGTTATCCTTCATGTGCCACATTCGCACTTTTAAGTAAAGCCGTTCAGTGACAAGAGGCCGGGACCTTGGCAATGGTCCCCTACCCTACGCTACAATAATATGCTGCGGACATAAGCCAGTCACTCGAGCGCGTTGGCACCTACTCACTCCCCTGTCTGTCCTCCCATCTCTACGATACACCACCCCCAACCAAAGCAGCCAGCCGTGGTCGCCTCGCTCAGGAGGATTCTGTATGCGTCGACACAATCTTCCAGAGTGCCTCTCCTGCGAATAATAATACGACAGTCTAGCGCACGGGAGTTGCGAGGGGCATGACCTCGCCGCGGCCTGAGTGACAAGCAGGCAATCTGCAACAGATGTCCCAGGTCACGCGCCATTGAAATATGGCCTGATCAATAAAGGCGATGAAAGGTAACTGTTGGGGGGGCGGGGGTTGCCTATCAATAGGCAGCGGAGCCGCTCGCATAAATCAATCTTGTCATTCAGGTTGGGTTGTCTCTTCGAGACGTTGGTAATCTGTAGATGAGATGAGGCAGGTGGGGTTGTCCACCCCCACGTTGGAGTGATGTGTTTGCGCAATGTGGGATGAGGCTTCCTGGAAGTGCCTCTTGAAGGGAGAAGAAAAATCAGGCCGCAACACACGGCAAGATGACTGAAGCTTTTACGAGACTAATGGAGGTGGCGTTCTCTTGCTTCTATCCATTATGTATATGCTGTAATTGCATATTTATGGTATGAGTGTCAGTACAGGGAGGTGCATGTTTCCACGTGGGCCTTAAATGTACAACCAAACATTAAGTCTGACCTTGTTACAGTAAAAGACTATAGTTCACCCAAATGTGAATGTTCACCCAACCCATAATTGACTCTTCCTCATGCCATCTCAGCTCTACATGACTTTCTTAATTCATTTGAACACCGACATATTTTTATATTAAATTTATATATTTTTTATTTGTATAATTTTATATTAAAATTCTTATATGGGACTCAACATGTTAAGCGCATACAGTACATCCATCATTAAAATAATCCTACTGACTCCCGTGAGTTGTGAGATGTCTTTTCAAGCTTTTCTAAAAGAAAATTATTCATATTTTTGGCTTATTGAGCCACTAGCACATTGTGCATTAACATGAACATACAGATCAGCATGCAAAACTCACATTTAGAGGCAGATCAATAATGAATCTCAAAGGTTTTGTAAAATGTGGAAGACCTTTTATATTTGGGTGAACTACTCATTTCAGATGATCCTAAAAATCATGAATCTTGCTTTTAAATCACTTTTAAAATTCCAGTGTAAATATATTGTACATCATTCATACATCATTCACCCACTTAGCAAAAATCTCAAGAAATGCCCTAACAACAAACTAAAACCCTCTAGCATCATGGTGGCATCCACCGTTAGAAAGCAAAAACTCTACACACCCTTAAACATCAGTATCAGGCCAAAGAACATATCACATTTCATCTAGAAGCTCTCATGTATCTTACACACCTTCACACACAACACAGACATGCTTCAGATATCTCGTTTTTTATGTTTAACATGTCCGTTTACTGTTATTCTGTGTTAACTGAAGTGTAAGACATGTGACAGAATCAGCAGACCGACAGACAACGCTCGCTATCCAGGAAGAGCAGATGACTCTGAGCTGTGCATGCTTCATTGCCTGGTTAGTTCCTCTCTGTAAGCTGGATTCTGTACAGTTGTAACCTTCAGCTCTTTGAACATGATGGATGCTGGGGAGGGGCGTGGGTGGAGGTAAAAGAAGAGAGGATGATTTACTGAGTTCTGATGCCCTCTAACTGACGGCAGAATGGACCCACATTCTGTGTGTTTTCTACCTATGTGTGTATATTGGGCATAATGCGCAGTACTCTCAAACAAATATGACAGTTTTTGGTTTAAGGCCTTGTAACAACTATGAGACATCCCAAAAGTTAGGTTTCCCACTGCAGCTTTGGGTAAAAGTGTCTGCTAGAATCACTCCTTACTTATTTACCTACAACAGTAGACTCATACAGTGAATACACTTGTAAAAATGCCAATAAAGCAACTTTGAGTTTTAATTTCTCTCCACTAATACTCAGTGTTTGATTTTATGTGTGCCCCATCATGATATACTCACTCTGTTCTTTAAGAAAGTGTGTTAATGATGTTATAAAATTAAACCGTAAAATCAAGCCACAAATAAAGTTAATGAGTGGTATTAAAAGTATTTATGGCTGCTTTGATTTGAGATAATTCATCACTGCTATCTAAATTAAGTTGATACAGTATAAAATGATCAACCAGATACTGTACAGTATACCACTACTGTATGCAGCACTTCTCTAAGAATTACAGATGTAAACATGGATGTACTGTATGCTATGATGCATGTTTGTACATATGTACATGTTCCAAGACATGTTGTCACATCTTTGACCTTCAGAATATCTCTACTGGGAAATCAATCAAACATGTGGATGCATGTGTGTATATGTACTGTTCCACTAAGAGGATTACTCTTAGTACAAACTAATCCTGTTAAGTCATTTGTGTATTTTTGTGTAATAATAATAATAAATCATACATATAAATGTATGTATAAAATATAATAATAATAATATTTTATTTAAATATCATTTATAATCCATATAATAATTCAATAATAATAATAATAATAATAATAAATATATATCTATTATTATTATTATTATTATATATGAATAATTACATGGATTATAAATAATAATTAAATAAAATATTATTATTATATTTTAATGTATAGTTTTATACATTATTATTATAATTATTATTATTATTATTATTATTATTATTATTATATTTCAAATGTAAACATGTCAACATGTATTGTTGCTAACATCCTTCCTACACAACACACACACAATTTAAATGTTGTTGTTTGTGTTGTTTTTATCATGTCTTTTTCCTATCTTTAGACTGATCGAGTAAATGTATGTCATTAACAAGGAGAGGTTCAAATTAGGCCTAGGTTTCAGATCTTTCCCTGCCTATTTCTGTTCTGTTGTGTATTTCTGTAAACAAGCAAAAATAAATATATTTTAGAATGTATTTACAATTAATAATCCATTATGCTATTAACATTTACTCCAAACACATTTATTAAATTGATACAAATGATGTTATTCTAAATGTAAAGCAAGATCATTTTAATGCTCCACTTTAGGCTGGACCAAGGCTTGGCAAAAATGTCGGCCAGTTCCCAGTGTGAACCGAAAGCACTTTAGCCAGCTGCTAGCCAAGTGTCCTCAGAGAGAGAATCTTTGCTAGACTGAATTAAACAAGCGACTGAAGAAACCCTGTGTATCTGAGGTTTCCTCGTATTTCTGCTGCAGTTCATTTGTTTAAGCGAGAGGTCCCCTGACGTTGACAATATCATGACCCTTACACTCTCCTCACTTTTGTTGGTCATAGATGTGCTGAAACATGTTGAGACGGGAACGCAAAGCCCATTGGAAATTGGTTGTTGAGAGCAGGGAGCCGTTCACAGCCCTCTGGCCGCAGTCTCATCAGGTCATGCAAGGACTTGTGGGTAAATGTGCTGCTCCAGTCACTGTGATGCCCGATTGAGTCACAAAACCCTAGCCAGAATTCATACTGCATGATATTTACATTTTACCTAAATGATAACTGCACCTGTACACAGGGAAGCAAAAACTCATATTTAACAAGTAGGGCTGAATTATAAAGCGAAATGGTCAAGAGGGGCCGTACATGAATATAATATTGTACCGTCAGGTCCCTGCTGATTCCTACCCAGAATGCACAGCTCTGTTTCTGTACCTTTTGCGGTCATTAGTTCCTCTGTAACACATGGGGAAAGAGCCTACGGCTATTAAATAAACATACATAACATTCAGGGCTGCAGGATTCGGTTGGGGGAGGTTTTTGTCACCATGTGTTTGCTTCTGTCTCAAAGGATTCAAGATTCAAGTGTGGGTCCTGACCCAACAGAACCAGCATCCAGCATCTCTTCCCATCCGCTGAGATATTGAACTGATTCATCTATATGTGCCATTATACAGCAAGCAAGGCAGAACAAAAAGCCCTTGGGAGGTTCTCTACCCCCAAATTAGTGGCCATTGAAGGCTGCATTACGGAAGAGTGCATAATCAGCCTTCAAGAGTGCTTAGTTCAACACTGACCAATAAGAGAGCCAAACGCACACGCATATGCACAAGTGCACTGCTTCTCAACTGGTTTTGCTTTAGGACCTGGACATCAAGTGGTGGCCCAACATGGTATCAAACATGTCTTGGTGAATTACTGAAACAATATAATACGTCAGAGCTTAATTGTATGCACAACTATTTTGATATCAAAAGCAAAGTTGCAAAAAAACAGCAAACCTTTTAGCTGTCACCATTTCACAGGTTATTTATTTCACTTTTCTCTTAATATTATTTTTCATAATATTTCGTTGAATTTGATTGAATGTATATAGTCGTTTGGCAAACTATACATTGAAAGACTCGAGAATAAATATTTGACAATTTTTTTGACAATAAACAAACTTTAAAAAGCACACTAACAACACACTAACAAACTAAAATAAAAAAAAATTAACGATAATTAAAAAAATTAAATATAAAATGTTAAAATGTGCAGTGGCAGTTATCAGGTTTAAAAAAATACTAATTTTGTTATCCCAACACTGTATGATTACATAGTTGCAATTTATTCTTTGCATTTGGCATTTATTTTGTACGCTTTTACCCCTATCAGAACACACCTGCGACCCATTTTTTAGGCACAGTATGCATGTTTGTGTGTACTTTAGAAATAATTTATGCAGCCATGCACAAAGAGATCATGACCCTATTTCCATATGTAATTAAACAGGCCTAAATATGTTTGATGAATACAAGCCCTTTCCAAAATGTGTTACAGATGAGACGTGAATAACCAAACCTTTGTGTGCAGTTGATTTCTTTTTGAAGATCATGTCCAGCGGGTACTTCAGTAAGAAAGAAGCATGTGATGTTGTGATGTTGGTCCAGTCCCCAGACAGCGGCTCTGCAGATGGTCCTGATGGGAGACCCTTCGCTCCATGGCTGACCCAGTGTACTCACCTGCCAAGCATATGAGACATATTTGCTTACATTGGTTTTATTATACAAGTAAACTGTTTGTGTAGATTGTGTAGGGTAATTTTCCCAAAATACAATATGTTGACATCTCAGTTGTGTGGTGCTGTTGGGATTTCACATCTGAATCTGAATATCACACTACTGCATCTGTGAACAGAGAACATCATGGAATATCTGTTAGCTTGTTTTTTTAAAGTAAATATTAAATTATTTACAGATTTTGTAATATATTACAATATAGTGACTAAGAAAAAGTATTGCATTGTTAAATAATAAAAAAATCTGATTTGCACATGTTAAAACTTTGTACTTAAGAGTTTAAATGTGCCCAAATACACAGCCTTGCAAATCTAAATAAAACTGATGCCTGACACAGATTCTTGAAAATGAATTACTTCCTAAACACTTACTGTAAATTAAGAAACTAGTCATGCCTTAAATTTCTGTGTGACATGGACGTGACTCTAAACAACTTGTCTATTCCCACATCGTGGGCTATTTATATCCCAATATCATGGCAAGTAATTTATCTTTTGGAGTTTAATTGACCTTACGGGGGGCTTGAGCGCCCCAGGACAAAACAGCAGTAAGATTAATGCAGCAGGGTGTGAGATGAGCTGGTGTGGAGGACTCTCAGAGGACTCAGCTGTGCTGAGTCTATACATTGCCATGGCTCGTCTCGCTGACTCTTTAGTGAAGGTGGATGTCCTGCCCCTGTTGCTCCGGTCGGAGGCCCCGTGTCCCACGCTGACGACTGCACCGCGTCTTATCGAGGGAACAGTCCGTGCAGCTTTTGTCGTTGTCAGTGTTGACATTACCTCTTCCGTCCATCCTTTTGTTTCGGTTTTAATTACATGTCGGGCGATGAAGAGCCTGTCAGTGTTTTTTTTGTCCGGCGAGCACGCAGGCGTTCGGGGACTCCATTGTTGTCGGGAGGCTCGTTCAGATTAGCTTTTCGCAGTAATCAGTAGGAAGTGTGTTTTTTAAAGCGCTATTGAGCTCCCGTGCTGTCCAAGAGCAACAATAATAACGCTACAATGCTTTTTATGACTTCACATTTTGTTGCCAGGGAAGGATGTGGACCTTAAAAACCGCTGTTGCCAAAACGGACAGTTTGCTGCCTCGAGAATCACCTGGCACATAACACCTCCAGGTTACAGAAACAGACACAAGGTGGTTATTGTTGAATGGAAGTAACGTTCTTCAACACAGGGTGGGGTCAGGATGATTGATTCATTAATACAATTTATATTTGAATGTTTTTACTACCTGGAATTTGCCTACATATCTATAGGGTTCACTCAAAATCATTAAACTACTGAGTTTTAAAACTAAAATTTTATTTAAATATTTTTTTTAATGGATTACTTGAAGCAAATAATGAATAAAAAGCAGTCAATAAGAGTTCAGCATAGATAGAAATTCCTTCAGTTCTGTTTAAAAAGCTTCTCAGGTTGAGACGTCAAGAAGCTGAATGATAAAATGTCAAGAGTATAATTATACAAATTCTAGACAAAGTGTGACTACTTTTGAAGATGCTCAAAGTGTTCATTTATTTTGGATGCTTTTACTCACAACATAATTCCAACAGTTACAATTGTGTTATTTCATGCGTTTTATGAGTTTACTATTAGTCTAAAATGTGGAAAACAGTGAGCATTTCCAATTTTTTGCTGACAAATGCCAATTTGTGGTTAAAATACATCCAAAATCCAAGCGGGCTGTGTGTCAACATATTGCGCAATAGTTCTTCAGGCGACGTGAATTCAAGTCCCGACTTTCCTAATTCCCCTCTTTCTCAGCCTGTAAGACTTAAAAAACACATCTAGAGACCCCAACATTCTGCCATGTTTTTGAACTAATATAATAGTACAATATAATAGTATTATAAGAAAGGACGCCTACCTATAAACCAATATTGCATTAGCACATATATGCACACAACAGCTGCGCTATGTTATCAAACACAGAGACCACATGTCTCTCTCTATATCTGTCATACTTGATCTCGTTTTTTAGTTAAACCCTCCCATTCCCTGTGTGTGACCATAGCATGCTTAAATGTCACTGAACATGTGGCATATTTGGTCACCATAGGCTTATACGAGAGCAGATATGTTGGAAAAGAGTTGTGCACCCCCACACAGACCTCTTCCCCTGTCTATCACACTCATCTGTATGCTTGCGGGGACGGCTGGCTGGTGACTGCTTTGTGTAATCCATCCCTGTGCTGCATTGCTTGTCAAATTAATGAATCATCAGTCACCAGGTATTAAGGAACGAGAAGGTCTCCAATGTCTATCCCCTTTTCCTTTATTCACCGCTCCATCAGTTCCTCCATCCACAGATGCTGGACATGCCAATGTCTCTCCTACTTTACTCATCATCTCTTTCTCCACCTGAACACAAACAAATAATTGAATATTATTCATATCATTGTGTCAGCATATTTAAATGGGGTCACTGGGATCATCTTTACTTTAATAATGGATGTATGTGCTTTTTTGTATTAAATGCATTGTAAATTGCTTTGGATGAAAGCGTCTTCTAAATTTCTAAATAACTTTAAACAACCTGCCTAACAAAGCATAATTTGTTATATGAAGTTATATGAACATTGAAAAGCCTTGGATAGGAAACCAAGATGCCCAAAGAATTCCTCACTGCAAGCTTTCACGTCTGCTGTGAAATGTGAAAAGCAATGTCTTCAACTATACGTGTTGCACATGCAGCAGCAGACATGAGCGGCTCTAATTTGCATGACATCACAGACAGCGGTGACCGCGGATTCGTAAAGCGCAAACAAGGCAGTGACGTACCCACAGCCCGCCGTGTTGTCCGGGGTCTTCGGTCAGCAGATGATGCGATATCCTCCAGCTGTGGTTCCAACTGCTGTTGTGATCACATGACTGTGCACAATGTGTACAGGGGTTATTTATAGCGCATCTGTTTAACTTGGGCCTCCATGACGGTGACCTAATGTGAGCGCCTGATTCTCAGATGGAGCTAAATTAGGGTTCTGATATCCAGAGCTTCATTCATTTTATTTTATTTAAGTAAATTAACATACGGTTTATTAAAACAATGACTTAAAATACCCAAGCAACCATCTCTTGGTAAAGATCAAGTTTTTATAACAAAGACTGAAACACACAAGTCAGGGGTGTGATATATTGTGTGGCCCCTCCCCCTTTTACATCTGTGCGGAATGATGTCATAAAAACCATCTATCCATATTTTAATTGTTTTAGAGCACACTATTACATATATCTCTGAATATTTCATAATTCAATTTTAATCTAATCATGATATATAATAATGGAAAGGTCTAAGACTCAAGAATAAATATTTGACAAATTTACATAACAATAAACATAAACTAAAAAATGTTTAAAAAGAAACATAAATCAAAAGATTAAAATTGTTTAAAAAATACATTACAAACGCATCATTTCCATTTTTCAGACCTATCTGCATTCATTTTCTCGATGTATTTTGATTAGTTTTGTATTTAGTCACAGATTGTGATCTTTCAGATGTCCCATTCTACAGTGAGCGATACTATCAATACAACTGGTGTGAGTTTTTGTGCGTTTCTGTGTGTGTCTGCTTCAGATGATGTACTGGCACAAACACAGCAGCACATTTTCTGCTATGGCAGAAATGTTTACTCTGCACTTTTGTCGTCAAGATAGGGCTCATGTAAATACAAGCGTGTTGAATGCTGCATTTTCTCCGGTTATCACACCTGGCTAAAAAACATTCTCCTAGAAAAGTACATAAAGCGCTTGTAGGTTGTGCTGTTTTGATAAGCCACATTTCTTACAGTTACTGGTGTGTTTGAGCTTATGTATTTCTTATTGTTAATTACAGTATATATAGGAAGAAATGAATATAGAGTACATGACTTTTAAAACAGATACTGATATTTGCTTTGGATAAAAATGATCTCAACGTCAAACTGACATTTCTTGAGATTTTATTAACCTTTTATTATATTTTAATTTTTTTTAATTATATTTTTAATATCATTTATCATTCTTTTATTAAATCATTTTACCAGGGCTGATTTAAGCATTGATTTTTAACTTTTTAACTGATTTTGTTTTATTATTTTATTAAAAACATTACAGAGTAGATATGAAAGGGGAAACTTCCATGTCTCCCCTGCCGTACTAACAGGCTGGTTGAGGTGGTGGCGGGCAGCGCATCAGCTTTAACTTTTGACATTATTTACCTGATGATAATATTTACAGTAATGCTTAACATCTGCATACAATGTATAAATCTCAACTTTGATTCATATATTTTAACACAGCCCTACAGAACTGATCCAGTCTCATGCTGTGTTTTAATAAAGAGGCGGTCACACTTGACGGTAAATTCAGCTGCGGATCATCTGAGCTTCAACTGTTATCATAAATAGCAACCACGGGGCGTTTAAAGTCCATTTAAATTGATGGTGCAGAAAGGCAGTCCCTTATATCCTGTTCAGTCCTAATTACCGTGTCCCGAATCACTTCTAGTGACAGAGCACATTTACTCCTCATCTGTGATTTTCATTTGCCGGCGACCTCTATGACCCCAAGACTGCTCCCTTAGGGAAAACTATTTGTAGCATTGACCCGATAGTAATGCAAAACGAATGCTTCGACTCATACCTCCGTCACGCTATCAGGACACAAGGAGCATCAGTTAGGATTGAACTGTGCTCGCCCATGATACAATGTTTAGGTGTGTATTTGCTATTAACATGGATGAAATAGAACATATGAGGGTCTATAACATTTGGAGAAAGCTTTGCTACCTGAGCTGTAAATGTCATGTGACTAATCACTTTGAACTGTGACGTCAAAGACATCAGAAAGAAAAAAATTATTTCACCCTTTTAAGAGCCGTTCGGTGGAAAAATTTAGTTCAATTAAATAAAATATTTGAGACTTTGAGCTCATGCATAATTGTATTTTGCTGACATGGGGAAAGTTGCTGTCAGATCAAAAAACTAGTTTTCTTGCATTTTTAAAAATGTATATTCGGTCAGGATTTGAATTTGGATCCCAGTGCACGCTAAATAAAAACTTCTGATAATCTTTAGAATAATACATTCAGTATTTATTCTGGTAGATCACCTGGAAATTATTTTAATCATTTCTGTGAGTCATTTCTGTTTCTTTGGTATGACCCAATTCGCCAGTCACGTGCTTCTGGCCCTCGCGAACCACGCCAGCACAGGTTCGCCATTCGATGGCACCCTGGCCTGGTCCTCATGTACACATCAAAGTCCTTTAAGAACGAGATTTGAAGAGAAACTGTTTTAAATAAAGTTTTTCTGAGGCAGTTGTTCTCAGTAAGTTTTGCTACGGCCATATACAGTAGTACACTTTACCCATAAATTTCGCTGCACTTCCGCTTCTTGTAATTATCTCTTATACATGATGGTATAATCATCACTTTCTATCTACTTTGACATATACAAACACAGCTCTGAAACATTATCCACATTAGGTCCATCACCTCTGCTAGAGAGTTCTTTCTGTCCTAAGTGAAAAGACAAATTCGTCATGTGTCTAATTAACAATATGCCTAATAAAACGGGGAGCTCGGCCAACGATTAACCCTTTAACTGGCTTGTCATCATACTACTTGTGCATTAGTGCATATATAGATCAGTCAGCACGTACACATACACACAATCCAATTAGCTTCAGCTGATAGGCCTTAAAATAGACATGGAGAAGGTATTTCACGGACCACTTGCTCGCTGGCTCTGGAATCGTGAATGAACTCATCCCTAGTGAAGTGCTGACATTTCTTGGCTGATTGGAATCAATATGGGTGACCTCTCAAAAAAAAAGAGGGAGAAAAACACTGAAAGCACAGCTGGGTCTCTTAGTGTCCTACGATCACCGGATGCATATCAGACGAAACCCAAATGGCCTGTTAAGCACGTGCCGGATGTGGATTCAGAGTACCATTACGGCTCCTGCCCTGTCAAGCGGCGCACAGTGACGTATGATTGAAATGAACATTCCTGAATTCACACTGGTGAGTTAACAACTGTTAGACCCCCACTGGATGCAAGAATCACAGGTTTAGGCCGGAACGAAGCTCTATCATGTGACTGTGGGTTTTGTAATCTAAGATATGAGGAAAAGATAGGGAGCATTGAGCTGAAATGTCATTGTAGAGATGTACGATCTACGGAGATGATGAGTCGTTCAGTCTATGTCACATAAATATACATAGAAATATGAAATGGTTATGTGGTTATGTTTATTTTTTATTTACTTTTTAATTTCCTAAATTTAAAAATCATATATTTACACCGTAGGTTTTGAGGTACCGAATGCTATATACAGTACATTGATTTAATTTTTTTATTAAGAAGTTTAACATTTCTACACTCAGTACTTGAATACTGAACTGAGTTATTTTCATTCAGTGTGCCTTGTATTAAAATATATATTTACACTAATAAAACATCCATTATATAATATATTCAATTTTATAAAATAATACATTTATAATAAACTGTGGTTAATTATATCACTATTTATATCACTTCTACTCATAAATCATGGGTACAAAAACAACACTACATCCTCCTACCAATACATCAGGAAGCGAAAATGAGAAAAGAAATGAGAAGGAAAGAAAGAAAATAGAGGTCGAGTGGTTTTGTGGCTCACGTGAGGTCAGGACTTTTACAAAGCACCCGCCGCTCCATTTGTTATTTTCCCAGAAACCCCTGCAGCACAAATCTCTCCGAACTGCACAGCTCTTAACGCATCTCAACATATTTATGACCTGAAATTCAGATAAAATGACCAATACAATTATACAGTAGCATGAAAACCAAGGCCACCTGTTTGGGAAAGGAATTCATTATGTTATTTGTTATAAAATGTAATTTCACACAATGGGATCATAAGCTTCAGTTTATTCCACATTAAAAACGGGACCTGCTGTGATATAGGAGCCCACTAAACATACTGTTCATTTCACACAGAACGTCTGACACACCGAGCGTGTCATACCGACAATGTTTACAATAAATGCCGTGTCTTTCTGTGGTCTTTAATGCATTCTCACATTTGCCTCAGGCAGTGAAGAGAGATTCTAAATGTGTCCAGCGCACCAATGACTGAGTCAAACGCAGCACAGCGCATCTCAGCCAGCGGTCTGCGGGCAGAAGAAGAAGATGGAGGGAAATTGTAGGAGGAGGGTGGGGGATTCTCTGTGTGCCCCCATTTCTACGTCATCATAGCTTTCTGCTCTTGTTTTCTCTCTATCTCTTCACTTAGAAGCACTGCCTCAGGTCTGTCACTTTGGCAATTAATTCATTTATTTATAGTTTCATCATGCATTTTTAGCATTGACAGGAAGTGCAGCGTCAAAGCAAACCAGATTGCATCCTGCACAATTTTGTCTTTTTCGTGCATATGTATGCCGTGGAGGGTGTGGGGGCATTAGGCGTGGACGGGACACAGTCCGAATGGCTCCATCCTCCTCAATTCTTAAATACAAGTTAAGTGTGGTTTGAACGTCAGCGCTCTCAGAATTGTAAAATACTTCTGGCGCTATTGTTCTGTCTCTGCCTCGTTCTTAACCCCCCCGCCTGTGTGTACTGAATACAAGCTGCAAGCAGTCACGCAGCTGTTTCCATGGCAATATCTATCTGCGAGAGAGATGCGTTAACCCTCGCTCAGGCTTTCCTCACCGATAGCCCACACTGGCTACAGCAAAGCAGGGGTGCTGCTATTTACAGCAGTCTGTATTTAAACCATCACACAAACACATATGTCATCTTTTTTTTGCATTTCTGCAAGTATTTGTGTGGGAATATGTGGTAGGATTTCCATTGTTGCTGATGTATTAACATCCGGCAGACTCTGAGATGTGCAGTGCTCTGAATCAGTGTTGGTCAGAGATGAAAAGGATATCGAGGGGGGTGTTTGGGGCTTGAGAGAAGGGTTTTCCTCTGCCTTAATGTGTGGAGGAAATCAATTAGAAATGCCTGTAATCTTAATGCTAACAGGTAATTTATCATAAAGGGTGTTGTGTAATAGCAAAATAAAAGGGAGCTTTCTTGTGAGGTAATGACAGAATAGTTTTGGCAGAAACAAAACACACAGATACAGGGCCATTATCTTCGGATGGGTGAAAGAGTTTTTCTGTAATAATGTTAATATTGTGACAGCAATATCATATTTGTATATGCTTGTAATTCAATTCAATTGCCTTTTTACAATTAAACTTACTTTACAATTTTGCATTGTTGCAAAACAGAAAATACATTCTAGACTAAATAGTTAACACATTAAAAACAGTATAGAGATACTGAGAAAAGAAATCATGGAAATTCTGAAACATAAAAATTAAATTAGTGATAATAACTGTAAAAATGAAAAAATAAGAAAGGATATTTTTCTTAAGAACACACTTAAGGACCCTTTCAGGATGATGCTTTGCATTAAAATGCTTTACATTGTGACATTATTTTCATGACACTACAAGACTAATTTTATAAGAAAATTGTTAGAAATGTTTCGTAACACCTGTACATTTCTTTTATAAAATAAAGAAAGAAGTTGATACTGTACTAAACAACGGCTAAACATCAATGTAAGAAGAGACACAGGTATGAAGATGTGCAGTTAATGCAGTAATTCCTCCTCATATACTGTGTCTGAGTGAAAGGGGAAATGGTTCAATAATACTATTGTGTAAATTAACCTTTTCCGCGCACCTTACAAGCACCTAATTGACCGTGTGTGTTAGATTAATGAACGTCATGTGTGTGTGTTATCCCGGGTTAACAAATACAAAGTGAAAGACAGAGCCTGGTTATTTCACTTCTAAATACATTGTGTTCATCACATATGAAAGATGATCCGTATTAATGCAAAACATCCTGTGTTATTAGGCAACATCTATGTATTACATTGCCTTTAATGATTGTTTAATGAGCCATTTATTCAGAATCTGTGTATAAGCTTTGGTTTATTTATGGTACAGTGTTTATGATTCAAACTTTAGACCAATCAGTGAAGGCGTTCCCATTATTACTTAAACTTTAAAAGGTTTGTACTTCATAATTTTATGTATTGTTCATTTTATTTTCAATATAAATACTATATACAGTAAATCTTATTAAAGATGCATTAATGTTTAGTTTTGCATGATCAACAGATGTGAGTATAAAGACCAAGACCACTGTCTTATAAATAATAAAGTGCACATTTAAAGTTATTCTGCAATGTTTTTCAAGGACACATAATTATGACTTGCCATCTCAGTTCACATATAATTCTGTTTGTTCTTCCCAAATAAGTGATCCCAGTGCTCCCCTACCTCTGCCATCTGAATCTCACCGACCCCCTGAATCCAAGGTTAAAGGATTCACAGCGACTGGCAGCAGAAATGCAGTGGAACAGTGTTGGAGAATTGGGAGAGTTGATATACTGTACTGGAAAATATGTATTTCGTGTTTTTTTAACTGTCTGTTCATGTAAGGGAGTTAATGGGGATGGTATCTGTCAATCAACAGTTTCATTAAAGTATCCTCATGAGTTTCATGAACTCATAAAGTCGTTATTCATAGAAAGTCCTACAATATTAGTATTTAGCATCTGCATCACTAATGTACCATTTTCATAGTACACATGACTTTAGGGCAAGACTATCCATAATTAACAACTTGATTTTCAGTCTGCGTCTCACTCTGGAATTATCATATGAATATGTAACACTGGGAATAGATTGTGTAGTTGCTGACTAATATTTTTACAGTGCTTTTCGTAGTGCTTATTTGTATTGTGAAGTTTTGCAAATTAATTTACTATTACTATTTACTATTTTTTCCATATTATTATACGGAAATGAGCATAAAGAATGTTCGTCAAAGTCCAACTTTTCATTTTTGTGTAAACAGTTTCTTAACAGCTTCCAGATCTTGATTCAAGGAACAGAGATTTTGGATGTCACTACTGGCATTTCCAGCTCATGGTCTTTTTCAACCACTGTACCTATCAGGATTTATGAAAAAGAAGGTTGTGGGACTGGCTGCAGAAACCAGATGAATGAAAGCCTTGTGGAACGTCCTCAGCGAGATGATACGAGAGTAAAATCTCTAGCATTCATCAGTTTTACAACCATTGATTTTCGTATGCCGCAAGCTCTCCTGCTGTGATGCTTTCCATCAAGGTGAGACTCACAGAGGAATGTATTTTTCAACCTTGTATCTTTCTCGTGGGAACGCTCTGTTCCCTTTTTAGGCAAGGAGACTATGAAAATCCAGTTCAGAGTCCAAATTAAGGGCAGCCTGGCGTAGGAATACATCTGATCTAATAGAATTATGACACCGTTGACATTCCCTAAAACCTGGACTTTGAGAGAGCAATGAAGGGAGAAAATTACTTTCTACAGAAAACCAGCTAGTGTTCTTAATTTTTTCATCAATATCTTCATGTATCTACACATCTTGAAGGAAATATAAATCAGTACCGCAACCACCTGTCTGTTCTGCCTCCAACACTTAGTATTGCCCTGGTTGCTGGGCAGCACATGGATTCCCAGTTTATTAATAGCAATAAAACACATTTTAAATGAACTTAATTCAGTGATCTTATTTTAGACATAAGTCTTTGTGAGCAATGGCAACGAATATAAAAAGAGCTTTGAAGACAGCAATGCATTAAGCATGTGATACTATTTATATCACAGAAGTGAGAGTGACCTAGTAACTCACACGCCTTATGCAACATTTGTGCATGTGTGTGCTTGCATGAATAAGTGTTTGTGCACGGTCTGGGACTCAACATACATAATCCTCTCACATTCTAAATGCTTTCACCTGGGGAGTCAATTACAAACAGGTATACATTCTTCATTGGACCTCACATCGCGAGGGAAATATACTGTACCAAATGTTGGAAACACTCTCAAGAGATCTGTTTAAAATAGCTGTGCCTGTCTATATTGCTCAACAGGTATTAGTCAGATATCAGAGCAACAGCTTTAATATCTTTTTAATGTTAAGGCCTAGTCGGACGGGGAAATTCTAGCAGGGGTTGGAATGTTGGGTAAACTCCTAACTCAAATTAAATACAAAATATTTTTTTAAAAACCTAGATGAATCTAGTTGTTACCCACAAGGACGAGGTGGGTATGTTTCATAAATGTCTGGCTGGAATACAGTACCTTGACAAATACTCACAGAAGCTAAAATTGAGACAACCAGCCCCAGTCTTCTCTGGAATAACTTTTCCCTGTTGACTGTTACTGTTTCACAGGTGGAACATTTAGGTTATTTCACTACTCATTGTAATATTTCATAGTTGAATTCTAATCTAATCAAGACAAACTATATATTGATGAAAGGACTCAAGAATAAATATTTGACAAATTTTCATAACAATGAACCTAAACAATGGTAATGTTTTTAACCTGTTAACTGTCACCGTTCCTCAAGAGGGACACCTATGTTATTTCCATATTATCTTTAATGTTTCATTGTTGAATTTTAATCCAATCATGGCAAACTATAAATTGATGGACAGGTATAAGACTTAAGATGAAATATTTGACACATTTTCATAACAATAAACATAAACAAAAATAATAATAATAAAAAAAATGTTAACTTAACTGTAATTTATAAAAATACCTAAAATAAAAAAATACTTAAAAACGTTTAAAAAAAATATTTCAAATATCTAAAAATGAAAAAAAAAATTCATTTCTGCTGTGACAGTTATCAGATAGAATAACTAAAATGAAACAGTGTTCAGTGCCCGATGTGCACCATGTGTGTAAAATAAAAAAAAACCTTTTCAGTGTTTGTTGCCTTTTACAGTATTAATACTTGGCTTCATCATTTTGATTAAAGTTCCCACATGAGTGCAGAGCATGTCAGAATACAAGAGAACGGGTCACGTCTTTGCACATTTAAAGCCTAAGACAGTGAATGGTGCAGTGTACTGCAGACCTTCAACATTCACACCACTAAACTGTATGTCACGCTTAAGCAAGGTTGGAAATCATTGGACTAAGCACAAACCAACTGCAAAAAAACGCTTTTTGGAATTCTGCAATAGAAACAGAAAGAATGTCTATCTAAGCCGTTCCAGGACTGCATTTTCACAGATAAAGCAATACATCACAAAGTAAACCTTACTGGTGAAAAAAAAACTTAATTAGCTTTCTGCAACACAACTGAGTGACATTTTTAATAAGAGAATTTGCAACAAACAAATGCTAGTAGTGTAGCACTTCTAGAGCGCACACGTTCACTCGTGCTTTCCGAAGCGCATTTTTGGGTGAGTCAGCACCGTTGAAATTGCTGTAGCTGTTCGCCTTTACCTCTCGAATGGCTTTAAGTTTAAAGGTATTTAAATGGAGACAGAAGCACTTTTACGGTCTCCCCTGAGACAACACGTTACAAAAAGTCGAGTGTGCAAAATCTACTACTGATGATTGGTGATTTTATCTACTGCACCCAACACCCTCTCTATACAGTATCTATATGATCTCAGTGTGCTTTTGACTTAAGGATGAGTTTTATATTTTATCAAAATATTTCAGATGCTTTTTACTGGCATTGCTTTCTCCCTGGTAACCAAGTAATGCAACTTCTGATAAATATTTTTGGCAAAATTAGGATAAAAATATTTTTTACTTTTGTATTTTTATTTTTTACCATAATAGAATATGATACATATGAGATACATGATATGATTTCAGGTCAGTTGCATTGACAAACAAGAAAAGACGGGTTTAGAAAATCGGTTCTGTTTTGCCTGCAGTGATGTTTCTTCTAATGGTTTACTGTAGAGCAATTTAGATTCAAATAACTACACATACACTGGTGTCAAAAGAGCACCATCATTTCCATTGTCATTATCCCAGTGGTCTTTAATATCATAGCTGTCATTCTAATTCATTAAAGCATTTAATGGCGTTCGGACAGCCTGTATTGCTGGTTAAAGTACCTTAAGCTAATGAGATGACTGCAGAGATGTCTTGTATCTTCAACCTGAGGTTAGATAGAGGATGAAACCTAAAAGTAACTAGGAGATATCTAAATGACCTTCCCATTTTCTACATGCATCTAAAATACCAAAAAGGAACCTTAAATTGTTGAGATTATACTTGTGTCAATGGCTTATTTGACCCCTGGCTCTATATGATTAACAGGATTTTACTTCTAATGCTTTAAAACACTTAATTTTGCATTTATATATGGTAATGTACTGGCCACCTGTCCAGGGTTTTTTGCCTTTAGCCTGGGACATGGCTTATTTGATATGGGGTCTTTCTGATTTATGATGTTAGACGGTGAGGTGTGACAATTTCATCATACAGAAACATGATTTCAAGAGAATCTATTAGGTTAAAATTGTTAAAACTAACTTATTTTAGTCCAGTTAGTTGTAACGAAAACCACAGAATACGTAAATGCACTAAATGTAATATACTGTATGAAGTTAATACAATAATACAGTTAATACATATAAAAGTGAAAATGCTGTTCAGAATAGGAAATAAGACAGCATTAGATTAAATACGTCAGATTATAGTTACCTTTAAAGAAGTAATGCAGTAAAAATTACACCATAACATGCAATATATCAATCACTTTGAGCAGGTGTATGGTTTAAACCTATAAATAGATGTTTGTCACTGTTATATGCTGAATGATATGTTGTGGATTTTTTAGACCAAGAAGCATAAGGTTACTTCACCTCTTTTTTTCTACTTCCCCATTGGAGATTTCTCTTCAGAACATTGAGCACAACAACAATGGAACATCCAAGTGAGTGACGTGGAACATAAGCAGCAACCAGTCCTATAAGACAAAAGAAGCTTGTACAGTGCGTCCAGAACAGGTGTAATCTACTCTTTCTGTTAGGCCTCTACTAATCTACAGTGTTTTGTACAAGATGAAGACTATATAGATTTTTGGCGAAATGTTCCAAAGTCAAAACAAACTGAATCAGTGGGTATTTAGCAATGATGGTTAATGTGGAATTTTTATTCATTTACCTTGTGATATCATTGATGGGTTGATGAGCTTAATAAGACAAAGTCAAAAAAATATTTGTAGTGGTGCCATTATAATGCTGAAAATAATATATAATAAAATAATGAGAAAATCATCATAATAATAATAATACAAAATCAGCAAACAGTTGATGCGCTTCTATTCAGTTCTGCAACTGCACATCAGTTTCATTGAGCCTTGTCCATGGTGCTGAACCAGTATCCGTGTGCTGCTGTCCATGGTGCTGAACGATGCTTTAAGCCCATCTCCCTGGGCATGCCTCTCTTTTAAATGCAAGGACAACAAACACTCAGTGTCTATTCAGTAGTTCTGTGTGATGTTAAGTTTACCTTTATTGTGATAAACAAAGAGGCACAACATTTTAATATTCTCGGCTCAAGACAGCTCATTAAGATTCAAAACACTGATCATACTGCCTTGACCACAGCCAAGCACACATCCAAGTCCACATTACATTATACCCACTAAACATATGATGTAAAGTCAAGGGGGTGTTACTGATACGGCTTGTAATGCCTTGTTAAACTAATCTTGTAAAGCACAGCTGAACTAATATAGAAACTGCTGACGTCTGCCTTTCCCTGTCCTTCACATAAACGTCCCTCACATTTCAGTGGGGACTAATAGAGAGCAAGAGAGAGGACACATTGTCCCATTAAAAAGTCAACTGGGGGCCGAGGATGCCCACATCAGTATCGGCCCTCCTGTTCAGGAGATGCAACAGAGACACCCTCAGCTCCTTTAAATGTGCCATCGAAACGCCACTGCTCTGCATCACTGCTCGCAGCGTTGCCTAGCAACTAGACAAGACACATAGATGCCTGCATCCCTCATCTTCTGTGTAAAAAAAATAATTGGGGAAAATTCGCACTCCTTACAATCATTTTTACGATTTCATTTGAATCCCATGGAAAATCACTTAAACATGTCTTGATGTAACCTGCATGTTGCTATGCGCAAAAACAGCACTAAATGATTCTTTATACATAATTGTTCATAAGCAATCTGTATTTTCAGGTTAAACTGAGCTGTAATATGTGCCAAAGCGGTAGAAATCCATAAAAATGCTCCGGGATACTCTCGCAGCATCTTAATGGGTTGCAGCGCGCGAGCCGACAAGTACAGACATCATTCCTCCGCGAGACAAGCGCGTGGACAGACTGCCTTTCCTCTTTAGTTCGCTTTCGCTTTTATTTTTTCAATAAATACCGGCGTTTTCTTCAGCACCTTACAAAAGGACCATGTCCCTTTTTCTTCTTTTGAAATCCAAGCGTGCAAGACGGAGATTTGCGTTCCAGTCTTGATTATTTTCTCCGGAGGTGTTTTTTGCAATTGAAGTGTGTCATCATTCGTGCATTTGTTTCTCTCGTGAACGAGAGCAGGAACATGCTCGGGGATTCAATCGAGAGATAAGGCAGAGAAACCTTGGACATTTTCGACCATTTTATTGTGGTTCATATATATATTTATATATATATATATATACATATACATTTATATATATATATATATATATATATATATATATATATATATATATATATATATTGCACGGGTTTTGGACCGGTTACCTACATTCGGCTCTGCGTTTTTCCCCTTCGTCTTTTTATAAGGTTGTACTATAGACTACGAGCTCTGACGTCTGCATCAGATATTCTCTGCTGCATTTCTTTAAATGTGCATTTTTCCCCCCCAGTGACTTTGAGAGGAAAATCTCGACCATCAGCAGTGGGGGATGCAGATTTCCTTTGGCTTTTTTTCACCTCCACGCACCCCCAACCTTTACAGCTGAGGGGGAAATAAATAAAAATATCATATACTGTGGAGCATCCCCCTCTTTGAAGGAGCATCACTGGAGCCATGGCTGGTCCACATCTTTGGACCTGGAAACTGCGACGACAGGTGTAGAAGAAGACTGGTTTTCTACCATTTTTTTTTTTTCCTTTTTATCATTTTCTTTGTTTTGGGCTTTCCCCCATGGTTTGGCTCAAGAAGACTTTCCAGCACTTTTGCAGAAGTCCTGTCGAGGTTGAGAGAGATGTCTGATCTTCTGGTGTTGATCGAGGGGGTCTCTGACCTGCACGGATTTCCATAGCTGAAGAAAAAAAAGCTGGGACCACTTAAAGATCTTTTAGCATCATCTGTTTTTCTTTGCAGGGCCATCACACATGTGTGCATCGGTGGTTTGATTTTAGTCGTTCATTTCGCCTTTTTTTCTTCTTTTTGTTGGATTCTTTCATTATTGTTTTTATATCAGTTCGGAGGCGGTTGGATTACTGAAAGTGAATAAACGGATTTGTGGAAATGTTGGGTCCTCAAGAAGACAAATTATGTGGAATTGTTTCTGCTCTGGCAGCTTTGTCCTTTGTCTGCTTTGCACAAAGGTAAGAAACTGACGAATTAAAAATAGTGACTTTTGAGTCAAATCATTCAGCCCACATTTGGTCAGATGTGAAAAGATATGGAAGATGATTTACTGAAGGGAATAAAGGGTACATCCTGTTTTTTTCTAATGCCACTTTTTACCTGAATAAACACTTGAGGTTTGCGCGTGTGTGTGCGCGCGCGCCCGCGCGTTCCCGCATATGTGTGTGAAACATGCATTCACTGTGTAGCGCATAAATAAATAGTCCAAAATCAACATAATCGTTTTCTTAATCCTTGTTACCCGCATGGCCTTTTGACAGTGACATCTCAGTAAATGAAAAGCAGGTCATGGGAGAGCTGTTATGAATCTCACACATGCACATGTTGTGTCCCTTATGTAAATGTTCTGTGAACTATATATTTTTGATTCAATAGTCCACATACACACTGTTGATATGCAATTGATCAGTGCATTTGCTCTTATCCACCCCCACCCAAGCCACCATGTCGCTGGCGTTAGTAGAGATCCATCATCTCTCAGCCAATAAAAATAAAAAAGACGACGCCTATCAGTCAATAACGGTTAATGACATGTGTTCAGTTGTGATGGTTGCGATGCGACGCAGGTTTGAAGCTATGGAGGCCGACATTTAACGATACGCATTTATGCATCTCAATAGCGGAACACCTGTAATCGTGTGACAAATGACAAGCTAATTACATGTTCACTGTTGCAGATTTTACATATTGCACGGCATATTTTAAGAATGTTGATCATTTCATTGAAACAGTTAAATAAACCAGCTGTGGCCTGATACACAATGTCTTCCATTTTGACGTTTTACTACATTCATTTCGGTTCAGTGCGCATGGCTGAGATCTGAAAAGTGGATAGTTTTTATTTACATGTAGTCATAGGCTGATACTGTATGTGCACATTTAGCAGTTAAAGCGGCAATCTATACCTTTAAAACACAGGTGTATTTAAAAAATGATATATACATTGATATGTGAGATATGCACTTTCTGCAATTGTCTTTTTGGGGAGACAAAAACGGATACATAACGTGTCATTTACCCATTTATTTACAACCCCAATCAGGACTTTAATGGGTCTTAGTTCTAGACTGTTTGGAAAGAAAAACCTTTAAAGTTGAACATGTTGAACTGACAAGCACCTGATGTTCAACAGGTTGTTGCAACCTGATTGTTGCTGATAATAATGATTTTGATGAAATGACTATCAATCGTTTTTGTGATTAAATTTTAAACAGCAAACTTTATGATCCTGTGGAAAAACACTATTATCTGCACAGGGGAAAAAATCACATACTATAGTTTTATGTAAATAAAAATGTACTAGGTATACTGATCTAGAGGTAAAGCTCCCTATATGGTCAACACAGCCAAACATTCAAGCAAAACGGATAAAAACATACCAATTTGAAAAAATACAAAATGCATCATGATAAAATGCTAATAAGCAATCAAACAGAAAATACTGAATTAGGAATGCCTCTATATGTGGTGTATTTAATTTAAGCGCATTTTAATAACAATGTGTTTTCAACTCTCTCTTCTGTAGCACCTCCACCGGAAATACCGGAATATCTGTGGCCAAGACGACAGTGGACAAATTGCTAAAGGGGTATGACATCCGTCTCCGGCCTGACTTCGGAGGTATATATGAGTCTTTCCTAATAATTTAGTCATGATTTATCATTTATCAGTATGAAAGAAATCACCTAATTTGCATGCTATCATGATTACTGGCTGATGCAGGATAAGGTTGCATATATTTCCTGTGTAGCGATGCTGAAGATCTTTGCTGATTGTTTGTTACGCACATGGCCATTAATGTACTGAATTGTGTATTTTTGGTGCTTGTTATGCATGACTGTATGTAAGGCAGAGATTTAAAGAAATTGTTGGAACATCTCCTGGCATCAGACACACAACTTTTCTCTGAAGGAAATACACTTTTCTGGTTTGCTTTGTGCTTTTGCATCCTGTGCTTCTATAAAAAAAAAGTTGTGTGCACAATGGCTGAGCACACGGTTTTAGGCTCATATTTCTGCACACGTTCACATTGTTGAAGGACACAAAGTTTTGCCTCCTCCCTCCGAAATTCCACAGGTTGCAGTCGGCTTGTCCGGCTATTTATCACAAGCCTTCTGTTTGTCCCCTGATATTGCAAAGACTCTATAAATTTGCAACAGAATGTACTTTACAATTTAGCCATTCAGCAATCCTTCAGCAAATTACTGTTTATTTCAGCACAGAAGCGAGTCTATTGTGAACTCTGCTAGAGACAGCAAAATCAAACCCAATACAGATCTGAGCAAGTGTATCTATCTATATCTATCTATATTTACTGTGCATTTATGCCTTCAGTAGACGCTTTTCTCCAAACCCCTTATAGTTTTTTCTGTACATGTTCTCAGTACATATGTTCCCTGGGAATTAAACCCACGACCCTCGCTTTCTCTATCTATCCATCTGTACCCTGCATTCTATTTCCATCCTTCACCCATTATTCATATCCATTTGACAGTGTGCCACTATTCAAATATCACATATGCATTATTCATGTTTATATATTCGCTATATTCACCCCACATGTACTTAGGTTATTTTCCATACACCAGTCTATCCACTGCATAATTTTGGCATGTACCCGTATTTTCATATTTCCGAATCTCACAACACACTAAACCCATTCGAAATCATTAGCGTAGCGATGATAGCAACGGCCTTCTGACGTGAGGTCAGTTCTCCAAACAGTGGGAACAGCATCCGCTGTGGTGCGGCCCGGGGAACTGTAGTCTATCACATCCTGATAATTCCATCATCAGTCAGAGTCTAACTCTCCTGACACAACTGCTGACCAACTTCAGCTTCAGGAGCGTTGTGCATTTTAATTGGACCTGGACCACAGCTAAGCCAGCCAGCAGAGAGAGGGAGGGCACGGAGAAAGAGAGAGATGCAAAGAATGAAAAGAGGCCAGTTAGTCGGTCGGGAAACCAGGCCGCTCTTAAAGAGTGCCTTCTCTTTGGCCGGCTAGAGGGATAGCCGTGGGGTTTGGTCACGGTGTATTTCTGTATGTGTCACACCACGCGCATGAAAGCAAAGCCTGCTTACGCATGCAAGCATACATGCTTTAACACACGCACTGTCCAGGATGATTGATCTGAGTGCCAATCCTAACGGTTTCATCAGATCTCTTCTACTGGCTTCAGCGATAAACTGCATGAAATGAAAACATCTACTGTTTGTTTTTTCCATTTGTAAGTCATATTTAGGCTCGAATAGATAGACTTGTAGTACGTCTGGTTCAGTTTTTAGTTTCACTTATATTAAAAATACACATACATTTACGTTGATGATGATAGCACAATAGTAGAAAAGGAAAAGCATTTATATATTGTCCATAATAAGTAATAAGTACTGATAATCATACAGACACCACAGTCGAAAGTAAAATCACACAGACGTCACAAAACAAAGTGAAATATACAGGTCTGGTTTTGGAGAATTTAATGGAAACTGATTTGGACTGATTCAATTTGATTCAGTTGCATATCAGTACAACTGATAGAGACAGAAGGAATAACTGTAATTATGAACTGTATAAAATACATGCCATTATTGCAAAAAGCAATTTAAGCATATTGTCATCAGTAACTGTAAAAATAATTGTCTGTTGGTTAGTAAGCGAACCATCACATGCCTTAAAAATTTCTCTATAAGTTTTATATTAGCGATACTAACTGTAAAAATAATTTTCTGTAAGATAAGAATCAAACAGAAAGAATTGATGACATCCACATCAAATTTACATTAAATTTAACGTTGTTTAAATAAATGTACATTTATTTCAATTCGTGAAGATTCTGCAAGACTTTCAGTGTAGACAGACTCAAACGGTGCTGCACTATGCGTCATCGGTTGCGTCCGGTGTGGACTGGGTATAATGTGTCTGCTAACGTCAGTGGGATAAAATTCTTCAGATTCAGGCCCTGGTTGCACATATAGCAGAAACTTTGCTGCGTAGCTTGTTTTGTTACTGTTCATTGTTTTATCAGCAGATAAATGAGTCACTTTTGTGTTAGAGCTTATTGGTTTTGGCTCCAGCTTTCAACAAATAGCCCATGGATGTGGTGTTTGGTCTGAGAAAGCAACCCGCATAAAACCTCTGGAGTCAGATTGTGCTGTAGAGGGGATAAAACTATTACGTCGTATATGATGCTGGTGGTAAGAGATGCTAGGGGTCATCCATTATTCTTGTGTAACAGTAAAATGTGGTTCATATTTTGGGAAACATTGTTCAGAGTATTAATTCTTCAAAAACTTGCCTGTGATATGAAGGGTTTGGCTGTCAGTGGAACATCAAAACATGTTCCAGAAGCTTCTAAGTCATCGTCTTAAAGCAAACAGAAAGCCTGAGTGAACGATGTGGAACAATCTACATAGGCAGCAATTCTAGGCCGACACAAATAGCACCGCTTGAAGCATGTGGGAAATTTGACTCATTCTGAAACTGATTCTGAAAGAGTCTGACGTTAAGATACAATGCTCTAATAAACATACAGTACTTACAGCACAAACACAAATTGAGTAACATAGTCAATTTTTAATCACTATAGAATAAAGCAAATGTAAGTATATTTTTGTATTTTGGGATCGCATCACAGATTATATCTCTTTGACATCTAAATGATTTTTTCTAGTCATAAATGAGATTATTCATACATTTACATTTACATTTAGACATTTAGATTTAGGAAACAATGAAGCGATACACTAAATCTCACATGTCTTTATTAGAGTTTCAGAAGAGATCTTAAAATCAAAAGTCAGTATTATTAATGATATGAACTCAATTTTAAGGAGAACATCCAAAACTAAGTTAAGATACTTACAATGACACACAATATCAAATCGCCCGAGCTATGAAAGAGATCTCATTTTCTTCTTTTGAAATACTGTCTTGACCATAATGATGCAGCTTAGTATAATGTAGACATTTACATTTTATAACAGCACCTTAAAATGCTGTTTAGGCAGCTCGCTGTGTAAAAAAGAGATTCGATTATGAATTTGTTCAGGTTAGGTGGCCTACACATTCAGGTAAACCTAATTTAACTTACATTTCATGGACTATTTGCTTGGTTGCAATACAACATGCATTTAAACCCCATTTTAGTTGCTTCAGCCCTTGACATAGTAGCCCACTATGTACTCGAGTGCTCATTTCATCCGCATCCAAAGCATTTAACCATTATGCAAGTGAATTGCCCTAGCTAAGAGGGTACAGGGAAAACAGTCTGTACCCATTTTTAAGTAGCAGATATGAGTAATGGTAACGGAGAAGGCTATATTAAACTCCACCAACCTGAAAGTTAAGCCACTAGTATAACCGACTAAACTGCGCCTAAATCCCTACGGGAAACCGACGATGGAAAATGATGTAAATGAAACAGAATTCCCCATTGTCTTAAAGAGGAAGACACTGAATTAATTACAGCCAGTGCTGGCCTTATTTATAACCTCAATAATCAGGGCAGCCTGTGAAGGTCTCTGAGGACCTTGAATTTATGAGATTGCTGTTTCTCATTTCAAGTCATCCTATCTAACAAAAGATACCTCCATGTGCCCGGGTCCGGCTGTGTCGCCGGGGCCCATTTATGTGCTGCCCATAAAAACATGCTGAAAGTTTAATCAACAGAATGGAACATGGATGCAGTTGCCTAGATACGCAACATGCCACACCCGAGGCCATAAATCAACTTCATGCGCTTATTCTCTCGCTTATCTTAATGTCTCCTTTTTAATACTGATAACTATTATTATTATTATTGTTGTTACTTATAAAATGTATTGTTATTGATAAAATTTACATGTGTTAATAAAATAAATGACTGAATGATCAGATCTTGCATGTAACGGCCGAACTGGAGAAGCTACTATAAACCTGTAAACTGTATCAAATCATAATTTCATCAGAGCTGTGTTTTTATCTCTTTGCACATTAACTATTGTTAAAATAATTATCAACTCAATTTTGGTGACTGTATTCAAATTAATAAATGTAAATTTACAAATAAATAAACCACTTTAAACCACAACAAAACAGAATACACAGCAATTAAACTGATCAAGAGCATAATAACAAAAAGCTATATTTACATAACCAAATATTGTGCTATAATGAGAAAATCTGAAACGCTACGCAGTGACTTCTGTGTGTGGATTAAATCAGTGATTCATTTTCTAAGTGTTTCTTTACAAACTGATTCACTTCCTAACACCTCTACTTTGATTTTTGGCTGTAATGCTGCATATGCAATTCAATTCTACATAAAACCAGCAATGCAAAACATCACAAAATGTTTTTTGTAGTGTTGTTAGTAATATTTCTTGTGTCTCAACACTGATTATTAAAAATATGAATCCTAGTCAGTATATTGTTATTGTCTGATCTCTGAGTGATGAGGCAGATTTGGTGTAAATCTGTAAAGTTGTGAGTAATTGTTTTTATTTTTGCAATGTGAGGACACACATTATCAGCGTCTGGCACCACAGTGAGTTAACAGAAGCAAGAGCATGTGTTCAGCACAGGGACACACACACAAATACACACTAACCTGAGCGCGCACACACATAGACGCTGGCATCGGTGGACTTCTATCACAGTCTGTTCATGATTCAAGTCTAAATTTACCAGCTTTTTTTCCTCAAACACTGCAAATGTTAATAAGAATTCTACCAATACAAACAAAGATTAAAGGCTCATCCCTCCAGAATGACATGACAGTGATTGAATGATTTGCAGTGAATTTTCACCTGCGGCTAGACTAACCCTTTAATTTAAAGCCATCTTATTGCTGATCTGAGAACAATTTTGTTTCGACTCTGCAATAATAACAGCGTATGGCTTTTACTTAAACTTCTCCCAGATCAACACTTACTTACACCCTCCACCCATATCAGATTATGGGTACTTACACAACGGTAGATTATCTCTCAAATCAAAAAGAGGGGTGTCCTGCCAGGCTGTCCACAGAAGGGCCCTAAAGGATTAAGCCTGCAGTCTGCGAGAAAGACCATTGAAATGAAACTGTGAACTGAAGGCCGCTAATTACATTATCTTTGAGAAGCTCACCATTTTACCCAAGATGTAAGTGGCCCCCATGGACTGCAGGATATCTAATAAAAAGCAGTGGCCTGTAAATTGTAGCAGTAAGTGTTTTGCCTGCATTGGGTTATCGGCGTCTCCTTCAACTTTAGTACTGTGGGCAATGTTTTAAAAGCTTTGTTACATCAACACTGAGTAAATTAGGTTTGAATTTGAAGAACGTAATAGAAATGACTCAACTGCACTGTAAGTGTGTAACATACTTCTAATAAGTGATGGAAAAACATTTATAAGGTACTGCATTTATAGTTGTTAGGCTTTTTAAGTGATTCATGTAGCGGATGGCTTTTTATGCAACTCAAATACCAAAAACACATATGTTAAATAAATGGAAAAATGATTAGAGTATTTCAATGAAATGTTACTCTCTGCTAAGAAATCTTACAAAGCCGAAGTAACGAAATCAAACATCTATAAGCACTAATGTTTACTGGTCCAAAAACCCCACAAACTTTAACCTAATAACAGTCACTGCACATATCGAGCATACACATGAAAATGAAAATTTGACAAACTTTTTTTTTACATTCTTTTATTTTCTTAATTTTAGATTGAATTTTATTTAAAAAAATAACATACATTTAATACAACTTTTTATGTTTATTGTTTTGAAAAATTGTCAAATATTTATTCTTAAGCTTAAAGCTTTTCATCATTATATAGTTATATTGTCATGATTAGATTAGAATTCAACTATGAAATATTGTAATATAAAGTGAATCGTGTTCCTTCAGTTAACAGGACAGTTAACAGGTTAAAATAATGTTAATGTATTCATTGACTAAACAGTTCACAATTTTTTTAATAATAATTCTTTATTTCATTTGTACTAATGCATTGTCATTAAAATTGCAATCTTTTGCTTCTCTATCGCCATCTCTGTTTGAGACATAAAATTACAGTTTACTTTATGTACTGTAGGTTGACATCAAATTAACATCTCATGTTAAATCATATCATTACTGTTGTGAACACTTTTTCCATTTTTTTATTTTTAAGCAGAAAAATACAGAATCAAATCGCAATTGTAAACCACAGACAACAGTTTGAGAAAGAGTAACTGAACTTCTGTCTGAGCACAATATTAAACACATAGTGTTCTGTATGGCATCACATCTCATGTGTACATTTAAATCGCAGGGCCGATATATAATCCAAACCACTGCCAAGTCCTAGACAAATAGCAGTGCAGACTTGCCAAAGGGCGAACCATCTCGTTAACAATGTGATTTAGTATCACAGCCCTCCACAACAGTGTGTGTGTTTGGTGATATGTAGCCACTCTGATGGAACGTACAAATCTGACACATCTTCAAGCTTTATGCATTGCTGTGCATTACACGCAACTGTCACGGTCAAGGTGCTTTGGTTGAACATTAACTTAAGATGATGAACGTGTATGTACGCTGTCTTAAACGGTCTGGCATGTTACTATGATGAACCACTTTCTAAGGCTCTCAAAGGCCTCTCAAGTCACAAAACTCTGTAAAACCACTGCAATATACTCACAACATTTGCTGATCACCGTCCATGATGTCGATGTTAAGATTTATGATGTTATGATTTATGACGCTCTCATTACTGAACGTTGTAGTTACCAGAGACTTTGTTGCCAGAATTGACCACATGATATCTTCCCATAGCTGCACACGCTTAAAGGAATCTTTCGGGTTCAATATAAGTTAAGCTCAATCGACAGTGTTGGTGACATAATGTCAATTACCACGGAAAATAATTTAGACTTGTCCTTTAGTTTACAAAAACAAAAAACTTGGGAGTAAAAGGTCTGAAGCTATATATTAAAATAATGATTATATGCACAATGATGGTTTATTATTATCTTAAAACACTTCTATAATTCCTATTGTCATATTCATAATGTCTGATGACCAAAACCTGACCGAGTACAAAATTCATTTGTTACCTGTATGTTTTACCTGATGCCAAGGGATTCACACAGGTGGAGGTTCAGTTATTATATTTTTGTTGTTTTGTTAATAATAATAATAATAATAATAATAATAATAATAATAATAATAATAATAATAACAATAACAATAACAATAACAATAACAATAACCATAACCATAACCATAACATACATATTATTATTATTATTGTTATTATTATTTATTATTATTATAATTATTAGTAATTACTATTATTATTTGTGATCATTTGTATCATGCAACTGTTGTTTATTGAGAACTTGTATTAAATGTATTTTATTATACATTCTATTAACAAACACATCTGACAAAATGGAGGATGTGACGAAGAGCCAGTCAAACAGAGGTCACTGTAAACATGAAATGGGAACACACCACAGCATATTCACTGGGCTCCTTTATTGTGTGCCAGAAAATGGGACAAACGTGTGTCCGCTGTGTTTGATTTGGGAAGGATCAGTGAGTCATCGACTAGCAGCGGAACTCCCCAACCTCAAAAGGGGGAACCGAAGTGATGGCGGTAAAGAAAAAGAGGATGTCGAGCAGCCCTTTCCCACCCCGCCGGCCTCGGCCCCTCACCCTGGAGACAGCACTTTAAATCTAGCTGTCATCGGCACTGAAATGGGTTTTTATGGTCATGGCTCTTCTCCGTTAACAAAGCTTGAAATGGTGGCGACACATCCGGAGGGCTGTGAACACGACCTCTTTTCCCTCAAGAACGAGGCTACTGGGCTTTTGGTTATGCTTCATGCATCGATATCGAGCCAGGCTAGGCGTGCTGTTGTTCCATGCTAACAGTCATTTTAGTGCTGTTTGCTAAGGCTGTTATCTTTATTATTATAGCTCATACTCAGGGGGTAAAAATGTGAACAAATCCCTGAATCTAAATAGTAATTCTCCTCACTCCATTTGTGCTTTAAAGAGTTTAAAGAGATATTTTTGTGTAGCTGTTAATGAACTGCTGAACAAAGAAGACACCACATTTATTGTAAGCCCCACTCACAGTTTATCTAGAAAATGTACAAATGCTGCCTTCATATACAGTATATGATGTGCTTCAACTAGAGTCAAGAAAGAGAGGTTGAAATTCTCTGATGTGTTCTACATTACATCATGTTGCTGCAGTCGTTTGCTTTCACCTGAGGTTTAGGTTGTCATGGACACCAGCACATTCTCCAAATACATCACACGAGCTGTAACGCGCCATCTTACAGATGTGGGATACTGGGCTATGGTCATTGTGAGGTCAGACTGATGTCTGTTTGCTGGATGGTATGCAGTTTAGATGAAATATACTGAAAGAACAGGAATGTTGGGTGGACGTCTTAACCACACGCGTAGCAGTGACGGATAGCGCGTCTGTTTTTACATTCATGAATATGGCAGGTGCTTTTATCCAAAGATTTACAGTGCAATTTATCAGTACGTGTCTTTCCTGGAAATTAAACGTGTGACTTTTGTGCTGCAAACGCAACACTCTTGTGTGTTCCTGTGATGAAATCAGTGGGGAAAATATTTACATTTGATTTATGATTACTTAAAAAAAAAGCTAATTAAATTGGATTACCGCAATGAGGATCATCAATGAGGATATTGGGATTTACAAAAAAATGTAAAAGTTTGTACAGTAAATATAACCATTACACAAACTATTAAAAAAAGATTTATTTGGATCTAAATAATGAAATATCCTAGTGGAAAAGATCACAAAATCACAAAAGAATCATAAAAGATTACAGTTTAGTATTCTAGATATATTATCTTAGTATGTTTTCATAAGATTAACCAGGCGCATTTATTTAAAATGTGTTTTACACTCTAAAAATGCTGGGTTATTTTTTAACACAGTGTTGGGTTAAAAAGAGGTAAATCAGCCCAAAAAAACATTATATTTGACCCAACCCTGGGTTAAAACAAAGCAGCATTTTGGGTTAACACAACTCAGCATGGGTGAATTTACAACCCAACTGTTGGGTTTGTCTCTTTTTAACCCAATGCTGGGTTAAAAATAACCCAGCATTTTTAAGAGTGTACAGTTTATAAACATGTTCGTACAAGGTGGCATTACTAGTGCCATGATTGGTAAATACCTGAGCTATGCCAAAGTCCAGCTATGTTTTGCTCACAGCCTAAAATCAACACACACAGAAATGCAATAAGCCCCCGAACAGTTAAGTTGCGGGTTTGATACACTTGCATGACTCAAAAGTGTTGTGCGACCATGCTGTGCCTCACAGGGGACACGCATTTATATCCAAGGACGACTCCATGCCGCAAAATCTTCCCTAATTGCTGACATCTCCCCCAGCTGGCATAAAGTCTCTTAATTAATAATGAATACACCTACAATGCTCCAGCTAGTCTCCCTATTAATTAACTTGACTCCTGCAAGCAGCCACACGGCTTGTCACCCCTGTGCCAACACTTAAAGAAGGGTCTTTTTTGGCATGCGTGGGCTGAGCGTGCATCATAACCGAATGCAAAAGTAGCATGTGTTTAGCACAAAAGCATCGCCGGGACGATGAATGGCCAGACACAGTACAGGAATGATGACTGTCCCGACTAGCAGAGAAAGCTCACTGATTTATGAAGACACAGCGCAGTTGAAAAGAACACGCCCATTCCTTTCTGCATTCCACGCAATCTTTTTTATTGGGTAGCGTGCCTCGAGCGCACGTGGTATAGATGGTCATGCTCGAAAAGAGAATAAGGAGGCCTATTAGCAGGCACATAACCGCAGAAAGCATACTTCATTGTTCACGCGCAAACCGCACGTTTCAGCAGCTTTGAAGAGACGCGCCGCAGGTGGTGGCGCAACACAATAACCCGCATCCCCGCGGGACGCTCTCGAACCCTCGGGTGATGGATGGGGAAGACTAGTCCTTGGGAGCCGGTGGGGATCCGTCAAGGACGGGATAGGGCCGGGATGCCATAGTCTCAGATAAATACACAGAAAGACGTGTCATTTATTGCAGGGCCTGAGATGGATGCGACAGGCTCAGCAGACAGGAAGCATGTTTAAGAACCCATTTCATTATTATAGCTCAAAAGAGCCTCTGGGAGCCATTGACCTTCTGCATGCAGTTAGAGCTTCCACCTCAACGGTGACACTATAGGAACACATACTGTACCAACCTTAGTAAAACATACAAATCTCTAATTACAAAATCCTAATAACAAATGATCTTTCTTGAAATTCGTAAATATGACTGAAATGCATCATAAACTTTTATAATATTTTCTTTGATCAGCTAAGGCTCTGGAGGTTAGATTTTATATTTTAAAAAAATGAGACTAAAATGATCTTGTATAGGTAAAATGATTGCCTAATACTAAAATTATTATTAAACAGCGTTAATCATTTTAGTTAGACATAGGCTGACGGTGCTGCTGTATTGCTATATGTGGGTGTTTATACAGACTATTTATTTAAAAAAACCAAGAAAAAATATTAAATATAAGCTGTTAGCTCTTACTCACACCGTCCACCATCTGTATATTTTTTAAAATGTCAACAATGTGTTAATAGCTACCTGTGTCAGATACAAACCTACAGAAACACATAAATATTCTCTTTTATCCGGGTACAAACATGCTCCTAATACGCATGCCAACTGACAGAAAGCACCTTACACAGTCACTCTATATGTTCCTCATCTCGGAAAGTGACACAATGCCAGCGTTTGACCCATCAAGAGAGCAGGAAAAAAATCAGAAACGAATTGAATACAATGTACGAGAAGCACTGTGTCTCCAGTTGCAATGGAAGAGTGACAATGCTGCCTTGTTGCTATGGAACCCCTCTGTTGCTAAGCAATGAGTTGATGATTAGAATTTTGAATTGGCTGCAAGAGTGGTATTTTCTTTGCCGCTCTATTTCTCCATGTATGGTGCTGACTGCTCTCGTTGTGCGTGACTGCATTGATGAAATGCGTGCGGCCCTCTTCTTCCCCTGTTTCGCATGCAATCTGCCTATTCCACTGTGGATAAAACAAACATTTGTGACCCTGATGGTGAAAACCCAGCATTTTTTTGTGATTTACTGTTTTCTAGATAAAATTATCCTAAATCATATTAAGAACACTTTGTGAATATAACCTTGATATCTTTAATATTGACAGAGTAAAATTATGTCAAAGATTGAAATCACAGTGAAATCAAACTTTGATGCTCATCATCTCAGAATTAGATTTTTAGACTTTAGCCTGGTTTTCACAGACAAGGTCACATACACTAGTTGAAAACTCTTTAATAATACACTATTTGATTAAATTTGTCAAAAACACATGGGAAAAAACAATATTTTGTCCATCATCTATGTCAATATCTCTGTGACATCTTCAATGAAACTAAATGGATGTCATTGTCAGAAATATAAAACAAGTAATATAAAAAAAAATAAATGTATACAAATTTAATAATAATAAAATTATATAAGAAATAGTATAATATTCTGTATAACATTTTGTTTGATCAGTTACAGTTCTGAGGTTTATGATATAGTACTTTGACTTTCATCTCAAAAGATTCAGATCCAAAAGAGTCTTGTAAGAGTGAAATTATTATTGTTCTTAAATAATATGAATTGTTTTTAGAAAACAATACAGAAAACAGCCTAGTAGATGACGCTCTAGGATACAGCACATAATCATATGTACATCAAGCGACTTCTGACCCACAGGTGTATATTTGTTTAGCGCAGATGGAGACCTGTTAATATTTAGCTCAGTTACAGCATGATAGCTCATCAACTTCAATACTAATTGGGGCAATAAATCCTCCGCAATCAACTGTTATGCCGAAGACTCACACCTATACATCATATACAGCACCTATACAGCACTTTCAGCTCTCTCTGAAGGAAAAAGGTTCAACACAAACGCTAGGCATTACCGTCATCATTACCTGCAGAAAAGAAACATTGCTGTGTCAGTGAAACCTGCTTAGGGAACAAGCAGCGGCCCGGGAGAGTTCAGCCCGAGACGCTGTATCCTTGGTACTACTGTTCCATCAGAACTGCTATTTTTGTTATTTTTACTCGCTTTTCACTTTTTCGCTGCGTTGGGCCCGGGCTCCTCGCGGTTTGCCAGCAGTTTAGGAAAACAAAGGCGTTGGGGGAGCGAAGCGATCGTCTAAATGGAGTCAGCATCTCTTGAGATACCACCTGCCTTACATTTGTCATTTAAATATGTACACAGATGATGGTACCATCTGCTAGCGGAGTCGCAGATGAAAAAATGGGTGGAAACGCACTGAATTCTTGAGGTGGCGCTGCGGTTTGTGGGGGCGTACAGACGCCCCGGAGCATTAAGCAAATAAATGCAAAATGTCAGAGTATGCAAAAGAGCAGTAGCGCAAAGAAAGCCATCAAGTCTCCAAGTGCTATTGAAGATCTGACAGCGTCTGGTTAAAACCATTGTGACCTCACACATTCATTAGAAGAAACAGCACAAATGGTCTTTGTACGTTCAATTAAAGACGCTTTTAGTGTCATTATGTTTTGTTTTCTTTTACTTAGAAAACTAAAGGTATTAAGTACACATATGGGACTTACATACTTATGTTTGATTTTTCTGCTTTTAAGCAATGCTTTGTGAGGCCATTTGTAAAACTTTGCTGTATACTTCATTTTCTAATTCTTTGTTCTTTTTCGAAGTAAATGAGAAAGAAGTTCAGAACGGGCACAAGAGAGCAGACCATAATTATTACAAATAAGCTAACCTGAACCCATGGACTTGCATTGATTTGTGAATATCTAATGTTAACTGTGGTGTTGTGGGACTTTTCAGCATTAGTAAAAAAGTTAATGAAATAATTAGGTCCAGATTGAGTAATATTGAACCAGCCTGTATCAAAGACATGGATATAGACAGTTGAAACCCAGATTAAGTCTGATGTTTCCTCTCTTTGTTTGGTCTTAAATTAAAACCTCAACAAATTGGCAGCGCCTACTGTCAAAACATCAATAGCCTTCAATGTCGTGCCCGCTCATGTATCAAAACCAAGCTGAAATCTGAGGAGGGACTGGCAGATAATCAAAGTCCAGGAGATCTTTTACTGGAGCTGAGCCACACACACACACACACACACACACACACACACATTTATACAGTATCCTCCATCAAGTCTCAGTGAGTTATTTGCTTATACTGGAAGAACACTCTACTCTAAGTGCCTGAGGTCAGGGCAGTGATGTCTAAAAACAGCACCAGGTCACTTGCGGGTTTCTTGCTGGCTTCTTACAACACAAAGTCCCACTAAGCACTTGTAACTTTCAGTGTGATAATTAAGATTTGCAAATGACCCTGACCCGGCTTAACTGAATATTACTGAAGTTAAGCTCCATCAACAGCATCTGTAAAATTATTTTGTCTCATCCCTCAATTTGTAAAATTACACAAAAGACATTTATTTATATTCTGTATAATGGGAGTTTTTAAAGGAATGCCTTTCCTCATAGACCTCTGTTGTTAGTTCATCATTATTAACACAACATTTGTTTAATTTTACAAACTGAGAGTCAAGAACAAACTATTTTCTATGACAATCTTCAACATTTTAGTTGCTTTTCAAAGATTTTAAGCTATATCACTGAAGATTCTTCAAAGCTGCCACAACACAGCCTTTTCACACCATGAACGATAACAATAATAATAACTATTTTACTGTCCACAACAATGGACAACAACATTATTTTTCTAAGCTTGCACGCTGCGGTTTCATATTTTAAATGCACGACCCCTTTAAATGTAAAACTATTTTGATTGGTTGTCAATGTTTTATTCCCTGTCAGTGTTTCTGTAGCTCTGTACAGACCTCCACTACTATCTTAAATTAAAAAGTTAAAGTTTTAAAACTTTATAGTTATAGTTATCATTATCATCTTAGGTGTGAAATGGGCCTTATCTGTTCTTAACACTCATGAGAACATCACACCACTGCACACTTGTTACTCTTAAAAAAACCCAAAGCATGCTGAAGCACACTTTTAAAAAATGTTAAAATAAGTAATTTCATTTTAAAGTGTGACACAGAAAGCCGCTAACACCCATATCCCTATATGCCAGCGCTTCTCCGTTTTATGGAAGCCTGGATCAAAAATATGTTGCGTCAGGAGCGTGCGGGAGATCTCAGGCCTCGTAGTTTACAACCGGCCAATGAATGTACTTTGACATCTCCTGGGAAAATACGTGCTGGTTGCCTTCACAAGGCGCACAGGAAAATGGCTGCACGTTTCCCTTCCTTTCACAAGCACTGCGAGTCTCTCGCTCTTTCTCTCTCTCTTCTGTTTCGTGAGAGCCAGAGAGATAGGGTCAGGGAAAAAACGGAACTGCGGGCATTTAAGAGTGAGGCGGGATGCCGTGCAAACATGTCAGCTGTGAAAGGAAGGGGGTGAAAAGTAGCACAGCACAAAGAAGATGGAGCAGATACAGAGAGATGGAGGCCTGCACTCTCAGTCAAGTGCTCAGTTAGTAAATATTTCAAAATGCACCATGTAATTTTGGGCTTTTTTGCTGTGTTTCTGGATGGCATCGTAGAGATATTTTAAGACAGGAGAGAAGATGGATGATAAACAAAGGAAATGTCAGGCGTTACACTACAAAACGAATCATTTTCTTAATTCATATTGTTGTTTTGTTTTCCAGTGCAAATATCTAATCTAAAAATTTCCTCTCTGTTTTTGTAGTTTAATGTAAAATCATATTTCATCACACTTGCAGTTTTCAGAGATCTGCAATAAGGCTTATGAAACAGCTACACATGCATCAACACTATGAACTTGAATTAACAACGAGCCAATAAGCCATACTGTATAAATGAATCTTATTGTAAGGTGTTACCAATTTGTGGACATTTATTCACTTCTGCAAAGAATAGCATCACACTAACGCTGTCTTCATTTGGAGACAGGCCTGAGCAGCCTGCCAGATGTCACAAATAGGATGAGAAACTTTGCATTGCCAAATAAGTTTAGCATTCACTGGTACTTCCAGTCTCACGGTTTACACAGAAACAGCTCCAGATGAAATCATCACTGTTCAGATTCTTAGTATTTTGGACATGCTGGAAAATTCATGTTAACCATAATGTAATGTAGTTATACTAATTTATAAGAGTAGATTCATTTATAAGAGTAAAAGCATGTTCACAAAAAAGGATGATAACTATAAAAATGAAGTTTGACATTTTTCCTAAACTTACTGTAAGAGAATAGCGTTATAAGTATATAGTGTAGAACGGTACTAGGAGCAATATTGTTGACATCACGTCCACATCAGTTTTTTACAGCTGATGAATGAAAAATCCTTCATCTTAAATGTAAAACTGCATCACCTAAACAATGTTATCATTGGCTTGGATGCTATTGTTATTGTTATTTGTCATTACATACATGACTATAGAAGGTTGTCATTTTGATGCATTATTTATACATTACAGGCTAAACATTTTTATTTGACACACATTTACACTAACACAAATATACCTGTCTGTTAAAATATCTGTGGAAACTAGGAGGAACCGACTTTACACATTGACAAAAAACCTGATGTTAGTTGCAGAACTCTAAAATCATTTGCATCCAATTGTAGTGACGTCAACTGTATACTTTATTTATATACTTTTGTAATTAAACTAATCTTCTGTTTCTTTTTGCTTTGCTGCAGGTCCTCCAGTCATCGTGGGAATGAGCATCAATATAGCCAGCATTGACTCCATTTCAGAAGTCAACATGGTTAGTAACAATGATTATGAAAATCTTCTCATTAGTAATGTTGTTGTTGCTCATTGTTGTTCTTTACACTATTTGAAAGGTGGTGTATGTTGTTGAGTAGTATGTTGACCACTGCAGATTTGGGGATCATCTGGTTTTGGGGCCTGTTGAATCTTTATAGTGCTTAATGCAAAAACGATCAGCATGATTATGTATAAATGTGGTCATGACCAATTATGTAGCGCTTGTAGACCTTTTTGGCTTTGGACCATCACCTCAGTTAAACATCGCCCTGGGGCCCTTAAAAAGCAGTTTACTTAAAGAGCAGTCGTCTGCATTTTTGCTGACAACTCCCCATACATACTTACCACGGAGACCCCATCCAGACTTCTGCATTCATCATTTCTACCTGCAGCGTCAGGGACTTTGGTTTTATTAGCGCCTTTGCTTCAATGACTGCGGCCTGAATGCATAAAGCACCTTCGAGTGGAAGCGCTGCATCTGGATCGGTTGTTCCTTCTGGTTACTGTTAGGTAATAATGGTTTGACAGCAGAAAATATGATCCTAGATCTGTTCTCTTATTGGGAAATTTATGAGTACAACACACCAGGAGAATAAGTCACAGTGCGATCCCACCTTAAGACCCTCCGAGGAAATTAGACGGCTGAAGTTACTGCGCTTCTGGGGACTGCGGTTCCCAGCACGCGCCCCCCCCGGGCACGCCGTGACCTTATCATCAGAAAGAGCCCTTCTACAGTCATCACGGGAAGCGGTCTTCACCTGACTAAAATAAACCAGTCTTAGAAGATGTGTGAAGAGAAGACGCTGTGCTTAGAATACATTAGCTCCTCATTTTTTTTGTTTTTTTTCTAAGAGAAAAAGTCCTGACACAACTATACGCCTCTTCTGAGTTTTGGGATCGTTTATTTTAGAGCGCTGACATTTTTCACTGGCCGGTGTTGCCTCAGAGAAAAAGCTTGATGAGGTAATCAAAACAGAGTTGAAAATTGGCTACTGGTTGAATATATGATGTATGAGCTGAATATACACTGCCGCTCAAAAGTTTAGGGTCACGTACTCAGTCATTTCCACATTTTAGAATAACAGTAAACTCATCAAAACTATAGAACAACACAAATGTAACTTTTAAAATTATAAATAGATTACACCTATGTTATATTTTATCGTCCTGCTTTGCTTTGAATTGTTAGAAATGTTCTTTTTTGATTTTATTAAGCAGCTTCTTGCAGCCATCTGTTCTGGGCTCCTATTGACTGATTCTTCCTTATTATTTGGCCAAAGTTATTCATTTAAAATATTATTTTTAAAGAAGATTACTTTCTAATAAATTAATATGTTGGCAAAATAATAATGTCTACAAAATCATTTCAAACAAGCAAACACCTTCAGATTAAAAGTTTTTTAAGATCATGAGAAACATTTCAGCTAAGTGACCCAAACTTTTGAACACAAGCGTATGATAAATATATATATATGCTTTTATCCCAGTTGTTTATATATAGTGATGGGACTTCAACATTGTTCTATTGTACAAATATGAGCAATTATTACAAAAAAAGCACCTTGTCAAATTGTTATGTTCTCTCGGATGATCAGTTTGGACTATTTAGGTTGGACTAAGTTAAATAGTGTTATTTCACACTAATGAAAAAAACAGTTAATGACCATTATTGGAGAACAATGCTGTAATGGTGCAGTTACTGTATGTCATCTCTAAAAACTGTTTTAATGACCTACTTTCTTTGTAAGCTACACAGATATTCTTCATTAACCCTACATAATGCACAACTAAAAGTTAATTATGACCAATAACTATGACCAATAATTTGCATTAATATAAACATTACTTCAACATTGAATAAATCATCAGGGGTAGTTCCCTTTTAAAGTCCTGGTGTTTCAATATAACCCAGAATAGGGAACAGTATTGTATATTGTGTTATTATTTTAACTTAGTTAAGTACAGTTAGTAGTAATGGTTGCGTTTTAGACAACGTTCACGCTGCAGGCCGTCTCTGTCACGTGTGGCATGCATTAAGCTGCAGGTGTGTTCATTAGCTCTGGTCGCAGCATTATCAAGCGGCAAGTGAATTTCAATTAAAATCCGATGACAGGGAGCAGCGCTTTTTTTCCAGATTAAACTTTGCATGTAATCGCTCCCAGGTATTAAAGAGACAGCATGCTAGCTTCACAAATACTTCATTTCTAATTGACAGGAGACGTGCAGATATATGATAGCCTTAACTATTGTAATGTACTTTGAAAACAAGCAGCACATAAACTAGACATTTTCTGAGAGACATTCTGAAGCAAGGATGATGGATCAACATACTTTGCCTTGAAAGTTTCAGGTTTAAATACTTTTTAGAAAGTATATTAATCTACAATATACAGTACACAAAAATCTAAGAATGATAATGATAACTAGTAGTTCATTTACAGCTTTTTAAGTAAAAAAAGGCAGAGAGAGCAAGAGAGAGGGGAAGATAAAGAGAGGGATCAGGGAGAAGCAGGAGGAAAGATGAAGATATCTGATGCTCGGTTTTCTCCTGCAATCTCTGTATTTGGGGACACCGGAGGTTTTTCATCCTGTTCCAGGCAAAAGATTTTACTTTAATTTGTTAAAAGTATTCACTCCCGTATGAAGTTGTTTTCCTTCACTCTTTTCCCCCATCATTGTTCTACAGGAACAAGTGTGCCCTTTGATTTATTCATCATGAAGTTATTGCTGAAATTTCTTTGTACTGCTGTGTTTGACGATTTGAAGTTCTCCTATCTGATGTTTTGTGTTACTGCGGTTTCCCTGGACATTTAGAAATGTGGAGAAAGGTGCTGTGCTAAATCAGAGAGGCAAAAGGTTGCAAGAAAAGTTTTATCAGACAGAAATCTTCACAGCTGTTGGGGAGTAGAGACAGCTGCTACTTTAAAAGAACAAGATATAGGAAAATATCAAGATACTGTATAGACTCTATAGAAAAGTCTTACTTTACAACACTAACTACAACTGTTACGAATAACAAATAAAACTGTTCCCTAATGTCATTTACCAAACCTGTGAATGACTGAAAATATGAAGGAATTTTGAGAAATGTCTTAGTGGTTTTGTGTTCATACAACAGAAATCAATAGGGATGTGAGTTGTTTGGTTACCAACCGTCTTCAAAATATCTTCTTTTGTGTTCTGCAGAAAAAAAGTCAGGTTTGGAATGATGTGAGGATGAATAAAATTTTCATTTAGAACTTTTTACTTTAATTAAGTTAAAATAATAATAGTTTCCCACATACGTCTATTGTTTCGCTTTAGAGGACATTTACTGTAGTAACACAGCCGAAGTCAGTTGGATTCATTTTATAATGACTTCATTGATGGATAATTAAAATTTGGATCCCAGTTTCTCTTATTATTAGGGCACACACAGACTTTTCACAGATATTTTTATAAAAATGTTTTTGTTAATCTGAACAAAGAATATCATATAGACCTGGGATGACATAAGCGTGAATAAATGATGAGAGAATTTTTGTTTGAGGGGAACTATTCCTTTAACCTTTGGAAAATGTTTTTCCTCCTCAGGAGGTCGAATGAATCTTAAGGTTAGTCTATGTTGCAGTTTACAATAAACATGTACATAATTGTTTATGTAATGTCAATTTTACAGTGACTATAAACTATATAGTTGCTTATCTCTGTAGTTTTTACTGGTAAACAAGTCCTGTTAAGTGAATCAATAGGAAATCACATACATTCACTAGCTGGTTGCCATGGTATCTTGAACAGTAGGAAAGCCAATGTTCTTCTCAGTATATCTTCACGTCTTAACCGACCATTTTCTCGAAATCATGCATAACATACAGTTAAACACAGGCCTATAGCATCAGTCTGGTCTCCATGCAGAAGCTCTAACACAGTTTCATTAAAGATGCTGAAGCAGTTCTCAGTGATGACTCATATCAGTGGATTCTTCCAGTCCTGTTTGCTCTACATCCAAAAGTCACTGCTCAGACCCAATCAAAGCTGCATTTTCTCGCTGCTTATATAATCAATATCAACACTGGTACAGTACACATCTTAATCCAGTTTATAATGTTTGCATTACCTTTCCGTTCAATAGAACGTGTTTATAGAGAGTCTGCTTTCCTGGGTGTTACAGAGACTTGATATTCATTTTTATTTTTCAAGAATCACCATTAGGGCTAATATGATCAAATATATGTTGAATGTACAGTATGATAAGAATTAAGTTAATTGACAAAACCCTAGATATACTACAGCGTAATCATGTAAAATGAATGTGGATTCATTATTTGCCATTTAATAATTTTATCTTTTAATTTTACAACTTTACAGTGGATTATTTGAGCTGTTTGTATTTTAGTTGTTTGTTTGATTTTACCATTAATGTTAACGTGCAATCATTTCACTTGAAAAATGAGTACATATCTTTTTTACAGTATCCATTTTATGTTTTCTAGAATTGTACAGTATGTAAATTAGAAAAAAAATCTGATTTGAATAGACTGCAATCCACAACACTTGTCTCTCTATCGCCACCTCTGTTTGAAATATAAAACTGCATGTTACTACTTAAATTTACATACTGTAGGTTCAAGTGAAATTATTCCAAACTGACATTTCCCACAAAATCTTTACCAACAGCACATTTTTGAACATTATTATAAGCTTAAAGTTGTGAACTGGGGAAAGTTAGGAAAAGTTACGCTTTCAAACACTTTTTTGTATTTTAAAAGTATGCATTTTTTTATTTCTAACCTAAAACTAAATTACATGACTGCAATTTTACAGGTTATGCCATGTTTAATCTAATGTCTAATGCTTAAAAATATGTCTTGTACAGTAGCCTACAGTGGCCCAAATACTGTACATAATGTTTTGATCACAGTTTAATTTCTAATTGCAGTTTTTCTCTGTGGTTTTCAGGACTACACCATCACCATGTATTTCCAGCAGAGCTGGAGGGACAAGCGGTTGGCCTATGCTGAGATGGCTTTAAATCTCACTCTGGACAACCGTGTGGCCGATCAGTTATGGCTGCCAGACACCTACTTCCTGAACGACAAGAAGTCTTTCCTGCACGGTGTGACGGTGAAGAACCGAATGATTCGCCTCCACCCTGATGGAACTGTTCTGTATGGACTGAGGTAAACACAGCTGAAAACACATGATCATTTACATTCCTGATGTGATGCAAATCCGTTACAAATCATGTTTATAGGAACACTGTCAAATCAAATAATGCTATTATGTTAATTTGCAGCCACAATCTTTTAAACTAGAAGACGTGCTAGTTCATTGTTTATGAAGGCATAAAAATGATTTTTTACAATACAGTATAACAAAATGTGACACTATTCGACCGTCAATTAAAGTATACTGTCGTGTCCAAATAAATGTTTTTCTTTGCACAATAGTACTTTTTTCTGATAATCCCAAAACTACAAGTTAAAATAATAACACATTTGCACAAGTATTTAAAGATGCTGTGAAGTTCTGGAACTTTTCGGAGACTGTAAGAAAAGTGTCCACACTTTCATCTTGATATTGTCTTTAGCAGACAGGTTATCTATGGGGAGGTTTCTATTTGGGGTGTGTGAAAGATATCTGTTAATGGTTCACAGCACTGACAGACTGTGTTGAAAATGAAGGCGCTAATGATATTGGCTGGAAAATGTGATCATCTGAGGATGATGCTTTGCCCTTTTTAACTTTTCTAGCTCAAACTTCTTAATGGCACTTTGCCGTTTAGTGGTGCTTCATTTAAATCGCTAATAAAATCACTGACACATTTTAATCTAATATACAAGCAACATAAAGTATGTTGAAGAACTATTTTTCCTAACCTGCTAAGCGTATACTGTACGTATTACACCATGAAATAGCATCTTTTTTAACATTGGTTCTCCCTAGCACCACACAACCAATTACACAGAAGCCACAACATCCAAATGCTGTCATACCAAATGTTGTCCTGCTTTGGACAAACAGAGACGCAAGCGTAAAAACAAACCTCTTTCCCTGCCTGCTCTGCGATGCATTAACCTGGAGGCTCCGGGTGCCCGACTCAATCAGACTATCAATAATGAAAGATGACAAACTGTTTCCTCTTTCCAAGAGGCTCGGGCACAGATGGAATCAAGAAATAGCAGTGAAGCCAGGGGTCTCTCAAACCTGTGCCGCCACCCAGAATATAAATTTGAGGAGCATCACGGCGTGGATGTCTACAATATCGATACGTCCACTCTTTATGCCTCAGAATGAGCCAGTTTTTTAATAATTCACGAGTCAGAGCTGTTGTTAATGTTGAATTATCATATCATATGGTCTGCTGTGTCTAAAAAGGGATTTACTAATGTGCCTTAGTCAGCTTTAGCATAGCCACGGTACATATGCAAAGCATCCTCCATATGACCCACAAACGCACAGATTTATAAATATGCAAAGGGTTGTGCTGGGATTTGGAGGAGAAAAGGCTAATGCTCATATCGAAGGATTTTAACCATTGTGTTAAAGGGGAACAGGGTCTATATGATGTTTACTTTACGGTAGCTATTTACACCACATTTCCAACAAATCAGGGCAGGACTGAAAATATAAGAATCCAAGCACACGTTATACAGCAATAATGTGCTTTTTGGGATATTGTTTGCTTCACAGCCACATGAAGTAGTTTCGATTCAAAGCATTTCCGAGCTAAAAACAAACGTGGCTCCAAATCCTAATTATAGGATGTCCACAGTTAAATGCACAGAAGGCAGTGTAATAGCTACATTACTATGCTCCATTACCTAATTTAACTACACAATCATGTGTATGGCGTTCGCTGGTGTCATGTTCATTGTTGTTGTCGGGATTATATATATATATAGCAAAACCAGAGCTGGGACGTTGAAAAGGTTTTCCTAACTAATACAAGTATACTAACGTCTTTTTGGTTTCATATTTGCACATGCAAACAAAGGCCCCAACAAAAAACACGGCCAGTAAAACGACATGTATATTTTAAGAGAAAGTAATAGTGCGGTTTGCATGAAATAAGTGTTTTTAATGGGTTTAAATCATTTTTATGGTATATGCATATACGCATGGATTGAGTGCACAGCGTTAAACTTCTGATCAGCAACTTCTAACAAACTCGCATTTCACTTTCTACTAGTCTCAGGGTACCTCGGAGCAGCTGTGAAAAGGCTTGAGAAATGAGCTCCGGGTTTTCAAGCGTTGTCAAAATGTTCTGCATTGCTGTTGAAATATGCTTCATAATTGCATTGTATGGATGGTGCGCTCTGAACTTTGCACTCTCAGTGATTTTTAGCTTTGTGTAAACACAGACTAAGCAGGATTAGATAATAGAAGATTTATGTCAAGCAGTCATATATTTGGTCTCAAAAATGTCTTGGAATGGCATATTTTATTACATCAATCTACAGTAGTCCCACTGTATGTAGGAAAATACAGTAGTTGCACCAAAAAAATCTCTCATTAATTCAAATAGGCTAAAATGATAACTTTGAATCTCATTTAGAAACTTCAGACAAGACTAAAGTCATTTGAATTACTATTACTTTTTACTACTACAAGTAGTTAGGACAAGTTAGTTAAAACATTTTTCTACATTAGAAAAAAAGTTCTCAGTGTGCTTAAAAATCGACTTTTAAACTCACTTCCCCTGTAGATTTCCACTGTACTCGAAATTTTTGCATGCTAAAGGAATAACAGATGTTGTCCATACATTGAATTACATCGAACATTTATATAACTTTTCAAAGATTTGCAATGTCTGTCACAAGTTGTTCCAAGTTTACACCAAGTTTAATAAAGAGGTTGTGACTGGTTTGCACAGTCCATATGGCCCAGTAACATTTGCACTAGAAATTAGAGGAAGAACTGTTATTGATGTATTTTACACACCCATAATTCAGGCAAAAACACACAAATTGCATGTTTTCTATGCATGACCTGAGACATGTAGACATTACAGTCAACAAATGTGACTTTACTTATATTGGCTTTCATGACTACTGCAAGCTTGGAAGCTGATTTTGCAGTAGCAGACATTGCGCAAGGAGACAAACTGTGTTGGTGGTAAAATTAATCAATGGTTTAAAGGACCTGGTTGCTTTATGCTTTCTTAGATTACAGTCTTTAGCTAGAAGTATGTATTTTACATATGTGTTTATTAATGTAAGGGTGGTGAATATGTCAGTGTTATGTGTACAAATGTTTCAGAATTGTACAATTTAACAATGAATGGATGAAGAGATAGATATTCATCTTCATCATAGCTCTAGGAAGCATTTAATTCAAGAAATATACAAAAAAAAACCCAGTAGGATTCAATCTCTGTTTGCACTAAATGTTCTTTTTCTTAGAATATGAGAATAGCTGCCAAACATTTCCTCATGACTGAGATATCCACATGGTGCAGTCAAGGCTAAGCTATGATTTCCTAAAGGTTACCAAGGTAACGGTGGCTCTCATTTTCTCCTCTTCTTTTCTCTACCCGCCTCCTTGCTTTCCTTTCTCCAGAATAACCACTACAGCAGCTTGTATGATGGATCTCAGACGATACCCCCTCGATGAGCAGAACTGCACCCTGGAGATTGAGAGCTGTGAGTATCACTGAGTGAGCAGAAATGCCAACGCACACAAATAGGCTTTTGTTTGGAATGGAACACTAGCGTGAATTTGACTGCATGTAATGCATGTTTTCCTGCGGTATATGGAAACGATCTGAAATGTGAATTGTGAATATTATTAAGGTGATGTAACTATTTCCTTGCAGTCATATACACACGTTTGTGTTTGTTTGGTCCATTGCCGAAAGAAGTTAAATTCAGTAAATTGCATCTTTCCCCAAACAGAAATAGTTTATTTTGTGTTATAATCACATTTTCTATGATAGCAGTGTCCTTTATATATTGTTTTTTCATGTTAGATTTTATTGATTTTATAGAATTATAAATTATGTATTATATATTACAGCATATTAAGAAGTTTTATAAATCATGGTGGTACAGCTTAGATCACGTCTTCTGACTTATCTGAAAAATGTTTGTGTACACACTGAAACGTCTGACATTTTGTTATGAAATTTCAGATCTTTAAATTTGAGATGCAGGAGACTTAAGCTAAAATGTATATTTGCCCTAATAGATAGCATTATTCTTAAACATGTAGAGAAAGAGAAATTTTTTCCACACATATTTACAACATTTTATTAATTTTAGTGTAAGCCATTTTAGTTTTAAAGCAGTCGGCACAAATCATATGTGTCAAAATCAAATTATGAGATAACAAGCATCAAAGTTTGATTTCACCTATAAATAATCACTATGATTTCAATCTTTGACATGTCATTACTCAAGGTTATGTTCTTTATATTATATAGAATGATTTTATGTCGAAAACAGTAAATCACAAAAATTGAGTTTTCACAGGCAGGGTTACATATTTGCTGACCACATCACTTTAAATAAAACAAGACAACAGGAGTTTGAACCTGTTCAGCTCATCAATTTCACTTTTGGCTTCTTATCTCGGTCACACTCCACAGAGACCTAATGTAAGCAAACGTAATCATTAAGCCCGTTTAGAGCGATCACCCATATCTGCAGACCTGCCCACTCTGTCGCTGGGTGTCATTAGTGATAAATGCTCCGGAAGAGGTCTGACTCTGAGCCCTCGTGGCACGATTGACAGACGTAGGTAAGATTGAAAGTGTTTGCCAGTTTATCAATGAGCCGCCCTGCACTATCGATCAGACAGCGGTACCGGGTTGGTGTGCCCTGTCCATCATGGGCACATCAGCGGAGCCCAGACAAATAGCTAGCCTTGTGTTTCAAACGATTGCGCTATGCACATTGTTTCATGCCTACCGTTTATCACTTCGCACAGACATATGGCTCAGACGCTTCTGCCTGCTGAGGCATGGAAATGGTCTAGATTGCTTGCATCAACATTTTCTCACATTCGGAACAGTAATATTTGATGTTCTGATAACTAAATGCCTTCAGTGTCATTAACTGTACAACAGGCCTTGTGAAACACGAGCAGAAGATTTCGGTTTATAAAATCACACTGTAAACATTTAAACGTTCTTAGATGTTGTAAACATAAATAAAATCAATGCCATTTACCTGCAATGAAATTTTGGACTTTGAATTTAGCTACTAATAAAGAAAAACTGGTAAAGAATTTACAGAGTAAAAATATTAAACTGCCACATGATTTTATGTATTAGGGATTGACAAGCTTGGACACGCACGCCACCATTGTCAGAAGACACAAGACAGAGATAGCAATGAGTAAAGTTATTTTTTGATGTTATGTAAATGTTTCACTGACAATGTAAGAGTAACTTTTTTTACCAAGGCTTATGAAACACTTTTACAGTGTTACTGTAAAAATTAATGTTACTGCAAAAATGTTTTTTGATAACTTTTTTTGATTACTTTAAGACAACTTTTAGAGAAACCTCTAACATGGCACAGAGCAGATTCGCTGATTCGCTAAACTCCACACAACACTAACTAAAACCACTTATGACTTAAACAAGAAAACAACTCTGTACTGTAAAACCTTGTTCACTGCATGCTTGAATATTACTCAAATCATTATCCTGAAATTCATGATCCTGTTTGCTGTCTTCATGCAGATGGATACACCACAGACGATATTGTGTTCTTCTGGCAAGGAGGAGACAGTGCTGTAACTGGTGTGGACAAACTAGAACTGCCTCAGTTCTCCATAGTGGAGCTACGCCTCGTGTCCAGGGAAGTGAGGTTCACAACAGGTATGAACGAACTGCCTCAAACTACAAATGGTCCAATTATGGAATATGCAAGAAATATCTAAAAATGACAAATTTGAATCACACCTGTCATCTTACTCAGCATTGCTAGAATGATGAAAGAACCCTAATTCCTGATATTAAGCATGTACACTGAATGTACCATAAACAGAAACATACCATATTAACAACACTTCACAATTTAGCTTGTAACAAAAAAGCACAACCGGACTACTTTCATAACACTTTTGAGACGAGCGCTAAAATCATGAGCAAAGATAAGCTTCCCTTCAAACAATCTAGTTCAAAAGATCTACGGTTATCGGCGTTTGTTATTCTACCTAAATTAATTTATTCATTTTAAGTGCTCTTGCCTTTGCGTGTAGGGTTTATTGATTCATCAAATTTACAGGAAGCGAGCTGTGACTGGGTCATCTCACATCGCGTGCCGCTCGCAGTCAATTGCTATTTAAATTAGAGTCTGATCGCTTTCGCAAAGTTACCTCCCTCTCTCTTTGATAAAATTGCCGCCGAAAGGCTCCCGGTGGAATTTGTTCTGCATCCTTAGCTGAAAACAGTTCAGTTAAGCCCAAGTGCAGCGAGATGGGAACCGCGGGGAATAGACAAGTCTATTTCTTTCACATTAATAAATAGCCGTTGCAGCGATTTGAATAATCAGTACATTGAATGAGTCAATTAATCTTGCCACACCTGACACTGAGCTGCATAGACTTTGAACAGGCACGTGCAGGCTAATCTTGGGACGGCTTTTCGAAACATGCTGTGGTACAGTAAACCATTCTTTACATATTAACGCAGCATGCTCCTTAGTGGCGTAATTTTTTTCCTCAAATTTCCTAGCTAAACGGAAAATAGATACTGCAGGCTTTTGTGACAACTCTCAGAGGGACGTAGATGCTGTCTGCTGAGAGAGGGCTTTGAGAAAAATCTGCCATGTATGCGACTTTCTGCCATGTTTAATTGGAATGGAACTAGTCCCTGGGAAGGAATCCATTGCTTTGGGGAAATTAAACGCTCTATCTGAACAAATGGGAAAATGACTATCCGTTGTCAAAGTGCAGACTTTGACAATTGCAAACTGTGGATCTATTTTTCCTGTGCTTGCTCTTTTGCGTTTCCACTCACGTTGACATCTTTGTCCGCTTCTGCTGCGTACCTCCATCTCTCCAGGTTCGTACCCTCGGCTGTCGTTGAGTTTCCGCATTAAGAGAAACATCGGCTACTTCATCTTGCAGACGTACATGCCCTCCATCCTGATCACAATCTTGTCTTGGGTCTCCTTCTGGATCAACTACGACGCCTCTGCTGCTCGTGTGGCCCTGGGTAAGCTGTAGGGTTTGTCTGAAAAAGCATTCTGTGAATTTTTGTCATTATAAACATCATATCATTAATCATATCTTGCTCAGAAAAGGTGAATTGTGCAGTTTGAAAAGTTTTTGCTGCCTAAAATTTTAACTTTTTCGTCATTTTTTTAACATACCGTTTTAAATTTTGGCCAGTGGTAAATTAGCTGAAATAAGTTGAACTTTATTTGACGAGTTGAAATGACTGGAAATAATGTAAAACCAGCAACTTGTAAAGTCAAGGTGATTCAATTTAAAGAAGCAAAGATTTTTTTGCTGGATAGTAAAATACTTTCTCCTTTTCCAGCTTAATTTGCAGACACAAATATTATGTAAAACATACATGAGTTACATGAAACACTATAGCTCTGTGGTGCTATTCAAATATTGCTTGACATCTTTGAGACCCATCATTCATGTAACATTATATTAAATGTATACGAGATATTTGGGTAGTTGACAAATAAATATGACCGAGGACAGCAAAATGTAAAATAATCTCTTAAAAAATATACAAATAGCATGAGAGATTTATCTTCATTGTTACACATAGGATGAAAAAGATTTATCTTAATTTTAAAGTTAAATCAGTCGCCAGAAACACGACGGGTGTGTTGAGAGGCGTGTTAAAGTCCTTCCCGTGAATCCAGCTTAATTGTGTTTTGGAACATTTCGAGCTGGTCCAATCTGTTCATTGGCCGTTTAACCAGCCGTCATGTTCCAAAAACCAGCTTGAATACCTTACGCTGATGTTACAAGCTGGTTTGTTTCCGGCCCAGTATGGCCTAGCAGCTTGACCGTAATTTTATTCACACGACTAACAGCCAACCTGGCTTTCTTACAGGTGTAACTACGGTGCTCACTATGACAACCATCAACACCCACTTGAGGGAGACCCTCCCAAAGATCCCCTATGTGAAAGCCATCGATGTCTACCTCATGGGCTGCTTTGTCTTTGTGTTCCTGGCCCTGCTCGAATATGCCTTCGTAAACTACGTGTTCTTTGGACGGGGACCCCAGCAGCAGAAAAAGATCAACGAAAGGCTTAACAAAGCCAACAACGAACGTCCCCGCTACGAGGAGAAGCGTCTGAGAGAACAGGTTTGCTTCTGTGATTCATAAACTGTATTTCAACGTCAATCAAAAGCTAATTTATGAAGCTAATTTAATAAGCGTTTTCAATGTTCATGCATGTCTAAATGATAACAGATGCACTTAGTATGTAAGCAGAACAACTTCACTCATCAAAATAATTATTGCCTGAATGAATCGCTTCACATCACCGCTAAAAACGAACATTCAATAGCCCATTAACCATCCTAATCAGTGATGTATTTCATTTGATTGAAGCTACATTTCATTATTATAGTAGGTTCATCTTGTTCAGAAAGTACAAATTACGTTGTCATTATCCTGTCAGATTCTAGCATCCATTTTTGCCACAGGCTTCTTATAACATAAGTACAGTAATGTCCCGAGAGACAACAGAACAAATGCATTTTATCCCTCTTTAAAGTGTGTCAGCCATTTCCATATCTCACAGCTGTTTGGCCAAAGCTCAATATCAAATACAGCGAGTTTGAGTAAATTAAGACATTTGTATCCGTCTTTAACCTGATGTGCAAAGTTCTTACTAACTCTCATATTTATGCAGTTTTGTGTTCTTCTTCTTCTTCAAAAAAATTATATGAGCGTTTTAACATTCTTTATTTTCTCTTTTATGTCGCAAGGACTCCATTTCAGCGCCGTTTCAAAGCAACACCCTCAGGTCATATACACAGCGAAGAAATCTTTATCTCGAGGAGCAAAGAAAAGTCGGGGTACATGCATTTAGAAATCATATCAGTGGAGATTTACAATGCAAAATTTATGAAGTGAAATTTGTTGTAATTGTGACATCACATCATCACTGCATATGCACGAAAGACTAAAAGGAAGTAAATACTGTTAAGACAGTTTTAGACCGCTCATTTCCCATGCCCGTCTGTGACCGTCCCTTTCTGTGTTTTTTAAGGTGGATGCTTACGGAAACATTCTCCTCACTACTTTGGAGATGAACAACGAGGTGATGCCGTCCGACGTGGGAAGCAGCGTCAGTGACTCACGGAATTCGGTCATGTCCTTCGACAGCTCCGGGGTGCAGTTCCGCAAGCCCATGGCTTCGCGGGACGGCTTCAGCCACCACTCGTTGGACCGCAGCGCCATGCGCAGTCGCGCCAACTGCCGGCTAAGGAGGCGCTCGTCCAAGCTGAAGCTGAAAATCCCCAACTTGACGGATGTTAGCACCATTGACAAATGGTCCCGGATCATTTTTCCTATCACTTTTGGATTCTTCAACCTTATCTACTGGTTGTATTATGTGAATTGATATGCGTTCCTCTAGGAAACATGGGCCATATTTTGAGAGCACACTGAATTGGCTTTGATACAATTGGAAAATATGTGTACACATATATGAAAAGTTGATACATATGTATATGCATATTTCTATATATTATATTTCTATATACACATGCGTGTGTAAAATCTAAAGGACTTTTCTGGTGTAAAAACGTATTATATAGAATGACTTGAATGTTTAAGAATAATACAAGAGAAACATTTCAAGTATTTGAATTTCTTTTCCTTCTGAAACAAATCACAAATGAACAAACATCGAGGGTACGGAACAAAAGACTGCATGATATTTTTGCTAAAAGAAAAGATCGTAAGATAAAAAGGACACATCCGAACAGACGTCTCATCGGCTTTTTATCGATACTGTACTCGGCCTTTCCCAACCGCAGCTCATGAAATCGGAAGTGGCTTGTGCGTTTTGGGCTGTCAACCGAGCGAAACCCACGACCCGACCCGCCTCTTTCCCCTCCCCATGGAATAGACTCACGGAATTGTCCGTTTCTACATTGTACAGCAACCTATTTTGGAATTATGTGTCATTCCTTGATTTTGCAAGTGACAAGCGTTCTCTTTACCGGACCTCAGCTCTGGTCTATGGTTTACACTGGACGGCTATCTTAAGTTTAACCAATGCATCCCGCCCAGAGTCAGTACGTTTAAGCTTTTCTCTCTTCCCTCTTTTGGCAATTCTCTTTTCTTTCAGGTTTGGTTTAAAGGTAAAATCGTATTTTTGGAGGGCGTCACCTTAACATGTTCTAGAGGTAGTTCATTAATAGATAAATAAGCCACCGATATGCTTCGTTCATCTGGAATTTAAGAAAAAGAAAAAAAATGAGAGTGCTTCATTCATTCAGTAGCCTTATTGATGCGGTCAGATAGTATTATTGTTCTTTCTTTACTCTTGTTCCTAGTGCATTTCATCTGTTCTATTGGTACAGCATCTTGTAGAGCTTTGTGTTGTTCGGAGTGGAAAGGAAACCCTTAGTGAGCTGTAACGTTTCTTCAGAACTTGGATTTGAAGTTAGTCCATCAACTATGTGAAAATGTATAAAATAAGGAAAGAAAAGATTATTGTGTATTAAACAGGGGATGTGACCACGTTTTTATCTGTTTTATGTTCAAGTCGATCAATCCGACCATAGTGTGACCTGATATTGTATATATTCAGTCATTGTAGTGATTCATCCTGAGAATGGTACGCACCAATGTTTTAAGTTTCTCTAAAATGTGCCTGTCTGAAACCTGAAGGATGTGTCCTCAGTTCATCAATCAGTGAAAGAGGGTTGAACGACCCTTGATCTTTGACCTTTCACTTTAAGCACTGCAGACCCACCCACAGCTCTGATGTTTTACATCTTGGGATCGAATCTCGGAGATGAATTACATCGGCATAATCAGGAAAAAAAGCTTCTGAGTTTTTTCGGGGCAAAATGACATGTACTATAAAAGCCATGAACTGAAGTGACAACCAAAAAGGCCTATAATCCATTTCTCGTTTTACCATTTACCTCAGATTAACCCGACACCACTTTTTTAGGGGGTTCGCCTCATTATGATTTACCTCAACATTTTCTTGTGAGGGTTCTCCACTGCGTCACTGGGGTCACCAGATCTCAATCTATTTGCTGGTCATCACGGCCTCCACACCCATGCATTCATCCGTCCATTGCATTCAAACTTCGTTCACGCCGCCTCTAGATATCTCAATGCTCAGAGTAGAAGCGACTGATGCAGGCTTGACTGCTGAAAAACTGGGCAAGGAGACATTTAGAAATATTAAGTATGGTCCAGTAGAGGCTTGGAAGCACGAGAGACGTGGACTATGTTGAGTTTAAAATGATGCGAGGAGATGATTCTGAGCAGGCCTCAGACCTCAGAGCTCAAGATAATCCTTAGGCTCTCGGCTTGCACCTTAACACACCAGACCTATCAACAGTGGTGGAAAAGAAAGACCATCCACCAAACCACAGATCTGTCACAGATCTGTTCATGCCATGAAGTAAGGATGGGATCATGGACAAAAGTCAATATATGAGGCTGTAATTCACAGTACTAGCGAGGTCCTATGTTACTTGTCAGCAGATGATCACAGAAGCGTATTCGAGGGATTTTCACTTACTGTGTTGTTTTTATTATCGTGAGCATGACCATAACACCTGTGCAAGGGAGTCGGTACTCTCAAGTGCAAATAGGGAAATGCACAGATATTAAGTGTAGCAATTAAGTTAAGCGCAAATCTGCACTAAATGAGGCTGCAGGTCGGAGTGCTTTCCATGAGCATTTGCTTGAGATATTACGAGTGATACGGGGGTGCCTTGGCCAGTTACAACTCCCAGTAGGCATTGAAGATGCTGCAACGCTTTGCCAACGAAGGTCCAAAGGCAAAGATTAGGTTTAGCAAAGTTAGAAGAATTAAGTACCCATGTGGTTGAATATATAATGTAGACCAAACCTGTTAAGCTTCAGTCCATCTCCACTAGTGCAGTATTTTAGTTTAGTGATAATAACACGAGAATGCCCATCATGTCATCGGTTGGTTAGAAGAAAACCATGGATATGTGCAGACAGTTTGCATTGCCTGTGACACAAATAGACTTCTAGGTGGCATATGTTTAAGCGCCAGCCACTATTAACTGTTAAGACTGCACAATATGACAATTTAAAGCATATCGATATATTTTTGTATCAGATATTTGTGCTCTATAAAGTTATCAATCAGTGTGACGTATGTAAGTGCTCTATTTTTCTCTTTGCGCAAGTGATAATAGAGCAAAAAAAAATCATATACGGTTTATAGTAATCATAACCTGTTGTTCGGTACATTATCCGTAAGACAAATGGATAATTAGAAATTCTTAGAAATAGTTACAAAGTGTTTCATAAATACAGTATATGCACATAAATTACCACTCATAGCTTGTTTTAGACTACACAAACCCATAACTACTTGCTATAGTTTTACTGACTGATAGTCGGCTTATTGTTCACAGGGTACCCTGAAACACTACTGGTCCACGTGTCAGAAATAGCAAAGGTTGAGGTTTTAATAGAATTAGCTGCGTGCTAACGCAGCCATACTGTGCCACTCAGACATGCTGGATGTTGATTTTGCTAAATTTGCTAAAGCGGACATTGTGTTGATCATCAGTATGTTCATGTAGCACCAGCACTCTGTTATTTCACAGTGAGCTCATGCCTAGAACTGATTTTAGGTAGAATTCTGGTTTGTGGGCGTTTGTCCCAGCAAGATTTGCCTTAACAAGATCACTAAGCATTTTGTGAAATATTTCAGAGCAATACAATGCAAATACCACAACGTTCATGAAAGAGTTATACTCTTTGAAATCAAATCAAGCCTTAAAAATGAGTTTCGAGCATCGTAATTTGGACATCTGAGGTACAAGTTAGTCATCCATAGTATATCCTAGAGAAAACATAGTCATCAAATTATTCTTGCAGTCTCACAGCTTTTACTACTGAACCTTTAGAACTACGAAGAATAGAACCGAATATGGGTTGAGGGTTATAGTGGTCTTTCAACTTAATCAGGACTAAATATTCAGTTCAGTAAATTAAAATGTATCCTACAACAAATAGATGTTGGAAAAGTTTCTGAAAAATAATTTTTAAAAACTATATTTAATGATTTTTCCAGGTCATTTGGTCATCAAGAGTGAAACACGGCTAATGTAGATTAGTTTAAATCAGTAATTTGGGAATCTTAATTTTTGTTCAATGCAATACATTTACCACACACATTTTCCTAGAAAATAAAGGCTTGACGATTAGCCTAACCGCTAATTTCTTTGTAATTAGCCTGCTTGACCAATTCACCAATTTGCAACTTTCTGCTGTAAAAACCCATTGATAAATAGCTGTATAGTGTATCTTACTTAAAATGGTTTAAAAACACAATCTTAGCCATCAGGGTAACCACACACGCAGCTCGTATCTCACGTGAGATATCTGATGCACGTAATAAATCACAACTAGCGTTTTAGCTCTTCTTTGAAAATGTATGGTTTAATCATAGTGCTGGGATAGATAAATTGTTATTAAGACCAATTTACCAGTTTACAAGGGTCATTTGGCCAAAATACTCAGATAAATGTAGCAGCATTGGGCTGAGAGCATGATGGTAGTTAACTTTTGTTGTTGAAATTATAAGTTTTTGTGAACTACACATTACTAATAATTGAATTCTGTGGCATTAAGTAAGTTTTAAAAGTACAAAGGCTACATTATGACCGATTCTGCATGATTTGTGCCAATGCACGTTCGTGTGCGTCTTTTGTTGCAAATTTGATTTGTATGAAATTATTTGCAAATGTTGTCGGACTTGTTATCAGTCCATCCAAAAATGTGTCAGATGGGTTTAAATTGTGAAAGTTACTGCTGCTAATTACCTCTTTTAACACTTTCAATTGGGCAGTATTGCACAGATGTGCAACGTAGTGTTCTGTAGTGACCAAGATATCCATTATTTGGTCATTTCTTGCCACCTTAACAACTGGGTTTTAAAGGATGCAGGGCCTTCATGCCTACATCTGACGCAACTAATCTTGCAAAGTCTCCAGGGAATAGTGGCTCAGTCGTAGATACACTGTTTAACAAAAAACAATGTTTAAAAAAATATAACATCACATCAAGGTAGCATACTCTTCAACACTGATGGGATTGTCAGCCTTTTCTGGAGAATGTGACTCATCATTATAGTAAAGTATGATTTATTTGCTGTTTGTTATCCGGTTAGGGGATAAGAGGTGCATTACTTTTGCCTTGCACTGTGTTTCGGTTTCAGAATAATCTATTGTTTCTAATGTTTTTCGTTCTTTTACAAAAAGAGCTTTGCACAACTCGTTTTCGAGAGGTTGCGGTCTGGCACAACTCAATGATGCTAATGTTTTCTGATGACAATGGAGGACATAATAATCTACGCACTTAACACAAATCACCCCATATGCTCACTTCCACATTTTCATACCATTAACATAACTCGACAAATCATCGAATAGCTTTTACTCGAGTACATTGTTTTTGTCTTTTGCTACATCCACCCGCAAAGCAGGAGAAAAAGGAAGTACAAAAACTGTTGAACTGATTTTAATGTGAATTTTTCTTGCCTCTTGTGTATATGTGTAATTACATGTGAATTGTATTGTAAATATGATATCTTTCACTTATATTTCTTAATGCATGAACAAAACAGGGCAGTTGCTAATAACAGCTAGCCTCAATGCTATCGGCATGGACAGCTTTTTGCAGCACAGGCATAACGAAACCTATCTCTGAAAAAAGAAAAAGAAGAGGAAAAAAAATCACTAAAGATACCGGTTTTGTTTTGCATGTCTTACGTTTTTGGAAAGGTTTATTTTCATAAATTGTTTTCTATTCTGAAACTGGCCATTCATGTCACCCTCACACACGAGGAAAAGGTCTTAATTTTTCATGGAAAGGCATCGAACCAAACACTGTAAACCTTTAATCAAATGAAGAAATGAAAAAGAAATAATAAAATGATGATAATTCTGTAAAGCTACCACAAAAGGAGAGTAACGGAGAAAAAAACATGTAAAGAATATGCACATTTTCATCCTCTTTTGCGTTTTTATGTATCACACACAGATAGATAAACACACCTAGATAAGATCAGACTAGACCTGCTTACATCTCGTCGAACAGAACGGCAGAGTTCATTGCTGGTCATGAAACCTTTCCCGAGCAAATGCACGACCCAGTGATTTTGCTGTGCTGGATTCCTTATTTTCTTTGCACCAGGATGGTGTTCCTGATATAGCGAACTGTAATGTATAAACACAATGACGGCACAGACAAGCAGAACTTCAAAGCTGAAGTGAGAATCCTCCAAAAATTGGCAAATGTCTAGGGCAACCACTTCATACCTGATTGGTGAGAATTCAATCGCTATTCAGTACTGTTTTGTTTGATTTCTAGTTGCCTGTGTTTGTTGTATTCTTTAAATGAATTGTTACTCTTATCGTTGATGTTTTCTCATAAAGGAAAGGAAATATATTTCTACTTTTCATCATGCCCTGAAAGTAAAATGCATTCTGTTTTTGTGTTGTACTGGTTTCGTTCACATAAAGATCTCGGTTTGATTCTGTTGAACTGTTGAGGTGTGATGAATTTTGATGATCCATTTGGGGGTATGATTTGTCTTCATGAAATCAACATTTGTAAAGTATAAGGTTGTATTTCCTTCATTGACTTTACTTTTCATTTTTGTTTGGGTTTTGTTTTGTTTTTATGCTTTCGTTTCTTTTTGTCAGTGCCAATTAATGTAATGGTGTCGGTCAGCTTTTCTAGGTGTTTGAGCAAAATGTGTTTTTTACTAATACAAGATGTTACAGTATGTGGTACAAAAAAGGGTTCTAAATAACCAACTGACTTTTTACAAATAAAGGCTTATACAGTAAAGAACGACAACGCAAGTCTTTTCGTTTGCCATTTGTGGACTAATGACTGCATTTCATTCTGTCGGCTGAAAACATTCGTTTAAACTAATTAGTCCCCAAATGGTAAATCGTATCTTTTGCTTTCAGAACTGTACAGAGAGACATTCACATTACTATAACCCAACTGCTGCAGGTCTTGGCCTTGTCAATTTCTTTTTCTTTCTGTTTTTCTGAAAGGGCTGCAGAGACAAAAACAGGACAAACTAAGATTGCGAACAAACGTAAGACCACAGCAATGTCTTGTATAAGCAGTTCGAGTTTGATTATAATCATGACACATTACTAAAGATATACCTCCCGCCCAACCCTTGGTCCTGAATAAAGAACAATCAGAATCCCTGTTGGAAAAGTGTAATCTTTGCCCCGTAACAGCATTAGTCTGGATACCAACGTCTCAGAGTTTGCAAAATGTATATCGGGGCTCCCATATGTCTGAAAAAGTAATCTATCTCGCTGTGAAAAGAAACTGAAACGGTTGCATCATTTTGTTGAAAATAAACTGGGAGATGAAACTCGATCAAAAAGGAACAGAATCGAAGGAGTTTCCCGGATTTGAAATTACTATGAGAGTCGTTACATTTAACATATCTTTTTGGACTTCCTGTTCGCCACCTTTGTAGTTTTTTGATACTTTGCGTGAATAAGGTACAAATTTATGTTCTTTTAAGCATTAACATCACAATCTCAAGGCAATTTGCAATTATGACATTTGTACAATTTAATTAGTACATTTTGTATGACCCGCTTACACCCAGTAAGGTTTAGGTATACTGTCAAGCTAGATTTAAGATTAAAAGCTAAGCATTTATAACATTTAATAAAAAAAATATATTGATTTTACAAGACCCCACTCATGCTCTTTTCCTAATAATCATTCTTTTTATGCTATTCACATTGTACAAATTTAAACAAAAACCTGTGGGATCAGGTTGCCAATAGAGATTTTTCAGATAATTTCCTATTATTCACTATTAATAAAAACTATTCATAATGTTATCCAACATAAAATTAACCTAGCATGAAATTTAAACATCACGGGGTGGTTTCCCAGACAAGGTTTAGATTAATCCAGGACTAGGCCTTAGTTTAATTAGCACTTTTAAGTCGTTTATACAAACATTCCTTACAAAAAACATTGCTGGTATGAAAATTTGAGACAAAGCAACGGCACTGATATATTTTAAGATATGTGAGTGCAAGTCCTGCCCTTTCCAGGAAACCACCCTAAATGTTTCTATGACCTTTAATGCCCCATCCTCTTAAGTCTTCCTTAACTGCCTACAACAATCATAATGTCTTAAATTTTCTTCGTTTTTACTCAATTCATAGTAGAATTATTTTAAATTAACAAGATATTTAAATTAACATATAGAAAATGTAATGTTTGCTGAGCCCCACACTTTGTATGCAACCCTGTTACCACATAATTTTTACCTATTACAGAAAACAAATGATAAAAATCCTAAATGTATTGGAAATATATGAACCCTAACTTGGTAGACCCCTAATATGTTACTTACATCTTTTTTTCCTTTAAATGATGTTTATTGATAAAAAAAAATTTTTAAACCACACAATACAGTTTATAGAGTATTTACTTTGACATCCTGAGGTTAATGATCAAACGATTCATTGACTGTATTTTTGAAAAATCCACTTCATTCAAGAGATTCAGGCCCTATTTTGTACTCAATTTGTGGGAAATGCCAGCTGCCGTTGCCAGTGAATCTCCGAGATGGAGCACACGTGTCACTACTACTAACCTTAAAGACTTTGACTTCAGGCAGAGGTTTCCTCCACCTGGATTCCCTAAGGGAAAATTTGCCACTCTGCCCTTGAGCAGAACACATTTTATCCCAGTCTCGCTTATTCTGACGGCAGCTTTTGTGGACAAAACCAATGTGAAAAACACAATGCTTACCCCCAGTGGAACAGGCTAGATCAGAATTCAGAGATGCGATCGGAAAATATAAATGTATATACAAACACACACACACAAAGTACACTTTCTCAAGACTTTGTTTCTTTAACCTAGCTATCCTCCTTTCATGTTCCTGTGGTTAACCAGAGGCAGATTAAAGGGGGTGTGAGGCAGAGATGGATCTATATAGAATCTAGAGGGAAATACAGAGTTGTTGTTTTTTTTCTCCATCTTAAAAAACTTTAAAAATGTTCCCATGGAGGCGAGGCACTTATGGGGCAGGGAGCGCAAAGATCTGCTGGGAAGATGGAAGCAGAGCGCTGAACTAGATCAGCGAAATGTGCCGTCCATTTCCTTGTTCTATTGTCAGCACTCCATATAAAAACATCAAATATTGAGAGGCTGCATTAACATGGGCCAGAAACTGTTGGCAGCTCCGGTGGGGGAAAAGAAAGCAAAAACAGTCAAAGAGGTGGAAGATGCCATTTTCACTCCACCGCTGGCTTGTGTGAGTTTTGGTTTCCTCAGGGATGATTTCCTCCATCTTGAAAAGTTCAAGTGTGTTTTGTATGTAGAAGCAAGAAGTATCAGGGAATATTTCTTTAAGGCCTAATGAATTCATTTCTTGTTTGGGCAGCACAAATCAAATGGGTGCTTTTCAGAACAGAACTTCTCAGAATTCACGATCATAAATGTAGTTTGATTCTTGCTAGATGGTTGCAGAGGGATAAAACATTGTGGCAGCACTATATTTTTTCTATATTTTATCTATATTTTCCTGTTCTTTGTGAACATATTTTGTATTTACTTATTAATTGTGTAATGGGGCTATTCCAGCATTATGAACATGACACTTTCAGTCAAAACTTGCAATATAAATTTTCATATATTTTACTAAAGTCCTGTTAATACAGTCCAGACATCAGAAAATATCAGTCTATGCACAAGTTATCTATTTTTAAAAATTAAAATATACGTGTTATACAAAAAAGAACACGCTTTTGATTAATTTGGCAATACATTTTGTAGGTTCTCTGTGAAATAAAATGCACAAAACAGAAGCAAGAATACTCAAAGAATTGACAAATAACTAGGTAAAAACCCTGAACCTAACCCTAACCATATTAGGCACTTCCAGGTGTACATACTGTATGCGGGACCACGTTTGTTATTTTAGAGGACGTTTGAAAATCTGTGTAGTGCAACATGAGTCATCAATATCTTTGTAGTGTTATCCCAGAGGAGAAAGCCTGTAAATTTTAACTGCTCATATCTGCAAAAAGTTCATTCTGTTGCTTTTCAGTCTTACACTCGCATATACATGACCTCAAAGCTCTCAGAACGTGCTACACTTACTGTACATTTTAGTGCTCAGTGTTAGGATTAGGTTTATTACCCACGGCTAGTATGAGATATGGTATCACAGATTGTCAGAACACCGACCCAAACTTAAACAAAACAGTGATTAACATTTTACAAAACACTTAAACTCATCAAACAAAGTGCCACAGAGACACAAGTCTCTTTCATGCCACACAAATTGCTTAAATATAGTCATCTCTGCACATTAAACTGTAAAGCCAGACTATCAGACAGTATTCTAAAAATTGAAATAATATGCACACCTTTTAAGGTTTTTGATTCCTGTCTGTTACCTTTAGCATCACGGCTCAAGGTGATTAAGTAGTAAAGGGTATGGGTGTGTTGGCATTCCTATGGTGCCATCAGCACTATCAGTGATTAATCATATTTATGGCTCATGTGATTGGCTAAAAAAAAGTTCTGTGCCCGTGATTAAAGATGGCAGCATGAAGGTCACATATGGCCAAGGTTGTACTCGCAAACAGAGAAACTGCCTCTGAGAAGAACAGGAAGGCTTAAGAATCACATACAAACAGCTACATGCACATATACATGGATAGACTATAAATATATTTAATGTTTCTGTTCTAGTTGGTACTATGAAGATGCTACTTTAGAATCATATCAAAAATGGTTCTTCTATGGCATTGCTGCAAAGAACTTTTCTAGCACATTTACATTACTTCAGAGTATACCATCAACTCTTAAAAAAGCCATATGGCTACACAAATCTCTTACATATCATGCAGCTTTACTGTGTCCTTTAAAGCTATAAATAGATATGGGAATCTGCTTTGGGGAATAAGATATCTGAGGTCACAATCATTCTATTCACAGAAAGACCAGAAATATTCCAAAGGGTCTATAATGCTTTCCAAATGACTTAACAATGGGGGAATCTCTTACATAAGACACAAATCAAATTAGTGATCCACTGATGCGTTTTTCACTGTGACACAAAATCTCTACGAGTGTGTCAGTCTTGTCTTGAATGGTTGTTTGTTACATGTAAATAAATCATGCAGATATTTAAGTTTTACCAAACTTAACACAAAAAATTATAATTTTGAGTTTCACATTAGCAATTATGTATGTGTCGTTTTGATAATTCAATTTTGACTAATATACACAGAACAATAAGGTGTTGTTGCACTTAAAGTAAGCTGTGAGATTCCAACCCTGTGTTAAATCACACAATGTTCGCAAACAAAAAGAACACAACAAAATAATATGTAATTTTAAATTCTTGTCCCTGTAAATGCTCCATATGACAGTCTCTAACGGCTCCGATGCATCCATTACTTGCATGCATAAATGCACATACACATGCATGCACACTCGCTCGCATTCTCTGTTCAGTCAAGGATAGAATAGAGAAGATGAGAAATGTGTCTAATAAAATATTAAGACTTAGCGCTCTTTTATCCATACCATATGACCATTGCTGCGCTAGTGAATCTGCTTTTCTTCCATCTCTCCTTCTCTAATACACTCATTTTATTTTCCATTCACAAGCAACCCTCCAAAAGCCACTGCCAACTGCTTCACGCGAAACATAATTGCATCAATGAGATTAATGATTGGCTCAAATTATAACTTGTAATTCCAATGCAATTTCATTGTCTGTTTCAAACAAACAGACATTCCCCTGTGACTTGCACATAGCCAGACACATCTTTGAGCAGTACGCTTCATTAGATGCTTTAACGCTGGTACTGGCACAAATATCCTGTGATACAAATGTGATTTAGTTTTATATATCTTTGGCATGTGACCCATGTCTTATGGCACGGCGCAGAGAGAGTGAATATAGCTGGAATGTAATCACAGCTATCATCTCACCTGGTTACTCTAGAGGACATGAAAGGAGATGTGAGCCATTTTGTTGACTGAGGCACACACGTCTTTGTCATCGCTTGGCTGTTACTCCTGCAGAAGACACTTGACTGTGTTTTCTTAATCAACACCACCCTCTATTGGTATGGAGGCTCTTACTGCAACTCTCAAAACAAACAAAATAACATGAACAAGCAATATCCTGCTTTTTCCTACTCTAATCACATTGATTAGATAATTCTTCTAGGATGTCTATACTATATATGTGTATAAAAGTGGAATTTACCATATTATTATGCTAAGCAGGAATGCAATGAGGTTTTCTTATGTAAGGATTCAGAAAATAAAGCTCATTTATTAATTTTCAGCACTCTTGGTGGATCATTTATATGGCCAGAAGTGTTTTACTTTATTAATTAATGTAACTGTGATTTTTTTTATAACTGGATGGCTGTTACCAGCTATCACCAAATAACAAAATAGTTTTGTTTTTAATCAAACTCTATTGTATACTTTATGAACACTTTATGATGCTTTCAGAATACAAATTGAATGGAACCATTTACACAATTATGTCAGATTGCTTTTAATGTTTGTTTTTATTATTATTAATAAAAATTATATTTATTATTATTATTATGTTCTTATTTATATAAATTTTGAAATGATCTCTTTTTATTGTAAAGCACTTTGGATGAACTATGGTTGTGTTCAACTTTTGCTCAATAAATAAAATTTGCCTTGCCTTGCCTGTTTTCAAATACTTTTGTGTACATTTTTGTTTACACTGTATGACTTTGTATGTCGTTGTGTGAGTTTTTCAAACAATTTCAAACAATGACAACACATTTTTACTTTTGGTAAACTACCTCTTTAATTTACCTCAGTGCAGAATTTACCACCATGATGCTGGTTGCCAGAAAATTCTTATGCGGATGCTATGGTGCACTTAGTAGTTGCTAGGGTGCTAGATTTGGCTCAGCTCAGACTTTCAATGCAAATCTATGGGATTTTAGTTTCATTGTCCACCAGAGGACTGGAAGTCAGACTGCTTAGGAAAGTAATAACATACATCTCCTCAAGAAACTATCACTATAAATTCTTTGGTTTAGACCAAAAGACATTTTTTATCAGCACTGTAAATGTGTTACCTAGGAATCAGTCCCATGATCTTTGCACTGCTAAAGAAATGCTCTACCGATTTTCAATCGTGAAAAACAGACCTGCCACATCTTTCCAAATCAAGATCTGCATGTGTTACATGTATGAGTACAAGGAAGACACACCAATAACTCCAAAGTATAAGTAGATACATTGCTAGATAAAGCAGATCATCTTTCTCATTGAAATTCTGCATGTAATTACACCCTGAACATTGTATTAACTCAAAGTCTCCTCTGCCATCCTCAAGCTCCCCAGAGGAATTCTCCATTTGCATTTGTAAACTACACTTACATCATAACCTGATTAATGTACGGTATGCTCAGATGCAACAGGTAAAGGGGCTGTCATCTCAACAAGGGTGAGCAATAATGCGGTAAACGTCACAGATTGACTTCATGGCTCCAATTTAAAAAACAGCATAGGTTGTGTTTTGGATGCCAGTATCTTCACCAGCTTCTTAACTGGTTTACAAGCTATACTGTACTTGGTTGGTCAATCAGCTTCACTGGCCTCCAAATTTCTCCTGGTCAACAAAAAAAGTGTCTTTGAAGCTTGTTAACCAAGTGAGCATGATAAAGACATAACATACAAGTAGGGTATAACCATGTGGAATATAATTTAACTTTGATTCGGATCAATTTCGAGGTTAGTTTCGGGGACCCGTGCCAAACCTTTTCAACAGTATTTAAAGTTGAAATGACAATTTTCCAACACCAGACCACAGCGAGACATGCAGCTTCCTGTGGTCAACATAATTCACATGTTGTTATTATCTGCCACTGATAATAATTTAATATAAATTACTTGGTTCATTGATGCGACATCCCCACTTGTATTACACCAACCGACTGTGATATCCTTGAATGACCATTTTCAATAAAAATGTATAATGTTTTTTCAATAACAAGGGTTCAAAGTTTTGAGGGTTCAATAAGTCTTCTTATTCACTAATGTGTTGTTTTTGTTCATCAATTTTGTGCCATCTGACACTTGAAAAGCATCGGTATGTACCTCCAGGAGGGTGTCTCGTACGTTTTCATTGAACTAAGGATAACCTTGGCGGTCTTGAACACATTTCCATGGCAACCAGGATGAAAAATGGTCTTTCTGCAATAAACACCGTTGCCAGTGTTTCAGTTTACACCCCCGTGTGTTCTACTTCCTGCAACAGGTAGTCCTTAAAATGTGGCAGTACTAAAGCCGGATACATCGAAAGAAGGGAAGTTATTGCCAAAATAAAGAAAGATACAAGAAAAGAAAATGCTTTTATTGTTGTGTCAGGATACTGTGTGTCGGTTAACCCATAAATCATGATGTTTTGCAGTAACGTTAAAACTCTTTTCTTCAGACATGCCCCTTAAATGCAATCTCTAGCGTAAACCTGGTCTAACAGTGGGCCGATTACAACCCCCAATGCTGTTTATTTAAAGAGATAAGACTTGCTATATACTATATTAATAATACACGTCATGTTTGTGCAAACATGCACAAGTTTAAATAAGCACAATGACTTTTGGTTGCCGTTACCCTGCGTAACCTGGTTTGATGATTAATCTTATGACTTTTCTTTAATCGCTACTCACAATGCAAACATTTGTACTCTCAACTTGGGTGTGAGCTGTCATTTATTTTGATAAGAACAGTTTTTGTTCCGTTTTTGTCGTTCATACACAATTTAATATTGATCTGTTTTAACCAATTTTGATTTGGTTGGCACTGGCTTATTTGAGTTTCTTTTGGTTGAAAATGAATAATTTGGTCCCGTCACGGCTGATACTGAATCATTTAGGGCTGTTTTGATCATGGCTGATACTGAATCTTTAGATCCGTTTTAGTTGGTTTTGATTCATTTTGCTCTGTCGTTGTAAATTTTTAGTCATTTAAGTCTGTTTTGGTTGGTTTGATATATTTTGCTCGGTCATAAATGATACCGAATCATTTAGGTCTGTCATACCAAATCACTCAGCTCTTTTAGACCATTAAAGTCCGTCTAATATACTAAATTTAAATGAAGATTATGGATTTTTATTTGAGAAGATCTTTTTCTCTCTAGCACAGTGCTGATTTCTTGTTGTTGAGTTTTTACACCTCCAGGTGATTATGGGTTTCAAGAATACTAAGATATGGGCGTTGAGCTATTACAATCCAAAACACGTGTCGATTCGTCACTTAAGAGGGTGTTTACATTTTGGGATTGAAGAGATAAGTAAAGCTTATGAAATAAACTTCTTTGTTACTTTGAGGACCGTTTGCACATATCCAAGTCCATCTAATTTTCAGCAGATTTTCTAAAATGTTTTCATTTATGAGCGCCATTCTTTTGTTGACTTGTATAGGTAAGTAACTACTATTTAAACCATTTAAAAACTATAAAAATATTTACCAAGTCATTGTGATATTTGGTAGCATTTGTTTTTTGATGGCATTTTTTTTTTACAGTTTAGTAACAGCTGATTACGAAGAACTTTAGCTTATACGTTACATTTGTATGCACTGACCATGAGTATCATGGCAAAGAAATGCTCTACTTAATATAATACTCTACTTTTATTCTCTTGTAGACTTCACACGCTGTATCACGGTAAAAGTCCCTAAGAATTTCATCAATGTTACCGTGGGTGAAACCGCTTATCTACAGTGCAGCTTTACCACCAATCAGCCCACCACCAATCTGCTCGTTCAGTGGACCTTCTACAGCAGATCCTCCATTAGCCCTCAGCAGGTTTGTTCCTTTATTATGACTGCTGACCTATTCTGAGATGTTTTTTTTAGTATATTAAACTCCATTTTTGACTGTGCCCCAATAATAAGGCTATAAAATCCTTTCTGCCAAGAACTAATACACAAAATTTCCATTCAGATTCATGAAATATTACTCATTTCATTATGGTAGCAAGCTGTGTCAATTACAAACAGAAACAGGCTTAATAATAATTTTCATAGTTCCTCATCCAGCTTCTAAATTTCACATCCAGAAACTTCTGCAGCGCTTAGAGGTAAAAATCGATTTCTGATTCAGAGCTATTATTAATTGTGATATTGCTCTCCATTATGAATATAAAACTGTAATTAATTCCTAATGGAGATTCAGTGAACCACTTTCAGATGTCATTTTGATTCATTGCAATTCATGGAACCCAATGTAAATGTTTCAAATGGCCAGGATATCCCCACAGGCTTATTAGATGTGAATGATTTTTTATCATAGGCCTATTTTTTATTTTCACTACTGTATGTTTAAGCAAGTAGTTACTTCTGATGATACTTAGGTTGGGATTAAATACTATAGTGTATTTTCATGACAGAGGAAGTACATTTTGGTGTATTGAGGTTACAGAACTGCATTACTTGACTCTGTAATCTTAGAAACGCCCTAGATGGTCAACAAAATTTCCGTGATTTGCATATCGAGATTTAATATAGATAAGTCTTATCTTTGGCCAGTAATTCTTTTAGTACAAATCTTTACCTAGAAAAAAGTCCCATAGTGGAAACACAAAAAACTCATATCTAGCCAGATAAACTGCCTACTAACCCAATACTTGTGTGCCTATTATTTAGTTTTGTTGGAGCAGAATGCAGTAACTACAAAACCATCATGACATTAGCTCTCTTTTTAACATTACAATGTAGGTGTATTACTACCAGGCTGGAACTGCATACATCAGCCCTCAGTTCAAGGACAGACTGACTATGCTTAATCAAGTCAACACAACTATGAACGCAAGCATCTCCATCAGCAACATGCAGGCCTCTGACTCTGGATCATACACCTGTGAAGCCCACAACATCCCTGATATCCAGGGCATCACCTCGGCTTCTGTCCTGGTCAAAGTGCTTGGTAACACAGCCTACACCACAACAACAAACTTTACAATCACTCTACAACTGTCTTGAGCTTTCATAGCAAAATATATGGGGAAATGACAAATAGGACAACTAATTCTTTTTTCGATTTTAATAAACAAAAATTTTAACAAAAACCCTTTTAATGCTAAAAATGTTATGTTTTATAAAAAATAAGGCCAAAATGCAGTACTTGTGCCAACATTTCTTTTGTTTAAAATGTTTCTGTTTTTTTACAATCTTAAGACTTATCTACTACAAACAAACACGTGCGAAAACACATGTGAAAAACTTCACCACAACATGTCTTCACATGTTTCACATTCACAAGGAAATGAGTTTCACAGGAAAATGTTCTTTGCGAGTGTGAAATTGATCTGAACATGTAAAAAACTCTTTGTCATTGACCCATATACTATGCTATCTGTCAACATTAAAGAAGATAAAAGAAAGCTGTAAAGACACATATTTATAAATTAAAGCACTTAATTATGGTAAACATACATTTTACTTTAATTTTACTTGAAACAAAACAAAGATAGTGATTCAAAATATTGTTTTTTCAGAATAACTAACCAAAACATCATGTATATGCCTTATTTCTGATGATTAATGAAGCAGCAGGATCTCTCTATGAGACTAATGATGGTGCAGTAAATATGCTGTTGCTGTTAGCTGGCTGTGTACTTTCTTTCTTGACAGCATTGCTGCAGTCACCATTAACACTCACATTAATGCATTTTTACCTTTCAACAGCTCTTCGAAACATTTTTAGAGATTTATGTTTAACCATCCACTCTGTGTGGTGTGGAACGAGCACTGGATCTAAAACGTAAAGTTGTTTACTATGATATACCCTCATAGTAAACAGATTTGTTCAGATTCACGGTTTGCGATTCATTCTTCACTGATCAAGAGCGCTATCTGTAGTTCTCGCTCATTTACCCAGTTACCAGGACAACCACACCAGCCCTAGTAACCACGCAGGTTTCCATGGGAACTACTGCAGACTAGTCTCTTCATCGTGAGTGTTAGGAATTAAAACAGAGGAAATATTGTCCAACTGCAAGACAGGTTGCATTCAGTTTTACAGAAACCTGTGATAATTTTCATGGGTTTTTCACGGTTTTCTTATGAAACAGTACACTTATACTTTACAGGCTCCGTTTCAAAACTTTTCAAGATACCTCAGCAGCTCATGTGTTAAAAAAATACTCGTGTGCCGTGCCTGCAATCTAGAGCCTATCAAATGGGTCACTATTTCAGTTAGTATGCAGTTGCAGCACAAGAATATTTTTAGTACCAGTTTATGAAGACGCTTTCTTATCTTAAAGAGAAACCATCTGCTCCTCTTTGTGCCGTCCATGGCACTGTGGAGATGGGTCATCTGGTCATCCTCACCTGTCATTCAGAGAAAGGAAGTCCCACCCCCAACTACACCTGGACTAAACTGGATCAGGGCGGAGCAGAAGAGTGCTTGGCCAAACAGGTGCGTCTTTACTTTCTATCCAAAACCATACATATTTAAACCATGTACTGAGAAAGGCAAAATTAAGTTTTTGGTTTGTTTTATGTTGTAGATGTGACAACAGGATTCATGTATATCAGAAACATCTCTCAGTTCGAGTTTGGCGAGTATCAGTGCAATGCCTCAAACGTTGTAGGCTTTGCGACTTGCAGCATTGTGCTAGATAAAGGTATTTACTTGTCACCAAATTCAACTCTATTGGCCTATTGACATAAGAAAAGAAAATAAAAATATGAAAAAGTAAACATGAGAAACCTGAAAATTACAAAAATTATGTGGTATTATTGCAAATCTTCCATACTATGTACATTAGCACTACTATCGCTGTAAATAACTCTAATCACACTGTGCTGCATTATTTATAGCATTATTAAGTATGTTTATCAAATTTTATGTTAGATGTACAATGGATATAAACGATATATACAGTAAAAATAATTTAATAATTTGTGTGTTCATAATTTTGTATAAATAATTTTTATGTTTGACTACATTTCACACATTTAGTCAAATGCAATTTCAGGCGTTTAGCCTAACACATACAAAGCATTTACTAAAGACTATAATACAGTGTGTATAGTGTGTACAGAACACATTTTCTTGCCACATCACCTTAATGATAAACCTGCAGTATACAACGAGGATATACTGTAGCCCATACAACACACAGATGTGTTGTCCCTAACTAGACACATCTTTGTGTTAATTCAAAAACAACACATTTTGTGTTACTTTCAACTCAACATGTGTTGTCCCTTTTATGTATTTAACACAAAATGACACATTATGTGTTAAACAGCATAGCACAAAAAATGTGTTAAAACACATCCTTTTTTAGAGTGAATATATACTGTAAAGTACACTACTCACAAAAAGTTAGGGATATTCAACATTTATGAAAGTATCATGAGTAATCATGATTTACCATTGCATGCTTCTACTTAAATGCCCTACTTTCATGATATAATATCACTGTGGCATAAACTTTTTACATTTTCCATAAATTATTTATTTATAATTTATATCCCTAAATATATAAAATAATTATAATAAATATTTCATGTCATATTTATATGTCTACACCTATAATATCACATCCCTATTGCATACAATCTCACGTGCGATCATCACTCAAAATGGCGGCAGTACACCTGCAATCACCTGTCTTACTCAAATAGCAAATAAACTAGAATCCAAGATACATAACGCTGCATACTTTCGATGTGAAATGACACATTTCTCTACAAATGTTTCCAATTACTGGCTACTAACTAAATTCACAAGTATAACTTTATTAGTAGTTATTAATACTCGTTTTTACACAGATAGAAACCTTTTCTCAACCGTTTCAATAGATATTACCTTTAATCTTACCTGTAAAAGAAGATATCCGAACTCATTAGAAATTCCAAGCGGAGCATTCCAACAATTAGTTAGTTATGTTTCTTATTGCTTAGTACTACCTCACCTGCAGTATATATAATGTACTGCAGGTCTCCTCTAACGGAGAGCTCCCTCTGGTGGTCTGGATGTGTAATAGTGTGATTGATAATCTACTGAAGTAACCAAATAGGTTTGCTTGCAGATTATCTACTAAAACAATAAACAGAGTATAGTGACCATACATATGAAAACATGATTTTAGATTTAGAATAGACAGCCTTTAGTTCCTTACTCACTTTATCCATTCAAATATGATATATAGTGAAGTCAACTATTTGGATTACTGCACACTAATAACAAATGTTTTCTCAGAGTTGAATGGCGGGGCAATAGCAGGGGTGGTTATTGGAGCGATTCTGGGAGCCCTTTTAATCGTCCTTCTGGTCTGGTTCATCACACACCAGATGAAGAAAAAGAAGCACAAAATAACCAAAGAGTGAGTATTTCAACACTAGAGACACAATTCATTCAGTTCTGTCTGTTGTGATAATCCTTTTTAACTTGTAATGATCGTCACAATTCTGACGAGAAAAATATACATTTTGGCAGGAATAAACAACAAAGTACGAAGATGGTGGAATATGAGGTTGTTCCAGCTAAATCAACTGAGAACCATGTAGAAGAGGAAGCCTAACAATCTGTTCAGTTATTGCTTAGATATTTTTAGCTTACTATTGATCTTCCTGATTTTAGTAATAAATATATATCATCTAAAAGTGAAGCATGTTATTAGCTCCGCCCCAAATTCACGCCATTGGTCAAGCCAGTGTTGCTTTTGTTTGCTAACACCACAGAGACATGCACTTTGAGGGATATTTATCTACAAAATATTCATATCTTTTCATATTAAACTGGGATAGAGAAAAATATGTATTTTATAGTCTACATAAATACTATTATAAATACTACATACTACTAGTATGCATAAATTCTGTACCATTATATCTGTCAAATGTTTGGACACAATTGACCAAAATGTTTTGATCTAAAGGCTTATGCTAAGCTTCATTTTGAAGAATTAATTTTGTGACGGAAATAAATGTGCCTACTGTTTTTTTCTCAATAATAAAATTGTATTAAAATTAGTTTGCTGTGTTTGTTTACTTATCTTTAGTGGTTGAACCAGACAGCCAATACCGCTTTGATGTTATGGAAAACAGTAACAAAGTGTGGGTGCATGTGTTAGATAAGTATTTGTAAATAATAAAAGGTTATTTTTGGATTCTGCACTTTTATTGCTCTGTTTACCTTCATACTTGCACATTTATTTTGATCATATTCAGATATGTTCAGTGTGTTATGATATGCCTGTAACCGTAAGTGAGTAGTTGTTTTCGACCATATAAACCCACTGAAATACTGTCAAAACCATAAAATACCGCTGCAGAAAATATCTGTCAAAATTCTGTGAGCCCTTAGATGATAATAACATGTGAGAAAAAGCACAGCCAAATCTCATTTTCATTCTGTGCTCCTCTTGATCTTTGCAATCCATCTTTTTTCTGAACAAAAAAGGAACAAGAGTAATGAAATGACACAAGAGGATAAGGAAAGCTCCAATTATTGTGCAGATGAATGTATCTATATGGCCTGGTTTAGTGTGGCCTGGCCTTTTTTTAAATGATATCATGCCCACCGTGTTCATTAAGTGGCTGCCATTTGAATCAGTGGGCGCTAAAATGAATTGGCAACAGATGGTGAAAGGATATGACTGTTAACACAGTTGCTTAGTAACACAATCAGCTTCTGAAATGAGAGCCAATGGCTCCTTTGCATTTTTCAATGGTGGGTGAGATTACAATTGGCTCCCGTCATACTCAAAGAGTTTGTGTGAATTAAAATATCTGGCATGTAGACTGTGTGTAGTGTCACAGAGTAATGTTGGCTGCGTGCATAATTGTTCTCTATTAAAGACCACAGTACATTTTTACACATTTTTCAATTTGCTTATTCTGTACTTACTGAATGAATTGTCATTGAATTATTTCCATAAATCTGTGTAAATCCAGGTTTGTTTTTCTGTTTGTGATTTTCTGTATGTGACAGGCTACCAGCAGAGGGGGCATTTTTACTAAACACTTCAGGCATTTTTCCTGACTTTGCTAAACAGACCAAACAGATTCAATGCACAAAGTGCAGATATTCAGAAAACGCTATTTTCTCATTTAAATGACATAATGTTTTTTATCATTTTTACTATAAATTAATCTTTTACAGCAATGACCAAAGACCAAATGTAAAATTTAGTTCTCTCTCAAAAAATTGACAGAGGTTTCATATTTTTTACAGTGTATGTTTTAAAGACATTTCTTGAAAACACGTGTACAGTGTTTTTCTAGAGGAAAGAATTTGCCAAATATTTGTTTTGTTAATTAAAATGTACTTCAGTCAGTGGCACTGGGTAAAAACAAACAAGCATGTCAACATTTTTCATAATAAGGAAATGAGTGCAGATAAATCCAAACTCAAATAAATTACCCCAGTTTAAAGAAAATAAATGAAAGATATGCTGCATTCACGCCATGTCATAGATAGATAGATATAGATATAGACAGACAGTAATTTTGTTGACAAACTGTCCTGATGTTTTTCAAAGCTTAAGATTGCAATTCAATCTTGTTTCTAAAAATAAGTGGTTTTTAGTTATTTAGAAAAGGAAGATTACTGTAAATGTGAGAAACAGAGCGGGGTCATAAGTTCAAACACAATAAATGACCTTTATACCACCTCCATCTCAAAGCTCTGTGAAACACTCCAGAGAGCTCATAAAACCTCAAAGAAGAATCATTTTGTTTTGGTTTTTGAAAGGTTTTGTGGATGTTAAGGAAACCATACAGCCTGACAAAAGACATTTTAGGAAACTTTATTTTAGTTTATTTAGTTTATTTGATGTGTTTTTACATGAGTTCAGGGTGTGTTATCAAAATGGAAAATAATCTGAGCTCTAAACCCAATAAGTGGCAAACAAGTCCTGTATGAGTCAGAAAAAAACTCTCAACAACATTCTCCCCTATTCAATACCACTTTGCTGTTGTGATTTGACTCACAGATGAGAAAAGAATGACATGAAACCCACACCGCAGCTTTGAGCTTACTAAACTTATCAATCCATCATATCAACTGAGAGGCTTTGTGCTGTTTTTTGAGGATGGTGCAAGATGTGCAATTCTTGCATTAAATTTGAAATAGAAATATTAGGAAATGTGCATATCATATAAAAATATAAATAATATAAAAATGCATGCAAAAATCACCCCTAAAGTGAATAAAACCATTAATGAAAGAAATAGTATGAAGTATAATGAGGATTATTTAATGTTACAGTTAACTGTTACAGTAATAAAACACAAATACAGACACATATAGATACATAAGCTGTAAATTGATTTAGCACAAAATGTAAAATATATATAATTTATAGTATTTATAGTATTTTAGTCTAGTGACTAAATACAGTACAATATTCAGCAGTTGATAAGCTGTTTTATTAACTCCATTAAGAAAATTAAATCAAACATTTAACCATTTAACAGGTAAATACACATTAAATAAAGTGCAATTATCTTCCCATCAATAAACCTGCTCTCAAGTACCCACAAAAACAGGTAACACTTTTATAACCGGGCTCATGTCTACCACAGGGGCGCTATGACATCTATATGGAAGATCCACGACATTTACAAAGGTCACTTCATATTTCTCATTTCTAACTTGCATAAATAAAGGTCATGCTCTCTATAAATTAGTAACAAACACAAAGCAACGAACAAAATTTGCATATGGCCAAAATGAAAATGTGATACAACTTCAATAAATCTATTTACAAATATACACTACATGCTACAGTCAATATATACAGTGTTTTGTGTTTAAAACATTTAATATGCTCAAATATACATACACACAAAAATAAAAATCCTGTCATCATTCATTTAATCTCATGTCATTCAAAACTCTTTCTTTTATAAAACAGAAAAGAAGACATTTTTGAGAAATGTTTCAGTGGTTTTGTGTCCATATAATGCAAGTCAATGTTGGCCAATTTGTTTTTTTACCTAAAAAATGGAATGATATTATAATGCAATGACAAACTATCTCTTTATAAGAACTTCTTTAAGTCTCAAATGACTGTGAGCCGTCTGTTATCCTAGATTTCAGTAAGCGAACGGTTTATGCTGATTCTTCTTCTGCTTAAAGCATGCATGTTTTTAAACTTGCCCTGCAAAGCACATATTATGATTTTCCTGTATGCACTAGATAAGAAATAATAGATAATCGGGTCCAGGCAGCTATTAAGAGCGGATAGTAGCAAAGTACCTTCATTTAAGATGTGCAACCTTTGTTTACTATGAACATCTGCAATCACATTCATTTGGGCCAGAATGTATGGGATTCGTACCACATGGTAGGGCAAAAAGCACAATGTAAAAATAGCCGGTACCAAGAAAGTCTTAATGATAACCCACTTTTTGCGACTTTGTCCCTTAGAGTCGCCATTCCCAAGGGACATAGTCCTGAGTTTATTAGTGATCTTCACATAAAAACACAGAAAAGTCGGGTAAAAAATTAAGAACAGCACCACAGTAGTCAAGTTAATAACTCCGCCGACAACCCCCTTGCTGTGGAAATGAAAGCAGATTTTGTTGCACGGATGATTCTGACTGTTGCTCACAAAGAAGGGGCTTATTCCCGAAATAAGGACCACCCAGATGGTATAGCTTACCGTTTGGCTCCACCTCGTCTTTTGGATACGGAAGACCCAGACGGGCTTGATGATTTTCAGGTAGCGATCCAAGCTGATCAGACTGAGGAAAAGGATGCTGGAGTACATGTTAATGTAGAAGAAGATGCCCACCACCTTGCACAGATAAAATGGGCCTTCTTTATTGTGATAATAGACCCGCAGTGGCAAACACAGGACCAGGAGTGTGTCGGCCAATGCAAGGTGCCGCATGTACACGGCCATGGAAGAGTCTGCGTGCCGTCGGAGGAAAAATATGTAGAGGGTGACGGTGTTGCAGAGGAGTCCCATGCAGCAGATGATGATATAGCCAATGGGCAAGAAGGGTGACAGCGTGTCATCATGGATCTGACAGGATTCATTGGTGGTTAAATTACTTTCCTGGAACATTGTGACAGCCAAAACCTGCTGTACACTTACGGGCCGATGTTCACCGGTATACATCCAGACACAGATGATCCTAGCAATCAGAAAAAAACTTTAAAGCATGTTCTGAGATTCTTACAGATAATATTCACAGATTAAAAGTAAACAAATGCCATTCTTACTTGTGTGACCGGTTCTCTTCTCTCGAGCAGAAATGAAGATGTGATCGAGTGCATCCTCTGCTCTGAAAGTCCATATCACCTGTGCAGGAAACTCTTCTCATGTGTGACGTTGCATGCAGATCGCTGTGGTTGACAATGGTGCTAACCCCAGCAGAAATGCAGAAAAGCGCTATACAGCCGGGCTTCATTTCATTCAAAATGCTAACCTCACCATTCTCAGAGGCTGGGTTTCCTATTGCACAGGGCTAGCAATAAATTGCATAGGCTATATTAAAATTTATTTTTTATTAAGATCATTTAAGATATTACATTACTGTATCAGATAAGTAAATTACTGAAAATACAAAAAGTGGAATGAATAGATTGTTTGCTATTATTTCCCATAATCATAAACCTATTATTGGCGTAGAGCAATGCATTTATGAGTTTATTTGGAAGGTTTTTTTTTTTAATTTAAGTTTATTTATTGTTTTAATGCTGCATCTGTGGCAGGAACACAAAGGAAATGGACATTTAGCATTTCCAACTCACAATTCACATAATCCTCAATGTCTTGGGACAGGGATGAAAATACAGTACCCAGCAAAAACCCATATTAACACAAAGAAACACAGAAATGATTCAGTCCACACAGAAATGATTCAGCTGTGACACACTTTTCAGTTATGTTTATCAGTCTGTCTGAAGACAGTTTAGGGACTTTTTACACATTGTCTCTGTAAACATGCGTTAGAGAAGTCTTGAAGAACAATGTATATTTGAGAACAATTAAACCCTCCTTTGTTAAAGTATTTCAGTTTAAGTAAGCATTACAATCTGAAATTGCATGGCATTAACCAAACCAAAAGTCCTTTTTTGGAAAAAATCACTAGCTGAATCCATAAATTAAAACATCATCATACAGACAGCTAGACTGAGTCATCATAAACTTATTCAAAAGTTCTGTGTTTCCCTTTCTTTTTGTCTGTGTTTAACTTAGTGAAGATCTAAAGTAAATATCGAAGGTCAGATGTCAAACTGAACATTTGACATTATTGTACTCCACTATTCCATATACGGTACAGCTTTGTATCACTTGTGTATCAAATGTTCCTTAGCCCTAATGTATATACAGTACATTTGCAAACAAAATATTTACAGTTCTACATAAATAGTAGCCATATCAAAATATATACAAAATCAGACTTTTGTGAAACACTTAAAAGTTACAGAATCAAATGACAGAAAAATGACAATATATAAGACTTTTAGTTTTACTATTTTTTACTATTTTACTATTTTACTTTAAGTATATCATAATGATATGATGCTGAGGCTTCTGATCTGCAACTTCACTAACCTTTAGTTCTTGTCTCAGTGTTTTTCATGTTAGATAAAGCCTACAGTATCTTGTAACTCTCAGTTAGTTCTGTCAGTTCTCAAAACAATTCAAAGTATTAGTCCACAATGTAAAAGTGACATTTCAAAGCCAAACAAAATCAAATTAACCAAATTGAGTGTGTTGTCTGTAAAATATCCTAAATTGCTTTGCTGTCTTTACAGATCATTTAAACTGGTTTTACATTATTTCAAATCATTTCAAGTCATTTAATCTCATAAAATATGTTGAGATTGAAATTATTTTGACTTGAAATGAGTTAAAACAATAAAGCAAAGTTAACTGGACTAAAAAAATTAATTATTAAAAAAGTGGTCACTAAGCATCACAAGAGACAGCAATATAATAAATATCACATCGCAACATTGGTAAACAGTTGGTAAACATACAGTATCAGATCGGAAGCTGATATGAATTATCTTGTTGTCAAACCTGATTAAGCTGCTTTTTAATATTAATATTGCCGGCATAAGCAAAGATTTTTGCAAAACAAATGTGTTAACTTATTTTTAAAATATATGTTTTGCAACACATTACTATTGCTTGAAAATTCAGTGTGCACTTAATGGGGGAATGTGTTTAAGATAAATGTTAAACAACTAAGACTTGTGAGTCTTAGAAATAGAGCACTTCAGGTTGTACAAAAGAGTATTGACAATTACAGTATACAGGCCTATATATTAATTTGCATTTGATTTAAACATAATTTTACAAACTTAGCTAAGCCATGCCATCAAAAAAGAAGTTACACCAAAATCATTTCCCATACATTACGTACAAGTTTGCACAAGCTGACTGCTATCACTGCCTCTACAGGATATGACAAAAAAGCCCAGTATCAAAACTTTATCTTGCATATCAGCCAAACCACATACTGCAGCCAGACTTAAACTTTGTAATCAGTATTACAGCTCAGTGCTTGAAAATGACGAACCTCTTTAACCCACGCAACAAAACTCCCCCAGTTTCATTTCGAACACAAACAAGCCAATGTGTGGTAATATCTTACGCTCATCAAATGAAATCTTGCAAAGGTGCTGGGGGATTTCATACTTTCTATGATCATCCAAATATCCATAAAACAAATGTTTAAAATAAATGTGTTCAATTAACTTTTTTTGTTTTTAGTCTTAGGGGCGGTTTCATGGACAAGGTTTGGATTAATCCATGACTAGCACATTTAAATAGTTTTTAAAAACATGCCTTACAAAAAACACTACTGGTGTGAATCTTGAGACAAAGCAATGGCACGGATATATTTTAAGTTGTAAAATGGTTAAATATAACCTAACAAATAAAATACTAAAAGGTCAGATAATAAAATAAAAAAGTACCAATCACCTTACAAATATGAATCATACAAATGTTGGAATAAGCCTGTATGTAGCTTTGATATGTAATATTTGTCATTTCTGTTATTATATTATGTTGTACTGTAGTCATGTGAATAAAAATATGTGGTGGTAACCGAAAGGCTATATGTTGAAATCTGGTTTTGAGGGCACACAAACTCACCATTGTGACTGTGAGAAAGACATCTGACATGTATTTCCACCAAGGAGATTAAATCGGTAGATGTGTTTTCACATGCGGTGCGCTTAACATGAACCAAACTTAACCAAAAGAGGAACTCAGGATCTCAGTGCTTTTAGTGTTCACAGTGTAAGTTAACTTTAAAAGGGGGCAGCTAGGTTTCTTTTGTGGTCCCTCTTAGCATTGCAAAGCCCTGTTGGTTAAACCACAACTTCTTTAGAACTTTATGTAAAGTTAAATTATGGGTTTTGTTATTCAGAATGGCCACTTCACATGTTACAATCTCTTGGTTATGGCATATTTTAAATAAAGCATATGACTAACAGAAAAAGGGAATGCAGAATTAAAGGTAAAGAGGTTGATTTTTTGGAAAAGCAAAAGAACCATTGTTTACTTATATGATACTGTTATGTGCTGAGGATAGTTGACATTTAACGCAATCCATCCGCCAAAACCACCTGACACAGGGAGAGCATGCAAACTCCACATAGAAAGGCCTTCTGGTCCACCCTGGAGTCGAACCAAAAACCTTGCTGTCAGGCAACTTTATCCTCTCCCAAAATATTAATAAAAATAATAATTAGTAATCAAATAATAATTAAATCAATTGGTCAGACCCTGTGGCTGTGTGGAGGGTGCTTCAGAATCAGACATGTAGTGCAACTGCGCTTATAAAGACATGGGTTCGAGTTTCACTTCCTGTCTCACTTTCCTGTGTAAAATAAAGGCGCCCCAAAATAACTAAAAAATCAACTCTCCACTCATCAGAGCTCACATCTAGACAAACTTATTTTTACCAGTGATGCGTTCATGGGTCTGAGTGCTTAGAATTCACATTTATTATTTGCCACGTTTGACCACGAGAGGGACCTATACAAACCGCTCAGATACTGTAATGATTAGTCATTAAATGTTTTGTTTAAAGAGTAGTTGAATTTATTTAGGATATTAGACATGACCGTTCCTTAACTGTTTAAAACCACTTTTCCACCTATAATGTACGTTCATACCCTGCCAGATGGATACACCTCAATTCTGTAAAATACTGAAAGTGTTTGTCTTCTGTAAGCCGCAAGAGGGCGAACATGCTCTTAAATACTGATTCATAAGTTGACTACATAACTAGGTTTACGTTTTACAATAAAATGTTATTTATTTCTAATCTTTAGTTTTTTTAGTTTTACATTTATTATTTGTAAATATTATACAAATTCCTCCATTAAAACCAATACAATTCTCAATTCTTAGTATAACCGTTAGATTGAGATGCGGTGCTTTCTATTATTTTTGTGGTTGTAAAGTTTTTAAACCAAATTGAACATTCAGCCCAAAGAGGAACACTGAACCCTTCACTGCAATTTAATTCCCAAGAGGAAACGAAACATCTCAAATCACCAAGTGAAAAAACACACGAGATGCATTTCGACTTTATACCTCTAATTGTCAAATCCTACTATAACAAAGGATTTCATAATAAATATTTCGTCTCCTTCCAATCACATTACCTGATTAATATTCATAAGCCACGCCTTCTTCACTGTAGACTCCTACGATTCGCCCGTTTGTTAAGAACGTCTCGTTGCGTAATTAATATTCATAAGTTACGGCTTTGCCATAGTAGAAAATCAAAAATCGTTTGCAGGTTCCCCCTACGTTTATTCAAAGACGTAAGTGCGCACTGCGAAGGGAAGCTGCAGTGTACCAGCCCCCTCCTTACACCAATGTTTATGTGCTTTGTCAACTGTGTCATCTCTTGCACAATCTCCGGACTTCGAGCAGAAGCTCAAGTGTTATCTTTCTTATCGCTCGTTTCGTTCTCCCGACCAACCCATTTCGGACCTTGATCGGATTCAACTAGGTCCATACTTTTACTTATTTTTAGCCCCCTCCCCTTGTAACTGTGAAACATGACATTAAATTGTAATAAAAACGAGCCCGCGGTCATTCTGGAGCGTGTAAACAGCGCGCGCACGGCTCTCTCGGATCTCTATCTGGAACAGCTGCTGCAGCACAAACCCAAGTCAGAGACGGTAAGATGATTTTTGAGAAATAATCGACTGATTTTACCGTTTTATAGGACGACACGCCGCTGTTTTGTCATTTCCGCATTTATATAGTTATTAAAACGAGTTTGTGATGGAGATGAGGGATGGAGATGTTCTGGACTGTACTGGTGCAACCCGGTTTGACAACAGCATCACACTGCCGCTCAACATTCAACTTAACCCTTTATAACATGTTTTTATGTTTAGACTAAACATAAAGTTGACTATTTCTAAAAATATAATTTGCATGAACAACTATGACAAATGTTAAAGGACTTATAATAGATATTATATAGAATATTATTTTGGTTTGACGTCTCTGACGTCATGATGACAGCTGTGGACGCGTCGCGTGTTGCGCGTCATAGCTGCGGCGTCTGGATCTGTTTTTAACCAGATTGTGTTTACCAATAAAATTATTAAAGTTCTCTGTTATGTTTCATTATAGCATGAGCTTGGTCATAAAAAAAGGAGAGAAATTTTAACCACCTGTAGACAAAGTAGTGTACATAGCTTTACATTAATATAGATAAAGTTATGATAAGAAAAAATATGGAAATATACATTTTTGAAGGCAAATTTGAGCTTGTGACATCTGTTCTAAAACTTTAGTAGACTTGAGAGATTATTGATGTCTGTTTATCAAGAAGAAAAACAAAGCTGGAGACTTTAGTACACAACTTAATTAGGAACTATTGAGATTTTCATTCCTGTACTGTAGATTGGTAAAACACATCATTACAGGTTGTACCATTGAGGAACACAAACAGTCATCTGTTTGACAGCAATTTTTTTCAGTAATAATTAAATCAGTCAGTGGAGACAGTGGGTGATACCGACAATAATGGTAATAGTTTAATCCAGGGACATTATGGTCTATGGTTACAATGTTCAGCCCACTTTATTATGTTTCTTGAGATAAACTTTATAAAGTACTGATGACCTGACAGTAGGCCTCTGTACAGAAGATAGGATTAGTGCCAGATGATAAAACACGCTTGTAAACTTTGTATGTGTCATTTTCATGGTCCACTGTATATTGTAGTAGCCTTTGGTGCCTAATGGGTTGAAAGCCAGTGAAACTACTCATAAACTAAAAACCTCTGGTATGTGAAAAAAAATTGTTGTTTGTCGTCCAGCTCCCTCACCCCCTTTTCTCTCAAATTTGTTAACAAGGTTGAGAAATTCCTAGTTTTTAAGACCTGATAATGATTGTTGAAAATGATTTTTGTTGTAGTGGCCAATAACCAGACACATCCAAAAGTATTAAATTCTTCTTAAAGAACGTGAATGATTTCAAATCATTGAGGAATTCTCTTCAAGAAGGCATCAAAGTCCTTCATTAGATGTGGGTTTTCAGTACTGCTGATGGGAGGGTTCATTTGGCACAAGGCGTTATGGGTACTGACTTACAGGCAGTCATGTATCTATGACGCTTTACTAGTCAAGCTGAAGAGCGCAAGCGATCTATATTTAGAAGCCATAATTTTCACTGCAGATAAAGGAGGGAAGTCTGGAGAGCGGCTTGGAGCTGCTTGTGTAATACACAGTGTCCCTGCCATTCTGTTTGCTTTAGATAAAAGCTTGAGACTTGAGCTTCCCTTTTCATATTTTTCAAGACTTAAAGTAGTGCATTATTTATGTTTTCCTGCTTTATAGTGAAAATGGATGTTGTCAATGCAAATATGTTCATTTGAAGTAAACAAATAGGAAACAGTGATTTATTAGTTGTTTTGATAGTAGTTTACCAACAACAAATCCTTAATCTTCTAAAACAAGGATTGGATTGACCAGGATTGACTGCATGGGTCTATCGGACAGCTTGGCAAGCTGGCATACGGATGGATTCAAAGATGACATGCCAAAAACTCAGTAGAGTTGTTTTTCTGTGTCTTTCCTCAGTGCATTCTTTATACATCAATAGAAAGCTTTGTTCCCCAGGGAGAGAGACTGGAGAGACAGTGTAAATATCAGCCAGGGCCATCTAGTCTTCATTATTCTCACTTGTTTTGGTGCACTGCAGTGCGTATCTCCTTAACTGCCCGAGGGAGGAGAAATCAGTTTTGAAATGAACTTGTATAGCGCTTCGCACACTACATATTGTTCCAAAGCAGCTTTATAGAATAGTGCTTAACAAATTCCACTAGTAAGCGTATTCCAGAAAAGTGAAAATGTCACGTCCATAATGCTGAAATTGCCCACATGCCAAAACAAGCTTACTAAGATGTATAGAAGAAAGAAACTTTGGAAGGAACCAAGACTTTTTTTTGGTAGGTGTTGCTGAAACTGATGAATTTTAGAAGGTAGCATCTGTTTAATGACTTCGAAAGATTGTGAAGATTGCCTTAAAAGTAAGAAAGTTAGAAAGTAACTTTGTGACAGTACAGTTCAGCACTAAAAGCTTAAGTAAAATCGCTTAATCTGCACTGACACTTGTGGTGGTTTTGCTTTGTCACATGAATGTTCTGACTCAGTGAAACTCCAAAGTAGGAAGCGTTCAGAGTTGGGGAAGGTGCGGTGATCATATCACACACACTCATTGCCATCCCTGGCCAAGTTTAGTAGCTGACAACAGCATTTAAATGCTAAAGGGCTGTAAATATGAAGCATTGATGCCAACGGTTGAATCCATTTGGTGTTTGCTATTTTTTTGCCAACTAATGTTCATATTCCAAAATGACTGCATTTTAGCTGGAGTTTGTACAATTGTTTATTATTTCACAAATAATGTACCATGCATGTAGTAGTAAAGTTAGATGTGGGATTGCTTAGAACAGACTATAAGCTTTATTAAAAGCTTGTGTCTCCTAATATTTGTAAGTCGCTTTGGATAAAAGCGTCAGCTAAAGCTAAATGTGAATGTAAACTACAATAGCTCCAATATTCTACTTGGAGAGCTGATTTCACAAGGCCTTAGTCAACATGTTTCTCTCCATGCATTAGTAAGTCTTCTCTGACCCATGCACTGGGGTTTTATCAGCCCAATCGTGGCACGCAACCTTTGCTCAGGATGTTTGGCCGTTTCCTATCGACATGTGACTTCCCTCTAATGAAGGCAGCTTTGTCAGCAGTATGAAGAGAGAGTTCACAGGACATTTTGCTTATGGGCTTCAGGCTTTGATATCAGACGGTCTATTACACAAGACTCAAAGTGGTTCTTCTACTGAAGTAAATGTGTGATTTGTTGCTCAGTAGTAAATGTCTTAAAGGCACAGCTCACTCAAAAGTAAAAATGGTCATTGTTCAAAAGTTGTATGATTTTGAATGATACTAGACCACAAGTAATAGTTTAATAGTCTGTACAACTTGTGCATTAAGTGTTAAGACGTTAGATATTGTGCACTGTGTCTGATATTACTTGTGCACCTGTGTTTCTGGCTATGATGTGCCTAGACAGATGCTATATTTACTTTGGATTTAATAGCACAAACACATCTGAGCAAACAGACGTTTTAGGATTATGTTTGTGTTTAAGTGCATGGGTTTCTGAAGATAATCCATAAGATCAGGAAACACTAAAGCACTCTGAATGATTGGATTTCCTTAATGCAGTTTTTCCAGAGCAGGATCTGTTATCTCATTGCTTAGAATAATAAACTAGCCTTTTACCTTCCCTGTCACTTTCACTTTACTTGTCACTTGCACACTATACACACTGAAATCCAAAGCACTGAACTGTCATTGTAATTATTAATGTTCTTATAGACATTTTGGTATTGTAGTTTAGACAATAAGTTAATTGTTGGTGCATAATTATGATTGGGAAATCTTAAAATATGGTTTTACAGGGCACACTTGTAAGGCAGCATGAAGGGTTAATTTCATGAGTTAGTCATTTAGCAGACTCATACTGTCCACTCATTACATTAGGGTGAGCGTCATGACAAATAACCTGTTTGATGAGTAATATTATTTTACCATAATGATATATACCAGAATATGTTTATCAATGCAAATGATAAATCAAAACCCTGTCACAACTTTAATTGTAAATTGTTTTGGGAAATTTAAGTTTGTCTAGTGGTCAATACATTTGTGACTTCTGAAAATAAACAGCCTGATGTTCTTTTCACAGTTAAAACGTGATCAATCTGTCTGCATATGCTTGCATACCTACACATCTACTTATATTTATCGTTTAAATGAGCTAATCCTGCGTTAGGGACAGTATATAAGATTTTCTGTGTGAACAGAAACGGGGGTTATAATATATGTGGAAATCTCAGAGACACATAGTGGATTTCACAACGTAATAAAACAGCACATCTCATCACAATATCTGGCTGACGCTAGATTGTGCCAGTCATCATAAAAGATGATGTTTTCTAGCTAAAAGCTGCGGTCTAAAGTCCCAATCATGCAAGGCTGGTCATAAGAGTGTTGTAATCTTTGTCCTGAGCTCAGATGATACATGCATTCTTTACAAATTCCTGCTTATGAGGTTGTAAATGCGAGATCTGGCGTTTCTTCATAATGCAATGATTGGCTGTTGCCCTTTAGAGCCACAAACATGTCCTCGAAATCAGTGACAAAAAGGGATTTTACAGACAAAAGAATGAATCATAAGCATCATGCGTGATTGTGAGGGCTGTACAGAAACAGGTTTATCCTGGCAATCAACATCATTTATATGACAATTATTCAAGTCCTGCCCAAACCTCATGTCATGTCAGGTTACATGTGTTTCTGCAGAATTTGTGAATTAGGACGATATTTTACAGAATTTTGGTAGGTCTTTACCAACATTACGCTATGTTTCATTGCCTGAAGAAAACTAAAAAATGAAATACTTCAACCTGATAACTGTCACATATTGAGCATACATATGAATATCAAAGCAAAAATTGTTTATTACAAAATAGTAATTTTTAATAATAATAATTTTAATAAATTGTTTTAGTTTATATATTTATTGTTTTGAAGTTTGTCAAAAATGCATTCTTGAGTAGACCTTTCCATCAATATATAGTTTGTCATGATTGGATCAGAAATCAACTATAAATTATTAAAGTGAATAGTGAAATAGTGTTAAGAAACAGGTTAAGAAACAGTATTTCTCTCACAATACAGATTCGCTCTTCCCCCATACAAACATATGCATTCTATACAGCCTAACAGCAATTTATACCTTTATTTAGTCATGTCACTCATCAGACGACATAACCATGCCAACCTTGTGAGTTGTATCTGGGTCCATTTCCCAGCATTGCAGGATTTAATGAAGTGTTCAAATGTGAACGTTTAATGGTTAACCCAGAACAGATGTCTAATTCTCTTCCACCATCATGTCACTAAAAAACATTTCTTTCATTTTTAAACCTAGATAAAAAGCTCATTGGTCAAACTTCAGTTTCGCAGTGCCATTTGAATCCATGACTATAATTCATCACTAATATGATGTCTAATAAGACTGAACTGATTATTGGGATCTGAAAGGCATGTCAGCTGTAATACTGAGTTTATGTGCGGTGTGTTTGCATTCCCAGGCTGCTATGCAGATGTATGACAGTAAAGGGCAGGACATCTACACCAACGGCAGCGCAGCCCACGTCAACGGCAAAGACATACAGAAGATGCGAGAGGTGGCCTTTGAGAAGAACCCAACTGAACCGCTGGTATTATTCTTTATTCTTACATAAAACAGTTTACGTGTCTTCTGTTTTAACGGCTGTTCTTGCATTAAAAGCACAACTAAATAATAGTGAGTTGTTTTCAAAAATGTTAATTTTAATAACATATTTTAAATACTGTATGTGTTCTGTGTCTGTACAGGGTGTAACTCTTAAACTGAATGAGAAGCAGAGATGTACAGTGGCAAGAATTTTACATGGAGGCATGATACATCGACAAGGTACAGTGGATGATTTTTTTGTAAATGAATATTCAGTTGTCATGCAGCTCGGTGTATAACCCCTTTTGAAATGATTTTCGGACAGGTTCCTTACATGAAGGAGATGAAATCACGGAGATCAATGGTAAAAGCATCGCTAATCACAGTGTAGACCAGCTGCAAAAGATTCTGGTGAGTTTTATTGTCATTCTGAGCACAAACTATTATTCAGTGTACAAATAGCAATGACACAAACTGAACCATATTTTGAAAAAGTGTGGACATATTGTTTACTGTATTGTCGAGGGGTACTGATCAGATTGCTCTTCTAAACTATTCCTTATTTCTTATGTGTTGGAATAATTCTATGTTGTTGGATGTTATCTTCCATTACAGAAAGATACAAATGGGGTTGTCACATTGAAAATCATCCCCAATCAGCAAGGTCGCACTATGGCCTGTGAGGTAGGTTGAAGTTACCAGTGACAATCGGTCACATCTGACGAGTTGAGTTTTTCTTTGTATTGACCTACTCAGATCGCTTTGTCCTTTAATCATGAGTGTGATTTGCTGTATTCTGTATGCTTGATTAAAAAAGGTTTGTGGTTTATCATGGAAATCTCCAATAAAAGAAAAGAGGTGACTATTAAACCATCAATCATCAAATAACTGTATAGTATCTCTGTTCTCATTAGATGAAATAACTTCTGCCATCTGCTGGTCACACAATGTCAAACTGCACTGAAATTGAATTAAAATAATTGCAGATTGTGGTTGATGTTGTGATGAGTGATTTAAAGTGTCTTTTACAATAAACTACACAAGTAACAACACTGCTACTAAATTCAGAAATATCTAGATTGATTTAGAGCTACTAGATGTAGATCTGGTCACAAATTAGTACTCACTTAAACATAGTTATGTAAAATAAGGTCATCTGTCTGTCTGTCTGTCATTTCAAATTAAAATCAAGGTTTTTCTCTTACTTGTCAAATACTAAACAGTAGTTGAATACTTTTTCCCGTAACATAGTTTTGACACATAACATGATTTATACAAGAGGGACCCCTAAAAGACCCTAGAAAATCCAATGCAGTGATTGGATGATAAATCATACATTTTAATAAATAAAATGTTTTTCTGTATTCTTTGTTCGGCAGATGTACATGAGAGCACAGTTTGACTACGACCCCGCCAAAGACGACCTCATCCCATGCAAAGAAGCCGGCCTGAAATTCCAAACGGGTGACATCATTCAAATTATTAATAAGAAGGATCCAAACTGGTGGCAAGGAAGGGTGGACAGCTCCTCCACAGACTTTGCAGGACTCATACCGTCTCCAGAGCTTCAAGAATGGTATGTTGGTTGGCCTTCTTTAAAGAAACGTATGAAGATGAACAAGCTAATGAATTCTGTGCTCTCTTCAGGCGAGTAGCAAGCAAGAGCAAAGCAACACGGGAAGCCGGTCAGTCATGCAGTCCTTTCGGCAAAAAGAAGAAATGCAAAGACAAGTACCTTGCCAAACACAGCTCAAGTTAGTAAATTACCTCTATGCTTTTTCCTCTCTGATAATATGAACACATTGAAATGCCCTGTGTCTATAAGCTAATGAATCTTTGTTTTTCTCTCTAGTCTTTGACCAGCTTGATGTAATATCCTATGAAGAGGTAGTCAGACTTCCTGCTTTCAACAGAAAAACTCTGGTTCTCATTGGTGAGCACCATTACATCTGTCATTAACCTTTTTAAGAACAAAGAAAGAGTAGAAGGAATTAGGTATATCTTGCATTGCATTTTGGGACCTTTAACATTTTTTGCATTGTGAAATTAGAAACAGTCATTAGTGTAAGCAAATAATATGAGTAAAACAATACTGCATTGTATACTGTGAAAGTATAGAAGAATCATTATTGAAAATAATGTGAATTATGAATTGTGTGAATGAAGGACAGTTTAAGGGAGATTCACTCAAAAATGTTATGGATTCATAATCTTCTCATCAATAGCAAACTCTAGCTCGAGATTTGGAAGATGTGGAAAATGGGGCTTACAGCCAAAGTGTTTATTTGTTCTTTTTTCATTTAGGTGCACCTGGAGTTGGAAGAAGCCATATTAAAAATTCCCTGCTGAGCAAATATCCCGAAAAGTTTGCCTATCCTGCTCCACGTATGTGCATGTGATCCCTTACAGCTCGCTATGGATGTTAAATATACAACAAAGAGCTGATATGCTAATGTGTAATAACAGAGAGAAACCAGATCATTACTATAAATAAAATGTAACTACCAAAAAATGGTCAGAAAGGAGTTGAAAAATAAGTCACCTGAGTTGAATTCATGCCATTTTGTACACAATAAGACGAGTTTGATTATGGATCTAAAAATTCTGTTATCAGACACCACCAGACCTCCAAAGAAGGATGAGGAGAACGGCAAGGAATATTACTTCATTTCCAATGATGAAATGACCAAATGTATCGTTGCGAATGAGTTTCTTGAGTACGGCAGTTACCAGGGTCACATGTTTGGAACCAAGATCGAAACTGTCCACAAGATCCATGAGCAGGGCAAGATCGCTGTGCTGGATGTGGAACCTCAGGTAGTGCTGCCACATGCTACACCCTAATACTTTGCCGGTAATTTGTAGTTTGCTGACAATTTTTCTCTCTCCAGACACTAAAAGTGCTCAGGACGGCAGAGTTTGCACCTCTAGTGATGTTCATTGCGCCTACTAATGCTGCCAATCAGGTTAGAACTGGTCTCTGACACCTTACCAACCTTAAAGTTACCGCAAGCGTCTTTTAAGAGTAATTACTTAATCAGATTTGTAACCTATTTTCCATTCTACTCCACAGTCAGAGGCAGTACAGGCCATCCAGAAGGAATCTGACGGCATTCTAAGCATATACCGCCACTTCTTTGATGAAATGCTTGTGAACAATGATGTGGATGAGAGCGTTAAGGGTGTTGAGGAGGCCATTGAGAGAGCTTCTTCGACCCCACAGTGGGTCCCAGTCTCCTGGGTGTATTGAAAGAGCCAGTCACTTTTCCCCGCGTGAGTGAACTGTGCTCATGGGTAGCACAGTTGACAAGACAGTTTGCACATGAATAAGTGTTTTACAGAATGTTTGAAAAAGCAATATGTTTGTTTTTGTTCATTATGTGAATGAAATGAGTGCTGTGACTATGCCAGTATATAGTATAAAGCGATGACATTGTTAGCGATGCAAAAAGGACCTCTACTGTGATTTTAAAGTACCGTTCAGTGTATTATGGTCTGTTAGTTTTAAATCATATTCCCTGAAAATTCAGTGTGTTTTATTTAACACCATCCTAAATTAAATGACATAAGAACACACAAGTAAGGGAAATCACATCAACCACTGTTTGGAAGAAAGCTTTGTCATGTCTTGAAATGTTTCTCATAATGATATATAGATTTACCTCAAGTCATAATGTTGTTAAGGCACTTTTAAAAGAACTGAATAAACTCTCCACACTCCGACTGTGGCTCTCTGTGTTATGTGAAGTTACTTTCAAGTGAAGTATGTATTGTAATAGAAAATAGATTTAAAGGGATAGTTTACCCAAAGATGAAAATTCCTTTATTATTTATTCACCCTCATGTCATGTCAAATCTGTATGATTTTCTTGCTTCAGCAGAACACAGAAGAAGATATTTTGCAAAACACTGGTTACCGGCACCCATTCACTTTCATAGTATGAACACAAGGTTCAATGGAAGTCAATGAATGCCGGTATTCTTTTGTGTTCCACAAAAGAAAGGATCACATACAGGGTTTTAATGACATAAGGGTGAAAAAATGATGACATCATTTTTATTTTTGGATGAACTATCCCTTTAAGACTCATTTTTCAGTTTGAAATATCAGTAATGACGTTGAGCCATCTAATGCATCATCTAATCTAATGCAAAGCAATGCAAATCATTCACATAGTCTCAACTCGAATGAATGAAATTAGGTTGTTAAGAAAAAATGTTGAAAGAATGATTTTGAAAGGTGGGGAAAGGTGGATATTATATTTATGTATTGTAGTTTGCTTCATTCTTGCATGATTGCCATACAAACAGTACAGTGATTTAATCACTTACTGATTAATTACCTATTACTCACTCATGTGTTTCCAAACTTGTATACTGTTGTCTCTGTGCCTGTTCACAGCAAGAATGATAACTCTAACTATCTAAAGATTAAACTTTCTTATCTCATATTAGTGTATGCAAAAGAACTGCATAATGTACCAGTCAAAAGTTTGGGAACACTTAATAACTGTTGTTTAAAAACAAGTAGTACAACAAACTGTGGGAATTATGTTGTGACTAAAAGCATCCACAATAAATGATTTTGAATGATTGAATGATGTTATATTTAATCAACTTAAAGTAGTCATGCTTTGTCTAGGAAGAGTATGATTTGCATTTTATCATCCAGCTTCTTGAGGTCTCGACCTTTTTAAACAGCACTAAAAAAACTAAATTGCTTTTGGCTAAATTGGCTGCTTTTTATTCATTATTTGGTCCTAGTAATCCATTTCAAAAATATTTTTAAATAAAGTTTTAGCTTTCTAATGAAAATAATTATTATGTTGGCACAATTATATTTTCGTTTACAAAAGTAATTACAAACTTTGAAATGTACACCTACCGATTAAAAGATTTTTAAGATCTTAACTTTTGACTAGTACTGTATTTTAATGTTTGTTTTAATGTATTTATTTTACATTTTCTGGTGCATGAAATCGTGATTAATATTAAATACAAGGTTAAAAATGTAGAATCCATTCAAATGTGAGTGTGGTCTGATAAAAGTGTAGTGTTTGTTGTGTGCTGCGGAGGCGCCAGAGGATTACAGCTGACAGATCACAGGAAGCTCAGACACATCTGAGCTGATGAGGGCTGTGCCATCACCATTAACGTGTTATATCATTTCATTCAGGCTTAAATCAGTTGTATAAGCGGGAATCTTTGAACCTTCTCAAGTTCTTCAAGGATGGCTGAGCAAAGTGGGAGATATCAGCAGGTACGTGAGCTCCACAAACCCTTGACGCGTCAGTGTTAGGGGCAGATGCTGCGGCAGACGCGTCTAAGCCGGAGAGTGTTTTCAGGAAACACCGAGGCTTTGACGGAATGTAGGCCGCACTGTTTTGAAATGAGTAGCTTGGCCATTTAAACTACTGTTTACATTTACCATGCCATGTAGTAACGCAAAGATTTCACATTTGTCTTTTTACTCATTTGCTTTGGAAGGTAATTGTGTTGTGCAGTTTTTAAGTTCTTTTGCTCACGTTAGCAAATAAGGCTATTAAAGTTTAATGGATACTTAAAGCGCGTGATGCTTACTTGGCAGTAATAAGCCTGGCTAAAATATTGACAGATTACTGAAATATCTGGTTAAAGCACATTTATTATATAGTTATTAATAAACGTCTTTACAAATAATTAATCTTGTAGTACCATGGTACAGTACTAAAGTGAAACTATTGGATGGTAAAACCATGGTACTAGTACAGTACTAGTCAAAAGTTTGGACACAGTTGACAAAAACAGTATTTTAATATTCTAAGGTGTATAATTCTGTGTTTAAAATTATTTGTGCCAACATATTAATTTATTTCATTAGAAAGCAAAAATTTAATAAAACAATATTTTTGAAAGTCTTTTTAAACTGGTGTTGTATTTACAAACATCATAGTATTACTGTGGAGATAGTTTAATAATGTACATTTCTCGTACTGTACTTTATTTAGAAATACCATTTGTTTCTATTCAAGTACTTGTTTTGTTTTAAATCAGATTGCTTGGGTTTCTTTTGTGAAGTATAGATGGTTCGGGTTTGCAAAGGTACTGCATGATTTATAGATCTGTGAACAATTCCAGGATTGTGATGACAGTATGGAAACTCATGCAAGTTTAATAGCAGTGTCATGCTAGGTTTCAGGAACTGTTGGACTGTTCAGACAGCCGAAGCTGACATCAAGTTCGGGTTATTTAAAATGAATATGTCAATATCATGCTTGACTTGATCTGCACTGTACCGAGAAAGATCATCTCAGATATCAAGCAGGCTTTGTGTTTACAGTTAACCATGTCAGACTTGTTGGGCAAAGATGTAGCCAGTAAACTCTTTGTGTCTACAGCTGCCCAGTGAGGAAGAGCCGGAGGAGGGACCGCAGATGGGCACTGATGCTCCGCCCCCGTACAGCAGTATTGCAGCAGGCAGTGAAGGTATTTATCATTTTCATTGAGATGTTTTTTACGTCAGAGGTTCATCACTGTATAGTCGGTTTTAAAAGGTTATTTGATATTGTATAGGTTATATAGATTAAACAATATTTGGATTAAGCATATTTCTGTCAAGTTTTTTTCCAAGAAATGTTAAGCAGAAATGTAAGCAGTATGCATATCGCAGTAGTGTGCATTGATTGCAGTGACGTGAAAAATGTTTCTTATATAATATAGCATTGTTTAGCAAGGTATTGAATTTCGTCTTCAATATCGTGCAGCCCTAGTAACTAATGTAAAGTAATGCATTTAGAATGGAGGTCTATTGAGTTCAGAAGCAATTTGTAAAGTTTCACAATAAAAGAATAAAAAAGTTGTTTAATAAAACACAATAATTGAATTCTTCTGCACATTTTGTATTTTCTCAGTGTAATGGTAGGACTGCTGGTTAGGGCTGATGATTTTGTAAATAAACTAGTTTCTCATTATCAACATAACCACACCAATTACGATACTTTCAACATATTCCTTTCTTACTATCTTTACATGTGTCATGCGAAACTTACTCTGTTTAATGTCTTTTAAAAGTTGGATAATGTAAATTTGTTTATTTGCAATAATACACAGAGTAACTTTTATTAACACCTTTACAATGTTCGTCCTTGTAGCTTATTTTAATTACAAAGATGATGCAGCGTTTCCCAAGCCCCCGTCCTACAATGTAGCCACCTCGCTGCCATCGTATGATGAAGCAGAGAGAAGCAAAGAAGAAGCTACAGTCCCACTGGTTTCAAGCCGAGTAAGTACCACCAACCCCCCATAAATATAACCAGCGCTGGGACGGTACTCCATGTTCTGTTCAGTCCTTAAATCCGTTTATAGGAAATAATGTGTTAACATGATTTAGTTTCCCCTGTTCACTGCTCTGTTTCTCTACCACACGCTGCTTGCGTACAGCACAGGGAGCGTCTGGACACGTTTGATGATGTAACTCGATGTGCGCTGGAGGTACAGTAACAAAGTGTGTTCCTGTGACTGTATAGTGTGATGGTGGAGAGATGAAGGCCACAGGGCCTGCATCTTTGGCCAGATTTACTTCTTATGTGATTTAAAGGCTTTCGTTTTGCCCCATTGTGGCTCGTGGGCACTTTGTTCTGCTGCCAGGCTGGTTTAGACCAACCACCTTTGACTATAACTGTATAAATCTGTAGGAAAATTCTCATGACAACACTGATTGGCTGATGACACCTAAAACGTGCCCTCTAAACGTAAATACTATTATTGCCTGAAGATGTAATGATAAGAGTAATATGTTTGGAAGATTCTCCAACTTTTGTGCTATTCCTTGCTGTTAATAGCATCCTAAGTCACGTTTAATGTCAAACTCGTATAATACACACCGAATAATAATTTCAACTCTAACCATTCACCCAATTTCTCAGTGTTTGCAATTTTAAATTAATGACAAGTCGTCCTCGGTGTCTGCAAAATCAGTTTTGCTTCTCTTTATGTACCGTCTTGGTTTCTGTTACCTATTTTGGATCCATCACATCAAGTGAAGCTCCTGTCTTGTCGTCACTCTGTGAAAATTGTTGTGTTTTGGCCTCGTTTCAATCCTTTGTCCAGAGAGCTAAACCTCTGTATGGGTTAATGCATGTTTCTGTGTATTTCACTGCAGGATGAGGACTTTGTGGCACGGGACGACTTTGAGGACGCTGACCAGCTGCGAATAGGCAACGACGGCATTTTCATGTTGACGTTCTTCAGTAAGTGTATTCAGCAATGATGAAAGCTTTGTTCTTTTATCTGCTACCGATCAGAAAGGTTTCATCAAACACAAGTGAACAAATGGAAATGCTGGTTATGAGGGTCATGTTGACGTTATTGTCATTCTGGGGGCATCATGCTGGTACAGGAAAGCTTTCCAGATGAAACTTCTCTTATCCTGATTGTGAATATCCGCTGGTCATGGGAAGTAATAGTGACAAATGAAATGCGAAACTGCGTAGCTTGTTAAAGACAGTTATTACTTAAAATTCACCTGTCTTATGAGGAAACTTTTAGGCAGCAACTTGCCAAAAAATGGTATCATTTAAATAATTATTACAATGTAAAACTTTGTTTTTCAGTGGCATTCCTTTTCAACTGGATCGGCTTCTTCCTGTCATTCTGTCTGACCACATCAGCTGCCGGCCGTTATGGTGCTATATCTGGGTTTGGCTTGTCGCTTATCAAATGGATCCTTATTGTACGGGTATGCAACCATTCACAGCTAGTGATTCAAAAATAGTGTTTTTTAGTTAATATAACCAATATAACCATTGATTTTGATGCAGATGGGTTCGAGAGACCATTATACTACATTAGTAATAGTGCACTACCCACAATATGAATGAATGATTCATGTATTGTATTATAATACTCTTTCTGACATTGCACATCCTGATGCACATGTCCCTTTCTTTAAATCTTCAGTTTTCCACATACTTCCCTGGTTACTTTGATGGACAGTACTGGCTGTGGTGGGTGTTCCTGCTGCTCGGTAAGTATAGCAACACAAAACACACCCTCTGCTTCTCCTGTTACTTGCATTTTCCTCTTCTCGAAGCAAAAGACGTGTCTGACTTTATCAGAAGAGAAATCCTTTGACCAAAATAATGAGGTTATTGGTAACGGAATATTAGGTTGTTCCAAAGCTGTGTGCTGTTTGTTTTTTCTTTGTATGTATGTTGAACATAACCATTGATATACATGATCATATGTATAGGCTTGATATCCTACATGAACCTTCTTTCTAGATACTGGAATTGGCCATCTGCTTCTGTATGTGACTGTTATAATGAATCGATTAGATTACATGATGAAATGATTTTCAGTATGTAACAGAAAGTGTATTTTGTTGGCGTAATTGAACGGCTATTATAACCAGTGGCTCCAAATAGCTTGACTGATATAAGTTTCCATATTCTCCAGGCTTTCTGCTTTTCCTCAGAGGCTTTATCAACTATGCCAAGATCCGCAAAATGGCAGACTCCTTTTCCACTCTTCCACGGACCCGAGTTCTCTTCATCTATTAAAGGTTCATATTTGACCCTGTCTTATGATCAAAGCTGATGTATGTTTATTGCCTGTAAGTGAAGTTTAGAGGATGTGTTCTAGTTTTTATTATTAGATTTCAAAAAAGTCAAATAAGCTTGATTTATTTTTGTTACATTTTAGAGTCAACATGAAATGAAATTGAACTCCATTCACATTATTCCCATTTCTTGTATTTCTTGTGCACTTTATTTCTAGTAATAAACTCCAACTCTAAAATACTTTTTTTTGCAATAGATGGGACAGGTCATGCAGACTATTTGTAGACATGTAGACATCTGTAGACATTATGTAATTGAGTCTTTTTAACGCAATAATGTTAAAAGTCCCAGTTGATCTAAAAAGGGTTTTGACGATATGGCAAGATTTCTGGCACAAATTTGTTTGTGTTCTTCACAATTTACTGCAATATCACATTCAGATCCAGCTCTGTTTTCGCGAAATTTTTACAATCCCATCAGTTCCTGATAACAAAGTCAAGTTTGTTATACTTGGAAACACATCTTATGAAAGTATGACAAGCTTGAACGTTTGTTCATGTTGGCTTTAAATTGTTTACCGCAGTGTTTAGAGTCAAATAATGCAGCTATCGCAGTATAATTATGTTTCGGAGCAGGACTAGGAATAGATTTGGCAATGCTACAGCTCTGGCAAAGTTGAAAATAATGACTGGGCAGTGAGCGCATGAATAATGATCATTTTCGTCTACTCCAGTCACTCGCTGGAAATGAAAACACAATTACGGGCCTGCACTGAGCGGTGGACCCAGCGGGGAAAGTGTATTTAAGAAAAAAACCTTCCATCTGTAATCTGCTCATCTGACAGGAAGACTGCCGAATTCCAAAAAGGAGGAAGAATTTTCTTCCCTTTGCTGTGTCGGATGATGAGATTTCTTTTTACGTTTCTAGATGTAAAGTAGTGGATGCTAACATCTTTATACCTGTTCTGGATTCTGTAGTGAATTAATGTAAAGTGCTGTTTGCAAATCTGTAATGTATACAAACAAAAGCCTTAAATATGAGATCCCGTCTGTAGTACGTCATGACATGCAATGGCTTTGCCTCCTGTTAACCAGTAGGTGGAAGTCTTGCTTTTCTTTTAATTTTTTCTATTCCCCCTTTTCTTCTGTGGTGACGTTTGACAAAAAGGCAACCAGTCACCGCTGGTCTCCATTCATGAAGAGCTTTTCTCTTTGTGAATGGCGATGTGAGATGAATTGAATCTAAAGCAGTCAATGCTTCTTTCTTCAACTGTTTTCCTCTTTTCTTCATTCCTCTATATGACATGAAAATAAAGTTGCTGGTTTTAAAGTCAAACTGCCTATTGAAGACCACAATTACAATTAAGTGGAATGCTTTTTATATGTATCCAGAAGGCATGTTAATGGCATCTCCCATCAATGAATGTCAATTAATGATTTTCCTCTATATAAAAGTAAATCTGTCCCTTCGAATCTCACGTGTGGATATATAAAACAAAGAGCACACAAACTTTTGCAGTGAAGAAAATTTGTTCTCTTTTGTTGTGCATCAAGCAGTCTAAATCTCTTTTATACCGTGCGGTCGGTGGCACTGTACATGTCTTTTGAATAGACGTTTAGCGTGAATGCCTCTCCCCCACCTCGTGCAGTGGCCACGATAGGGGTCTGTTTGATCTCTTTGTCTAATCATGCACGATTTTTCCTGTGGCGTGTCTGCTCTTGTCACCTTGAGTCTCTTCAGCGACGCAGGAAGCTCCTCTTTTGTGCTGTGTTTTTCATGCAGCTTTGCGGTCACCCTTCGAATTCCAATGGATGTGCACATGTATTTGCTTGTAAATAAGATACTGCTATTAAATGTCTCTGGTGTTCAACATTTGCTGCAGATGTTTTCGTGTGGTCTTTGATTTGGTGTTTGAGAAAAAACCAAGAGTTACAAGCTTTAATAAATGTGGTACCTGAAACTCTTATACCTAAAGTCTTTATTATACTTGATGCATAGTATTAAAGTTTGTGCTACACATATGAATAATAGTAACTAAGATGATGTTTCGTTTTCAAATTAAATGGATAAAAACATTGAATAGACTCTTGAGTGCATGTGATGCATATATGAATGCTTTGAATAAAGCCATCGATTTATTCATGGCTTGGTTTTGCAATATTTCTAGTGTATGGAATTGCTATTTTATTAAAACCAGCTAAACGATCTAAGTACATAAAGCTTTATTACTATTATTTACAATATGTTGATTTCGTTGGTGATAAATCTGGTTTGAGTGACAGTTTAACAGGAAATGCCTGTACAACCTATGGACAGAATTGTTTTTTTTACCAACAGATTGTTTTTAACTGTCATCCTCTTGAAGTTGCTGAACCGATACAACAAGTCTGACCTGATTTTCCCCGGCTGTCGGATGTAGAGGATAAACATTCATGTCAACAAGGGTGAATTTCTGTTGTGGTTGTGGCCGGAGATCTTCGACAAACAATATATCATGTCAACAAAAAAGCTTTGAATCGTTTGTCATTAAGAAAAGTTATAGCTGGTTTTGAACACAATGATGTTTTTGTGACTTGTGTTTATCAGCGCTGTGTGGTAATGTCTAGCTAATAGCTCGTAAATACAGCAGGGTTGTGGGTTTGCAAGCGGGCGCAGGCTGTCTCCTGTTACTGCCTGTTTGTGCCGTCCATTTGAGGTGTGAAGCCAGCAGCTCTCATTCCTCTTCTGGTGTGACTTCCTGGGGGAAGCGCACAGCGTTTAATAACCTAACACTCTCCTACCACTGACAATCATCTCAACAAACACAGACACGCTCACGCTCCGAGGCCCTAAAAATATCCACCATGGCTTTCTGAGAAGGTAACCAGGGTCCCATTTCAATTTTAGGGGGTGTGACTGTGACAGAGAAGTGTGTGGTTGGAAGTAACAAAAAGTGTTGCAAAGCCATGTTTTTGAGCATTTATAGTATAGATGTATGGTAAAATGGTTTTTAAGCAAGTGCCAGGGTAATACCATAGATATTTTGCACTTATTATCATGGTAATGCTGTATTTGTGTACCATTGTAATATCCTGCTTTTGCAAATTGTGTCGTGTTTTTAAGCATGCCATGGAAATATCGTTTTAAATGATTTCTTTGGTGTACATTGGATTGCTATGAAATGTAAGAATCATTTCGTGACATGTTAAACATAGATGATATTACAATTAGTTTCCATCACTGTGTCGTGGTTTTGCCCTGGGAATTTCAGTTGCAGTTTGGATATGTAATGTATTCTGTGGTAATATCATGGTTTTTAGACCGGTTTCCAGGTAATAAGATCGATTTTGGAACTTGTATTATAATAATGTACCATGGTACTGCAATGCTTTTTTGTGCATGACATGGACATATTGTGTATGAACTTTTTTAGAACTTGGGATTTCCATGAGAAATACCAGGGTAGTTATATAATATTCGATCTTTATAATGATAGAAATCAAAGTACCTTAGTATAACCATCCAGTTTCATGTCTGTACTGTGGTGTTGCCTCTACCATGTTTTTTAGACATATTATATGGTAATATTGTGTTTTTTTTTAATAAGTTCCAGGGTAATGCGTTGAATTTTGATATAAGTACCACAGTAATATCATGCCTTTTGAACACGTTCAATGGTTTTATATGTACCATAATACTGCCTCATTTTCTGCACATGGCATTGAAATATTATGTATTTAGATATTTTTTTGAAAATACCATGATAGGTAAATATAATAATAAAATCAAAATACCATAGTTTTACCGTCTGATTCCATCACTGCACCATGGTACAGCCTCAGCACTTAGTAAGGGTGTGGGGGGGGGTTAGTCACTTATGACTCATCCAGCTCTTCTCCCTCCCCCAACACACACGTTTGGCATATATATTTTGTTGTCTCTGTACTGATAAAGTCAATCGACCAGCGCGAGGACTCTCGCTGACTGGTTACCGTGGCGGGGGTGGGCCGGTTACCGGGAGTGACGGCGGAGCGATTGGTGACTCATCGACGGTCTGCTGCTGCTGCTGAGGGTGATGAGTCCAATGTATTCTGTTCACACCCGCTCTCTGCACTTCTCTCTCAGCTCACTGTTTATCTCACCCGTCTGTTTCCGAACGCCAGTCGTTCACAATGGCCTCATCTCATATCACGGCACCATCATATGAACTGCAGCGTGACTGTATCGAGCCCAACATTTTTGTAGTATGTAGTTCACTAATAAGACTGAAGTGCTCCTCCATCAACAGGAAATTAGAAATGTGTACCGTTACGTTTACATTGATGCATTTGACAGATGCTTATGTCTGTATTTTATCAGTATGTGTGTTCTCAGGGTATCAAATCCACAACTTTTCCGCTGTTAATGCAGCGAGTTACAGGAACACATTATACTGATTACTATTCAGCATTATCATTATTAAGGTTAGTTTCAATTATACTTTTATTTCTTTACTGCAGACTCAGCAGGTAGCTTTAGCATGCTTTAAAGAGAAACTCAAGCACGTCTTTTACAAATTTTCATTGCGGGTACAAATCAGAAGATTCTTGAAGAAATTCTTAATGCCAAAGTGACATTGATATCTAATGTTATATTAATGTTGTAGAAACGTCAGTGCCCTTCGTTTGTTTTTGAGATGCAGCAACGTTGCCATAAAACGGCAATAGCCTCATCCACTTTTCATATTTCTATGAATGAGAAGTAAAACTAACGCTGGGATTCTAGGATTGGCTGCAGAGAGATTCATTCAACCACCCACCCTCCGTAGAATCACACACACAGCGAGATGGAGGAGACGTCATGCTACGCTTCCGCAGTGCATCAAGGGAATCAGACTGCCTCTGACTCATGCTGGAGAAATTGAGAGAAATGCACAGTTGGGGAGGGCTGGCACCTCGTTCCCATTCTCTCCTCTTTCTCACTCGCTGCTCCTGGAGCCCAGTGATGTAGTACAGGTGACCTATTCGTCACAGACCGCCCACGCTTCCCCTCAGCAGCCGATTGGCTGAGCGTTTCTATGAATGAGCCGCTCTGTTCCCCGTCGGGAGGGGGTTTGGGTGGAGTGAGGCAGAGGTACGTCACTCCTCCATTCAGAAAAAAGCTCTGCTGCTTCCTCGGCCGCAGCTCTGAGTTTGCGTGCTGATCTCACTGTTTGTCACACATGTAGGCTGTGTTTGCATAGAGGTGACAGAGAACGTTTGCTTACTTGATTTTGGTAGATATGAATGATTAACTGCTATAGGTGATCTTAATCATTGATTACAAACAATGCGGATATTATTGCTGTTGTTTCATAATTATTGCATTGCGTCTACAGACGCTTGTGTTTATTTAAATATTAAGTTTATTGTTCAGGTTTGCGTAACAGGATTGTGTCTCAAGCTAAATGAGACTCGAGCCATTTACTTTTGTAATGCAAAATATTTCTGTTCTCTTTTTTGTTATTTTCTTAATTCTGTATCACTATATTTTATGTTCTGCTGTGATCTAGTCCACTTTGTTCTGCTTTATTTTCTTATTCTTTCTAATCCTTCATTGTATTTTTCTTTTTCCACTTATATTCTTACGTCTTCTATTCTGTTCACTATGCTCTTTGGGTGTAAATTGAACAATTTGCCATGATAGCCAGGGATATGATATTTATCAATACCTCAAAAAACAGGAGAGATAAAGTTTTCTGTGCCTGTTTTTCCTGTTACTAGTACTGCTTTCCCAGCTAACAGGGAATGTTCAAAGAACATTTGGCTAATATTCTCTGAAGGTTCTCTCAAAGTTATAACATAAATGGGCATTTTTATTAACATTATACACTACTAAATGTTGTAAAAACATTATTCCTACATTGTGGAATGAACATAGTCTTAACGTAATGAGAATGCTGTAAGCTGGGTTGTTGTTGCATTGGTAAAGGTGATAACTGAGAATGCACACTTTGACACTCTTGCCATATTAATTCAGTTGCTGTGCATTTCTGTCAAAGTAAATGTAGAATGTAGAATATTTGCAATTTCTATAAATAGATAGATAGATAGACAGACAGACAGACGGAAAGATAGATGGATGGATAGATGGCGATTTGTACACTCTGCATCGGTACGTCCTTTCGTCGATCATTAGTGTTTTTGTGAATGACTTGTGTATGGGAAGTATGTATAGTGGAGAGCTGGAGCTGTGTGTGTTGGGTTGGAGGAATGTGTTTGCGTGTGCAGACCCTGGCCGTCTCTGCCTTGATCCTGAATGAGTCACTGCTGCAGTACTCTGTGGGAGGGGCTAAGGTTGAATCCCCTGCTGCAAACCCAGTTAAACATACTCGCATACATGATCTCTCTCTCTCTCTCTCTCTCTCTCTCTCTCTCTCTCTCTCTCTCTCTCTCTCTCTCTCTCTCTCTCTCTCTCTCTCTCTCTCTCTCTCTCTCTCTCTCTCTCTCTCTGCATGCTGTCACATCCGGCCCTCAGGTCTACAGCGTGGCCTATAATTAGCCGCCTGCACAACTTATGGCCTTTGAATGATCTAACCAAATGGAAATGGAATACCAATCCACTGAGAACCAAAGAGAGTGAGAGAAATGGTTAAAATAAAGAGAAAAGAGGAAGAATAGTTGCTGAGCTGGAATCTCTAATGAGTAAGCCGAGACCGTCTCGCATAATGTCATTTCTGCCTTTTGTGCTGGTCTAGAAACGCTCGCGTGTGTTTTCTAACCCGTCCTCCCTAAGCACTCCAAAACAAAATGTGTTTTTGTCATTAGGATGAGTTCATGGTGGGAGAAAAAGAGGCCCCTTTCTGCCTTTCCAAAGCCATTAGATGTTCACAAACACAAAAACAGCCGAGCAGCCCACCAAACAATGCAGTCGCAGGGAACCTCCGGTGACCGTGATCAAATCCGAACTTCCGTGGATTTGTCTGGCACAAATGTTTCATAATTGTTAGTGGGTGATCACGACTTATTTGTAGGGCCGTCAGTTTGATTAAGTTAATGGAAATGGCACAATAGAACCAGTAACAAATTAATCGTGCTGACTGACCCTCATGTTAATAATGTAATAAAGAATTTAACCATTTACCATGTTTTGCTTCTCCCCGCGTACTTTATTTTAACAAAGCCGAGAGTCCAATAAAGCTGTTCTCGTTTAACATTTTACGTTTCTGTTTTCAGACAGTGGAACGAGTTTGAAATAGTGACTGAACGTGACCTAATAAAACTATGCATGCTACCGTCTATTACCAAAGATTACCCAAAGAAGATAAGGTTTGTCCAACTTACAGGCAAAACTTGCACGGTGACTAATTTATTTTCAATATTTCTATTTGTTGGCATATTATTATATATTGTCATGGTTTTAATGACAATTTGTAAGTAATTTTGTCACAATCACAAATTAAAACGTTGGTAGCGTGTTGTAGTGTAGCGGTTAAAGCATCCGTTTTCATTTTCAGTTTGAATTTAGAGAAATCCTGGGCAATTTTGGGTCTCTACATCTATTGCCATTCTGTTTTCGTGTGCCTTAACTCTTCCTGCCGTCATCACTGTTTGCCGTCATGTGGAATCTCTGGGATGGACAGTGAGTCATACACTCCCCCGTTGCTGCTCCTCTCTGCCAGGAGTGGGATCTCCATGGAATCACTTATTCTTGCCTGACTAACCCATCTCTGGTCGGGTTCTTCCTGCCTCCACACTGGCCAGGCGGGAGACTTCTGTGCATCATCCTGAATATATTATGCCTGGATGTAGAGAGGAAAATGTCCTTATGAGAAAGATGCCTAGTATATGTAGTGTAATAAAATACATGCAATATTCTTATCGTTTTAGATTTCCTAAACCTTTCCTTCTGTTATTTAGACAGACTGAGAGTGGATGTGTGATCTGAAAGAGAGCAATGGTTGTAAATAGAAGAAAGCTATTTTAAAGGACTGTTTCACTTATTTATTTACTGTTAACTGTCACCGTTCCTCAGGAGGAACACCTATGTTATTTCCCTATTCACTGTAAAATTTCATAGTGGAATTTTAATCTAATCGTGACAAACAATATATTGATGGAAAGGTATAAGACTCGAGATGAAATATTTGACAAATAACAATAAACATGAACAAAAAATAAAGAAATCTAATATCTAAAATTGTAGTTAGTGTATTTTATAGATAGTGTATTTTCATGTGTATACTCTGCTGTGACAGTTATCAGGTTAGAATCATAATCATTCATTCTATAATAATGAATTTTCTGGCATTAGAACAAGTACAACCTTCAGCTTTACATCTTAAGACGTGTTTTTTGAGTTTCTAAACTGTCATATTTTACTTACAAATACATACAAATCAGTTATTGAGTGAGTCCATAAAATTTTTACAAATGTCCCATTATGTTACCCTGATTCACAATTTATGCTTATAACAGAAGTTGAGATTCTGGATATGATTTTGCAGGAAATTTTAGCTTAACATTGTTTGACCTCAGCCCATGTAAAGGTATGTAGAGTAACCTGGTAATATGTTTTATGTTTCAAACAGAGATGGCGATATAGAGACAAAAGTTACAGATTGCAGCTTTTGTGGCATTAGAGGATGATAACCGTAAAATTCAGCTTAACGACCAATAATTTTGTATCTGTAAACATGATGCATTCTGAAAACTAATCTAAATATCTGTATATCAACTTCAGCACAGAGGGCTGTTTACTTAGCATTAGCATTCTCGCTTCTCCGCAGCAAACCAGCCTCCAGCTGCGATCGCATATGGAACCTATAGATCTTGTTTTTGATTTTGTAGCATGCATTCCTTTCTAATGACATCCTGGCCAGAGACTGTATCATCCTCCCGATGGCCCTAGTGACCGACCCTGAGAATCTGTCGGAGTATCGCACTCCCCTTTAGCTGTGGCAACATTTGTACAACTTTTATAAAGAAGTGGCAAATGGGACTTGGTAGTTAACTTAATCTGGCAAGACATCTCACGGCAAAGGGCACGATATTCTCAGTAGGGGACATAACCCTATTATATGAACCATTACACAGGGATCCTGATAACTGCCTGAATGGATGTAGGTAACTCTGTTCGCTTAAACTGTCCAAATGCATCTTGGGAAGTAGTTATTCATGCTTGCTGTTATGACAGCAGCACATTTAACTAAGGTGATAGCCGAATGGGCCGCCTCAGTGAAAAGATCCTAACAATTAGTCTTGTAATGTATTTTATCACAGGCCATAAATGCTGTAAAGTGGGATGTAAACAAAATTTAAAAACTTACATTTCCGTTACCAAAATGAGGTATTTTTACACAAAATTGGAGTTTTGTGACTTTTAGTCATTGTTTATTAGTGTCATAGACATCTTTGTGCTATTTTAGCTCTAAAGGTTGACACAAAGGACTTTTAGCAGATGTGTCATCGTGTCCTACTTTATGGTATATTTAATCTTTTATCCAATCTACAATTTTTTTGATATTTTTAAATATTAGTTTTGATATTAGTTTTTTTTTTACATTTTAAATCTTTTGTTTAATTTTGTATTTTTTGAATTTTTATAAATATCATTATTATTAACATTTTTAATAATTGTTTGTTTATGTTTATTGATATGAAAATGTGTCTTAGTCTTTTTTGTACTTTTTCCATTAATATATAGTTTGTCATGATTAGATTAGAATTCAACTATGAAATATTAAAGTGAATAGTAAAATAAAAGTGGTCCACCTGTGTGAATAAAAATGTTTTTATAGCTAACTACGAGCGAACAATAAAAATAAGTGAATCATGCTTAATCTAAAAGCTTTTGAGAACAAAGAACAAAATAACTTTTAAAGATGATGCACCAGTATCTTCAAAAGAAAACCGTGTTTATTAAATCGTTTAGTGTTATCTTTAAAACTGGAAAATCTTTGGAAAAATACTTTATATTATAGCTCTGACTTCTTAACTCCAATACTTTGCCATTGTGAATTAAACAGAGCTGGTTAAATTACTTCTCTTCAGCTTGTGTCTGGCAAATTTGAGATACGTTCATAGCACCAAAAGTGATTGATAGGTGTTGCTAATACTTACCGCTTGACCTGGTGGCCCGTAGGCAATCCCCTCTTTGCTGGTAAATTGCTGAAGCCAGGCAGACACGGTTCTTTTCCTCGTTGCGAGGTGTGGCGGCTGGGGGCTGGTGTCGTGGGGAACGGAAAGGAGGGTGGAGAGAGCGCTGAAGGTGGGGTTGGGGGGTGGGGGGGTAATGAAGGTGTAATTTGGGAACCATCTGTAAGACGCCTGCAGGGCTTCCTCTCCAAAACCTCCCCCTCCGGAGGGACGCAGGTGCTAGAGGCGGAGTAGGGAACAGGGGAATGGAGGGGGATGTAATAGTAGTTAGCTTGCTTGCTAAATGCCATTAGCTTAGGAACGTTGATGGTACTTTGTTCTTTTGACCCTCTTTAAGAGTCTTAGAGTTAAGGAGATTCCCTTTAGGGTTTGTGGATAAGTGATCTCAGTGTAAATGAAGAAAGATTGCGTCGTTTAACACCTTCCTTTGCTTGGAAGAGGGTTCGTAAATGGGAGAGTAAAGGACTGCAGGGGTTTGAAATAGAGAAGTAACACAAGAAAACATAGTTCCATGTTGTTTAATTTTTAATTTTTGGACATCGGCGACGACCATGGTGAACGCACATTGTCATATTATTCAGACATTATGATTTTGCACAAATCCGCCAAGTGCACATATTATCTCCCAAATTTGACAGTGTCTACAGGGTGTAACAGCAATACACCAATAACTGAAAAATGCATGAGTTGGACCCCGTCCAGAGGCTTTTACAGTTGCTGTGCGCATTCTAGCGTTCTGTCTGGGCTTTTTTCCTTCCATTTTAGCCTTCGATCCCGTGGAAAGGCTCCCGCCGGAGTCCGGTTGGGTCAGGTATATGCAAGTTTGCTTCTGCTGTTATTAATACTTGTTCTTTAATCAATTCAGCCTTCTTTAACCGGGCCGAGTGGGCACGGCCGAGTCTCCTTCCAGCTTTGAAACCCTCTAGTCAAGCGTGCTGGCTCTCGCCACCGTAATGGGTTTAAGAGGCTCTCCTGAGCCGCCGTGGCTTCCTCCAGAAACGGCTCCTTCCGCTGGCTCGATTCTTGTCGGGGAATGTGGCAGGTGGCTGGGCCGTGCCTGCTTCTTTGTCTTTTCTTTTTTCCTCCCCTCCACCCCTCCTTTTCTTCTCTCTCCTTTTCCCTTGAGCAGAAATGAATGAGGCATTTAACCCCTTCAGCCTTGTATTGTTGCCACTTCCTGCTGACTTTGTGTGGTTTGTGTGGAGCGGCCTTACATGTGCAGTGTGCCATGCTGGAGTCGAGTGTGTATACAGCACGAAGGTAGAATAGCGATGATTAACTGTCTGAGGTGGATTTTGACAGCAGCGTGAGAGAAAAGAGGGGCTTTTGGAGAAGTTTGTTGAGGGCATTCAAACCACACAAAGGGCTGTAATCTTATTTTTGATGGCAGTAACCGACACGGGGTGATTTTTGCATGTGCGACGTTCCTCGTTTCTTGCCGAGCGGGACTCTTGCAGAGCTCATCTGAATGACCAGCAGATTTCCTCTAATCTGGCATACCGCACATTCCCAATTTCCCACACTGATCCGCCACCCTTCCATTGGGATCAGCTGCGCTTCCCTTTGGACCTCAAGGCTCTCTTGCAAACACGCTGCCTTTCGAACAGAAGTGAGGAAAGAAAAGCATTTCCATGTGACCGAACTTGGTTAAACAACTTACAGAATGAAAGAATGAACCTTACATTTTAAAAGGATTTTCATTGTTGTAACTTAATGTAGTCTGGTTGATTCAGTTATCAAGGTATATTAAATGAATTAGATTTTTTTTTATTGAATAATCTTTTTACATTTTAAGTGAAACAAAGCATTCAGCTCAATGTACTGCAAATGGCATTTGGTCTTTACATTATTCCCAAAAGGCACATCTAAAACTTACTAAACTTGCTCTCCAAAGCTAAAGAACTGCCTGTAGGAGCTGCAGTCAGCTTCATGAGGGACGTGGGACACATATGCCTCCTCTTCTGTTTCTCAAATTTGAAGTCAGTCATGTTGTTGTTTTGAACTCCGTCTTCACGCCTTGACTGTCACACTTCACTGAGGCTGGATGGGATGAAGAGAAGGGGAGAACCTTGATGATGGAGGTGCTGGTGGCTGTGGGTGAGAAATCAAGCCCTGTCCTCCCCCACCTCCCTTTTGCCTGGAAGTGATCCCAACAATATGACAATCCAGATAATTTAATGCTTGTTTGAAAGTAATGGCTCAAAGTAAACTATAATTCAGTATCGTGTGTGTATTAGTGCTATTTTAAAGCCCTGACGGAGAGCTGCAAATATTGTTTTTATAAAAACCCTAAATATAAGTTTACTAGTTTTTAGGGTAACTTTCTAAAGGACAGTTGAGCAAATGAGGCTTAGTTTTTGATTTTGTCTAAACTGAAATACTTGTCGTGTCGTATATGTGTTGTTTTGGCTGCTTTTTTAAATGGCATGTAAAAAATGTTTTTAATTTTTAACATTTTTAAACTTTCTATATCTGGACCCAAAACATTTTTCATTGACAGCCATTCAAAAGTTGCCATGTATACACAACTAACAACATTTTTAAATGCATAAAACGTTATTATTTTGCAAATAATGATTTCTGACCTAATACCTTGTTCTGCTTGAAGATAAAATGTCAAATTTTAAAATAATTTTAAATTGAATGGCACTTAAAGAAAGTTAAAAAAAGTTATGTTTCTCTCCAAATATGTTTTAAAGCCTCACCATTTGCCATTGGTATAAAAACCAAATGGTCCCGCCCCAAACAAGGTATTCTTACTCTTGTATCCTTTACTGCATAAACGTTTGAATGCAGTCTCTGTGTTTTCTTATAATATTTGTCTTTTCCTTTTTCCTCATGCCTTGAAGGTCCATATTCACTTTTTGTCGGGTTTATTGCTGCTTGTTCAGGTGGACTGTCAGGATTGTAATCCACAGTTTAACCTGAGGCACATAATTACAGGTTTTGATTGTAAAATAGCAGATCTGAGATCAGTTAGTACTGTGCTACTCTAAGTGTGATTGATGAGACAGCTGGATGTGGAAACACTGCTGTCCAGAACACACGTTTGGGAGTGGAGGATGGGTTATGTTGCTCTTTCACTCCTGGTGCAATGTTTGATGTGTATCTGTGATGTTTGGACTATAAATTTAAAATGGCCACAAACCACACAATGTTTTTGAGTTGAATTCAAAAGAAATTAAACAGTCACACAAGGACATTTTGTCACATTATTAATATTATTTTATACTGTACAGTACCAGTTAACAGTTTAGACACAATAGACAAAAATGTTTCTCATGATCTTAACATATTTTAATCCAAAGGTCCAATGTTTGAAATTATTCTTGTAGACAAAAATATAATTGTGCCAACATAGAATTTTTCGTTCTTTTTTTAAATGGATTACTTGGAGCAAATAATGAATAAAAGTAGTCAATAAGAGTTCAGAATAGATAGAAATTTCTTTAGTTCTCTTTAAAACACTTTCCAGGTTAAGACCTCAAGAAGCTGGATGATAAAATGCCAATAGTATGATTTTACAAATTCTAGATGAAGCATGACTACTTTTGAAGATGATCAAATATAACATAGTGTTCATTTATTTTGGATGCTTTTAGTCACAACATAATTCCCACAGTTACAATTGTGTTATTTCCTGCTTTTGAGTTTACTACTATTCTAAAATGTGGAAAAAATCTAAACAACAGTGAGTAAGTGTTCCCAAACTGGTACTGTATATGGACAATCAGAAAACGACCTTCCAACCTGTTTATGTTGTGCACTTTGTAGACTTTGACTTGCATTGTATTGGTTGTATTATTTAATATATAAATTAGTATAATATAATTTGAATTTAGAGTAGATTCAGGAGTTAGGTTGGTTTAAAAAGGCATTCCCAATTTACTTTCATATGGCACACAACCAGTATCAGACAGTGTTTACAGTTTATCAGGTTAGTAGCCTTGCACAGAAGGACACAAGTCTGCTTGTGTTCCTCTACCACCCCCACAGACACATACACTCACACAACTCATTGCCCACTTGATCAGATGGCAAATATACAGCACCGGAAGTACAGGAACAGTCTATCAGCATGTTATCTTTGCTCCTGTTTACCCTGCCTGCCGTTATCTGTCACATGAGGGCCGTTCAGTCACATAAACATGTTCCTGGAGTACTGAATCCTGGGACAGCTGCGAATACCATGTGACTCTTGCTGTCGTTTATGCATCCGACTAAATGTCGGATATATAAACATTGACAAATTTTCATTTTATTTTATTATCTTGTGCTAACTGCCTCTCTCAAACATATAAACATATATTTATTGGTAAATTTCCTATCCAGATCTCCCCTCTCCTAACATCACTCTTAACTTGCTGTCGGATTTCAGTATCCTAACAGAAATAAAGACCACACAAAATCACATGTGTAGTATGTAAGAGATTATTTACAACAGAGTTTGATGTAAGGAGAACAATGCAATACTTGCAACAATGCACAAAAAGTGGAGTAAGTTTAATGGAGTAATTAAACTTAAATTTTCATGATTTATTTTTATTATCCTTTATTATCAGTCTTTCTTGACTCATCTTTCATCTTGAGTAATTTTTTTATACTGATTGTGTTGCATTGCCTTCTGGGATTGGGACTTTGAGGTTGAGATTTTGACACTTAACAAGATATCTTAAAACCATTTTGAAACACATTAAGACTGCACCCTCAGCTAACAGTGATCATTTTAAGAACTTCCGCTAGCATTCTGTAAAAGTTCGCTCGAAGTTATTAAACACAATCTTGCAGTAACATTAAAAAAACGTTATTGTTTGTTTGTTATTATATGTCAATGTTAAACGTTTTTTAAATGTTTAAAAAACATATAAACGTTATTCTTACCATGTTAGTGGAACATTTAAAAACATTCCAAAGTAACATTTTTAAAACATTATAGGAATGTTAGCAAAACATAGTGTTTTATTAACTGGCTTATAATGCTTTTAAATCCAGATGCACAGTTGGTCGCTCACTAGGTTTTAAAATGCTGCCTGTCTGTTGTTGCCTCTGTAAAACACGACACTGTAACTAATATTGTATGTTCAGCCTAACAACATTTTAATCTGGATGAAACTTCAGATGCAAACCATCTGCACTGTAATCTTCATCATGCTTTTTTCTGCAGCGGTTAATGAAGGACACTGCTTTGAATCCAGAGTCTGTCGCTCTCATCTGCAGGCCGATGGATGGGTTGCGGTTAGCTCCTCTCCAATGAAAAACAGACCTGGTGGCAAATCAAAACATCCTCCACAGAATTAAACACATTACGACAGGAACAAACAATCCGCTCTGATGACCAGGGATAACTGTCAGGGCCCAGCACGCTGATTGAAAGCAATGATACCGCCACATTGGCACCATGAACTTTTTTTTTTTTAGAGAGGAAGAGGATTTGAGGGTGTACGTGAAGGACAGGGGAATGCGGCGGTCGGGGTCGTGAGCTCGTTTCCTTATGAATGACGAGGGCCCAAGCGTAACTATCAGTAAATAAAAAGTGGCTGTTAAATTAACTACAAGACAGGTCCAACAGGAATCACTGGCGGCACTTCCTGCCTCTCAGAGGCCATAAACAAGCCTTAAACAAGCCAAGCTGGCTCCAGTTCATATCCCGCGGCAACAGACTGGGGTCACGGTGGCCCCTGTTGCCCGCCTTCTCCGTTGGGGGCCAGGACCCTGTGACGACATGCAAAAGACCACCGGACCCAATAGAGCCTGTTTATGCCCTAATGTTAATGTTGACTTTTTGTGAATAACACCGTGATGACATTACAGTCATGTTTATTTGTTACCTCGCTGTGTATCGTGCGGACGAATGTTTATTTACCTCAACCTCCTGCTTTCATAAATGTTTTGCTCCATCTAGATTTGGCCCCTGAAGCTGAGGATGCCATCATGCTAGTTTTTGGGTTGAGGTTATTGTAAAACAATTTCTGTGGAGTCATAAAAGCCATTTTGTGTTTCCTAAACCTCGTTGAGTTTTATGGAACTGGCGTCAGTAGAAAATGCCACTTGACAGAGCCGTAGGGGGGAGTGTTGATTAGGGCTTGACCCCGAGTTTCTTCCACCAATCCGACACTAACTACCCTGTCTGCTGCTTCTATATAATTGACTGGAGCGCCCCAACCAAATTCACTTGAGTTATGGTCGGCTGAAAAGCATGTAGGCTGAGCTACGTCAAATAACAAACAAAAGCGTATAAAAAAAGAGCTCCGTTGAAGAGCCACTCCTGCAGCGCTGTTGCTTTGTACAGTCTCCAAAACCTTTTTCAGCTCAGATAATACGTGTGTCGAATAACATTTCCGTAAGATCGGTTCACTTTGCGATCGGCTGTATTTTGTGCTTAGTCTTGTTTCGAGATCGACTTCAAATATGTTCCATCTCAGTCTTTTTTCCTCTTTCCTCCTCGCAGTTGTTTTCCTAAACACCGGATTTTCATTTGGAGTTTGGGAGGGAGCAGTGCTGACAGTATTTATAGCCTGGTGTTCTAACCAAAATTATCAGTGTACCACAAAATAACTTCCTCAGTCCTGGCCACAAAATAACAGGATGGCTTCAATTGTGCGTATTTATTAATTTTAGCAGAGGATTGCTGGTTTTATAAATAGCTACGCTCCTGCGGCCCTCCGAAGTCGGCTGGATAAACTTCCTCCTCCTCACTGGGCTGTCACAGATGGAAAAGGAGTGGGTGCTTGAACTCTAAAGACACTCGGCCTTCCCGTGGGCCACACCGCCATCCCGCGCTGGCGTCTGGCCTCCATTAGGGCTCCATTCCGTCAGGTCGAAGGTGGGAGGTCAGAGGTCACAGTATGTTAATGGCTTAACTGGGGGGTCTTTTATGCTTCACTGGTCATCGCCACCTTGTACAGGGAACCCTGGTGACCTAAACCTCCAAACTGGGGATGTACAAAACTATAAATATATTCAAAACCCACTAGTCTGGAGTTTGGGCTGACTAATCAGGCCTAAGGAAGCCCTGTGTAATTAGGTTGATTTGACCTCATTTGGTGTGTTTCTTAGGAGGCATTTACATAAGATCGTGTTCTTGCTTAGGTTTTGTATTTCCAACCTCTCCTTGCTGAATTAAACATTCACATTTTGATGGAAACAGAATGTATGTAAATGTAATCTAGTTGTTGAAAATGTATTAAAAAATTATTTAAAAAATTATTCCTTTTCTAAAGTAATGAAATATTCTAAAACACTTTATTTAACTGTCACCGTTCATCAGGAGGAACACCTACTGTACGTCATTTCACTATTCACTTTATTTCATAGTTGAATTCTAATCTAATCATGACAATATCAATGGAAATGTCTAAGACTCTTTATAGAGTATTGGACAACATTTTATAAACATAATAAAAATAAACATAAAAAATGATTTTATTTTAAATACCTAAAATTAAAAAAATAAAGAAGATTAAAAAATGAATGTAAAAAATTTAAATATGTAACAAACTGTAGTTTGAATAGTGCATTTTCATGTGTATACTCAATATGTGCAGTGACATATGTGTTAAAATAACACAGTCAGCCTTAGAATTACATTTCAGAATTACAAGATAAATCTTTTTTAGTTCATCCTATGTTAGGTTTTCAGCCCTGCTATAATGATTTCATAAAGTAAACTGAACAGCTGAATTAATCATTGAAGAGTGCTTGTAGAAATATGAGCATTAAACTCTCTTTCTAGGAAGCACCATGTAGTTTTACAAGCTTCTGCACAAGACTTGTAATGTCACGTGAAACTGTAAAGCTGTCAACCCTGTTACCGTCAACACTGTTACCTTTCTACAGTAAAACCATATTAATACACCAGCCTAAAATTCACTTGAATACAATATTTGTCTATTTAACATCACCTTTTCAAACTTGAGAAGGCACCTGTTTCATAGAATGACCCAGTTACTCATATGTTCAGCTAGAAGTGATACGTTTTATGCTACTGGATGTGTCAGTCTGATCAAACTGAGACATATTAGTAAAAATCTTGACTCGTGAGCAGGACCAGCTGTGTCCTCACGCTTCTGATCGCACTGTAAATGTACTCTTCTTGTCTGGCTTGCTTACCAGGTTTCTGCTGTTCTGAACGGTGCCTCTGGGTCAATAAATCTCTGTGAGGACATTTCAGCAGAGCGCTGAGTGAGTCTGCTCAGTGCAAATATAATAGCAGATCTTCCACCTGATGAAGACGTTAGCATGTGTGCTGCAGGCCTTTTGAGATTTGATCGATTCCAGTGCTGTTAGATACAAAAACTATTATGTTTTTTACTGCTCGCTTTCACAAACTGATTCTGTTTAAATGCTGATTATTTTATTTCAAATCATATTATAAGAATGACAATTTGAGTAAAATATTAGTATCAATTTCTTAGTTGATTTGGCACAATTCACTCAACTTGGTTTGACAATATATAATATATGTAATTGTTAATATACAATAATATACAATATATGTAAACAGTGCGTGTAATATTGATTCTGCAACCTGATAAATGTCACAGCAGAAATTGAGTAAACACAAAAAATGCACATCTGAGCTACATTTTCTTTATATTTTTTGATGTAGTGTATTTTTTCAAACATTTTTAAGTCGTCTAAAAAAATTCATTTTAGGTATTTTTATGAATGACAATAACATTAACATATTTTAATAATTTTTTTGTTTATTTTTATTGTTATGAAAATTGATCAATTAAGTCTTTTACCTTCCCATCAATTTATAGTTTGTCATGATTAGACTAAAATTCAACAATGAAATATTAAAGTGAATAGGAAAAAACATAGGTGTTCCTCATGAGGAACGGTGACAGTTAAAAGTTAAATTACTTTCAGTTACATTTCATAATGAAAAATATTTCTAAAAACTATTTTCATTGTAGAAATTCACCAATATAAGATGATTTGTTGAGGCTTTGAATGCTTTTTAAGCCACTGTTGTACTATATCCTTCTGGTACATTACGCTTTAAAATTGTATTTTGTCTGCTAAAATATTCCGAGGCTCAGCAACACTGACTATTACAGCAACACTGGTTTACTATCTGCACAGTCCACAAGCCGTGGTTTTTATATATCTGCTAAAATATTCCGAGGCTCAGCAACACTGACTATTACACAAACCGTGGTTTATATATCTGCAGCAGTCCACATCTTAGCGAGTGTTTGTACGTGTGTGTGTTTCGTAGCAGTTGCCTGGTTGCACAACCATTTTGAGGCCGTCCGCTTTCGAGCCCCACACTTGTTAATCCCAACTCTTCCTGCTGTCAAGTTAACAGAAACAAACAGATAATTTATCTACGTGGTGGAGCGCAGGGAGCCGAGCTCTCGTCACGATGACCTCATCTTACTGGAGAAGGGCTCGTCGGCTAACGCTTTATTTATCCTTGAGGAGGAATCTTGCTCACCAGGTCTGGCACAACACATCAGAGAGGAATCTGTGCAGTAGTTAAAGCTGGTGCCTGATGTCACTGTATCGTCATACCTTCACGTCTCATACCGTCAAATAAAAGTACCGTGTCAAATCTGTTTCTTATTACGAACATGTAAACGTCTGTCAAAACACTGACACTGTTGTGAAAGCTGCTGGTGTTGCCTTTACATGCTGATAAAATGTTTCAAATATTTACTTTTTTGGCTGAATTACGCAAAATGTGTTCCTGGTGTCATTGCCTTGTGTATGTTTCTGCGTGTTTAGGTTGCTGATCTCTTCTGTACCTATCATATTAAATTTGGAGATGTTACTGATTGGGTGCTATGAGTAATTTATTATAAACTTACCATCATATTTTGTTATATTTTACATATGTATACATATTTTTGCATATGTCCTAATTTGTTTTTTGTATTATGTTCAACTGTTTTATAGTTTTGAGTAGCCAGACGGACAGTTTTTCATTTTTGTTGAGTGAAAGGAGACCATTATAAAAAGGGCTTCTTTGCAATACAGACATTTAAAAAACAAACAGATAAGCCTAATATCACATAGCTTTTCCTCTCTATAGAAACAGACATCCTGCTGTCTTTACAGGGTGACCGTAAACTACCCTGCCCGGCCCAGCATTAGGTTAATTATTTCCCTGTGTTAATTTTACCTCCTCTCCCGCTCAGACTGGGTGCAGGGGTCACCTCCGTCTTTTTTATAATACCTCCTTGTGCAGGAGTCTGATAAAGGGAGTGCGAGTCGGAGAGGGCAGCCGCCGGCAGAGACTCCCTGGATTCAGGCGCTGCTCAGCCGGGGCCAATAAATCTGAATGTTGGTGTGAAGGAAGTATGATCCATAAAGTGCTAAGTGATGCTGTCTGCTCCTCCTCCGTCGCCCGTAGCCCTGTGTGGAGGCGTTATTGGGACTCTGTGTGTGCGAGCTATCCAGCTGTCTTCTAAATGAACTCCCTCCAGCCCCGGTAGTGTGACGGCAGGGAACGGTCGAGGTGTTTGGGACAGGATGGAAAGAGATGCTTTAAAAGGCAGTAAATTGTGGTGAATAACACAGGAAAGCGAGGGGCGTCTTTTGAGGCTTCGTTAAAATCCTTTAGACTTCAGATTGGTTGGTTAGATTCATGGTTATCGTTTAATAAAAATAATGAATCAATGTAATGTAATGATAAGAAATTTCATATGCATATCTGTTTAATTTACTTACAAAATCATCTCTTTACTATAGCCCTTGAGTACATTTAAATATGGCGGATCAACATTCTCGCATGCCAAGTATATGAAATCAAAATTATTTTTTGTTCAATTCTTATTCGTTGATGTATATTATAAGTAATTTATCTTTACATTTGGCACTTTTATCCAAAGCAACTTACAGTACATTCAGTTTATTTACCAGTACTGTACATTCCTTGGATCAAACCCATAACCTTTTGTGTTGCTTGTGCAATGATCTTCCTGTTGAGCTTCAGGAACACAATTTTTATGAAGGTAGGACTCTATTGACTGTCTAATGGCCAGATATTTCCATCCTACAACAATCCAGCCAGTTCCTGAAGCACAAAATCAGTCCCATCAATTTTTTTTCCCATTCCAGAAGCCGTTTCACGTGGCAATACGTCACAATAGAAATAAAATACAGACCATTTCAACTTATGTTGAGTTTAGTGTATAGATCATTGGTTCAATCCCCAAAACACACATTCTGATAAAAGAATCGTATACCTTGAATTTAGCACAAGTTGCTTTGAATAAAAGCTTCTATCAAATGTGTAAATCCAAAAAAATACGTTTCAATCAGTTCTTTTTACTTCATATGTCATGTGGCCTCAGAAGACAAGCACACAAGTCATATGGAGTTTTTATTTCACTATTTGCTGCCTGAACATTGTTCAAAACTTTTCCTTTTAAACTTGTGCAAAGTTTATTCTGATCAATAACCTAAAAATGATTAAAAATGTAGTTTTAGCAATAGTTACGGGTTGATCCTGAACGTAAAGGCTTGATAGGAAAGCTGTTGTGAGTGGTACTGTGCTATTACATTAGTAACTGCTGTTCCAACCTCGTTCCAGATCTGTTCTGCTCACCTCTATGAACATGCAAAAGTGTTTTCTGAAGGAAACCTCAGTTTGTATTTAACTTGCATTTACCCCAAAATAGACTAAAAGTCAGCCTTGATGTGATTTCCACCAAGCTAAACCACACGTTATACCTCATCTGTTTTAGAATCCCACAGTTGAACTCCATTTCAGGTTTTCTTGTGTGCTTTAAGCATCGCGATTCCAACCCCGGATCTGCAGACAGCCTTTTTGCGGCATGTAAAGTAAAACAATCTAAAGGGACAGCGTTTGACTGCGGAAATTATTCATTAACAAACCCAGGTTTTACGGTCATATTTTTCTCATGTTGGCTCTGTACGCGCAGCGATTGCCAGAGGAAAAGTCCTGGCCGCTGTTCGACTCGCAGTGGAAGGATAAAATGTCAAGCGGGACGGATGACCTGTTTGGCCGGTTATGGACGAATTTCTTCTCGTTTCTTTGTGTTCCTTTTACCTCCGGTCCACAATCAGAGATACCGGAAAAGATTTGAAAATAGAACAAATTGCTTCATGAAAAAGTCCCTCGGGCTCTTGTTTGCTGTTTATGTCCTTGTGAGAGAGGCCTTAGCTGGCCTGACCATGTTTGCCCTGATCCACAAACTGTTCCATCCCCCTCTGGGACTCAAGCCATGTGCTTTGGAGGAAAACCACACAAGAGAGACCTAGCAGGGGGTAGAACGTTCCAGAAAAAGCCGTGGCCTCTCTGAGCCAAGACACCATCGAGAAACCCAAGTGGATGTGGTGAAAATGTCAAATTACCAAAAGGGAAATGGAGGGAAAACCTCAAGGCAAATGAGAGCAGCTAGACGCATTTGGGTTGTGCAACACTCTGGGCTGTGTCTGCGAACAGACATCCATGTTACATTTGAGGTGATCTAATTCAAGAGCTTTGACTTGCTCAATTATGGTCGCGAAATGGTTGTTAATTGTAGACTTAACGGCAAAGTGTGTAATTTTTTAACGGCAAAATTATATCTCTGCTTAATATGCATTGTGGTTCTATCAAAACATTCTGTTTGTTTTAGCATCCCGACAAGGCCAAACAGAAACATTGGATCAACCGATACTTTGAGTTTGGGGCGGGACTATATGTTTCCCCGACCAATGGGGAGGGGGGAGTGTTTGGAAATCCTGTTTTTATTTTTGTTATTTCATTTTATGTGGTTGGTGATGCACAATTCGCACACTTTGCTGTAATGAAATAGCAGATTAAATTATGTCATTATTTACTCACCCTTGTGTTGATCCAGACCTGTATGACTTTCTGTTTTCTGTAGAACACGAGAGGTCAATATTTGCCAAATATTCTCGCTTCTCTTTTTTATTCAATAAAAGTAAATGAGGCCTGGAGCTGTTATACGATAGCTTTGTGTAAGGATCAAACCTCAATTGCTTTAAATAAATAAAAAAGAGCTGTCAGGCAATATTTTTCATCTGATGTGTTTCACATTACAAAATTCTTTTAAGGAGAACTCCAGAGTTGTGTGTGGGTTTGAGAAACTTTTTCACATTGTGTCTCTCCTTTAAAAAAGCCAATGGCAAACGCAGAGCAACGGCTCCACAACAGCTCCATCCCCGGCAGTTTAAGAGGACAGAGACCGCCAACAGTTTCCTCTTCAGTCTATAACAAACAGAGAGGGGCCGGGCCCCCGGGGCTTCCTGTGTCCCACACACAGCCCGCAAATAAACACAATCACGTTCCTTAAACCTTCAACTACTTCCCCTCCACATTTCTTCCCTCGGTTTCTTAGAAACACTGCTCGGCTAGCTACGTAACGTTTTTTCTCCGAAAAGGAGTCCTGCATTCCTTCATGCATGCAGTATCCAGATGACAAAAACATGGAGTGGAACATTTTAAGCTGTCCTGTAAATACAACTCAGCCCAGTGTTTGGTTCATATTCTGGTTGTGTGGTCAGATATTGAGTAACAGATGTTTAAGCCCTCCTTTACAAGAAATATCACTTGACCTACTTGACCTATCCTGCAGTGTGGTGTACTTCTCAAACAATAATAATTAATAATAATAGTAATAATCTTTCAATAACTTAAAAAAGCATGTTAACATTCTGAAAATGTTCAAAAACGTTGGTATAAAAACGTTTTATTTACATTGTTAGTGGAAGGTTTAAAAACATTCCAAAATAATGTTTTCATAACTTAATGTAAATGTTAGTAAAACGTTCTAAGAACATATTTTTGTTGGCTGTGAATTAACTACTGAAGGCAAAAGGAAAACATCACAGCACCTAAAGTAAAGCATTTAAATACATTCATCTCAATTTTAACATAAAGCATGGACAGTTTAAAAATTCACCAATAGGTTAAATGTGTCCATTTAAAGTAAGGTAAACAATTTAGACATAAAAGCAAAACAAAAATGGACAATAAACAAAAGTGATGTCATAAATTGCAGACCACTGGTTTAAATCCTGAGTCCTCTAATGAAAAAAACGACCTAGAAATGTCCAGTTCCGGCTTCAGTAATGGTTACACTTTAACCTAATAATAATCCTGCACCTCTGTGCTACCGTTCACTGCTTTGTAAAGTCATAATTGAATTATGAGCCTGTTTTCCTGTTGAAAGCTGAATCCTGCTCCGCTGTGTAAAACAAAACCGCAAAAGACCTAATTCACAGTAATAAATAAAACAACTGGAAGGTGAGGAATTCTGTTCCCACGTGTGGCTGTAAAGAAAGCAAACATGAGCAAATTTTGTCCAAATAAATCCCAATTTAAACATGAGAGGATAAGACATTTAAATCGAAGGGATTTAAAGTACTGTCAGGTAAATGAGAAATAACCAGCTCTTGTTGTCTGAGGAGGTGAACTGTTTCCAATGGAGATGTGGGAGAAAAGTATTTAGCAGTTTAGTGCTGTATTTACACCTCGTGTTATGAAGTCTGGAGTTATAGGTAAATGTTTTCATTGGCTGTGAGTTTTTTAAAAAGTTTGTTTTCTTTAGACATATACTGTCTTTAAGAGTTTAAGTCACTTTTTAAAGCCAATAAGGTTAGCTTTTCACACATGATTTTTTAAAGTCTAATGTTTTTTATTAACATTTTTGCCTGCATTGTCATACGTTGGCTGAACAGATATGTTTGTATTTGCTCACAGAAGAATCCTTCAGGTCTGAGTTTACTCGACAGCTTTGTGTACACTACCTTCAGACTGTGCCATAGTGACAAAAACACTAAAGTGATCTTTTGAATATCCCAATTGTTTCTTACAGTCAGCAATGAAATGAAATGGACTTCTGCTTTCATTTCGTTCAATTTTTCCTCTATAGAGTTTAAGAGAGAACTTCACAAAGTCTCAAACTGTCATTCATCATTACGTCAGTTTACAGAATTAAAAGTCAAGGATTTCAGTATTTAAAGCTGTATGAACATCACAAGCTATTCTATCTTTTTTATATAACTTGGCATTATAAGGGCTCTTTCTTTATGTAACTATTATAATTGTATGGGTAGTTGACAAATATACCGTAAATGAGTTCTATGTTGTGACATATAAAATATTTAAAAGAAAAAAGCCTTTAACATTGAAAATAAATCTCTCTCGTGCTATTTGTATATTATTATTATATTATTTTTCTCTACAATTTGCTGTCACACCATAGGACACATTTACATACATTGACGGCTACCTATATACAGTTTGCATAAAATGTTACTTTAAACCAAATACTACTATGATCTAAAAAGAGACTTCTCTGAATTAGACTATTAAACTGATCAACTAATTCCATGCAGTAATGTGTGTGAGACTTTGTTTACTGTCATTTTAATTATTTTCTGACCCTGCTTTATACTCCCAATTGTCCCTTTTGTGTCTATTTTATTTCTTCTAAAAGATTTTAAAACAATTCCACCCCAGAAGCCATGAAAGCGCAACTTCTGACAAGTAACATTTTCCGAACAGCATAGTTGGAAATTCTGATATTTTTCAATGCACCCGCCTGTGTGCCAAATGCAAAGTTTACTCCACTTCATAAGTGCGTATTATCTGCAAGCCTTTTCATGTCATGTTTTGGGAAATCCCTCAGAGCTGATTGGAACTTTCACAAACATGAGCACGAGCAGTTAACCATGCAACCTGTTTTACCCACAAACTGCTTATATCTAGTGTTTTCACATAATGCGTGTGCTTGCGCAGTTGTGCGTGCAAATCGTAGCAGTGAGGCTTATTATAGTTGCAGAAGTGCACACGTGAGCAAACATCCGAATAAGCTCTTGAAAGAGAGGGTTTGGCGTGTTCACATGCTTATGTTGTAGGTCATTTAGTGTTTTATTTCTCTCAGGCACTGGCAAAGAAAGCCCACCAGTCAGTCTGCGGGATCAAACAGGTTCAACAATCACTGCACAATTAGCAATCATGCTTAATTCACTCCCACTAATTTGGGCCAATCATCTGGTATTTCCACTTGATGCCCACATCCTTGTGCTTTCATCCACCCTTGGTGCGTTTAGTCAGGTGAATGATTGCGGTGCTTAGGGCCGCTCTCCTGGAAGCAGCTATTTTAGGAAACACTTCATCTAGATGCCGTCATATTTTAATTTATGTGCATAACGTGAATACGACGCGCCGTGAGATGTTTGGGGGTTGTATCAGTGAGAAAGAATAGTTTCGAGTTATTTAAGGGTATGAGGGTGAGAGCTTCTTCTGAATGACTCATTTTTGTCATCATCAGTTTCAGGTTTTCACTTTTTTTATACCAAAATTGCACATGCCTAATGAATTTATATTGAGCGATATACAGTAACATTTTACCACTTGCGAGTGTGTTTATTAAAAACATATAATAACTGATATGGTCCTGCATATACTTGTCCACACCTGCACGCTCGCTCCTCTCTGCGCGTCTCGTGCACCTCTCCATCCCTCTGAATGACTTTTTCATCTTGATCTGGTTAACCTGCGACATGCCTCCTTTTCCCTGGTGAAAAAAACATCCTGGATAAATATTTGAGCAGGCGGTGCGAGCGCGCTCAGTCCCGGGGCTCTCGCAGGCCCTTCCTGGCCCATGTCAGCCAAGATTAATGTAGATTTACTAATGCAATAGGGTGGGAGGTGCACAAACACACATGTACACACGCATACGCTTTTCCAGCAGATATCCTGCGCCCAAGTTTGGGAAGGATTTTGTAAGAAAAGTAAAGATGACAGTGGAAACACCATTTTGCTTGGTATGTTTTGACATTAGGAAATTGGTCTGTGTTTGTGGAGGAAGAACCGGACGATAGATGAACAGACTGGAGATAAACTGGGCTGGCCTTGGGTGGGTGGAAATTTTTTCATGAGTTATTAGGAACAGATTTCCCGGTCAGTGCTGGCACTGTTTTGGTGGAAATTAGGGTAACAGTTAAACATTGTATGGCTGGGCAAAGTCTGGCGTGGAAGGGAAAGGGCTTTGGCCATCGCTGTGTGGCTGGACAGAGGTGCCTTTGTCTGGATGCACCCGTCGCTTAGCAGGTGCTTTCAGATGCCCCATGGGTCTCCAGTCTTCAGCCCCGTCGGGTGAATGCATAAAAAGAGGGTAAATAAAAAAATAGATGTGTGTTGACACAGCTCATTTCCACTTTCCACAGCTTCTAAACTTCATAAAGTTAACGTATGCAACACCCTTATTGTCATTGAATTGATTTGGAGCGCTCTACATAGGTAGGAACCATTTAAATAGTGCTGCACATAGAGGATTTGATTAGCAATTTTCAATGTTTTTTTAATGGATTTTAGGTTAGCATACAGCTAATATGCTACAGCACACACTAATATTGGTTAAAAAATTTCACTTTATTCACTTTAATATTTCATGATTAAATTCTAATCTAATCATGACAAACTATATATTGATGGAAAGATCTTAGACTCAAGGTGAAAAATTTGACAATTTTTTTTTGAAAAATAAAAAAATATTTTAAAAATGTTAACGTTACTGTAATTTATAAAAATATAATATAATATTAAAAAATGTTTAAAAAATCTAATATCTAAAAATGCATTTTCATGTGTATATCAATTTCACTGCACATATTGAGCATTTACATGAAAATGTGCTGTCCAAACAACATGTTTTAAATTGTAGATATTTTAATAAAAAATAACATTTGTTTAATTAAAAAAATGTACAATAAAAAACATTACCATTAACATTTCTTATTTATTTTTATTGCTATGAAAATTTGTCAAATATTTTTTCTTGACTCTTATACCTTTCCATATAGTTTGTCATGATTAGATTAGAAATCAACTATGAAATGAAGTGAATAGTGAAATAATATCATTGTTCCACCTATAATTTGGATACAGTTAACAGGTTTAGTATTAATAAAATACACATTTTCCTTGAACATTTTCCTTGACTCTTCCACTGTCTTGCATTTAATTTTTTTTACAATGCATTCTGGCATTGCTTTCTCCACAAAAGAACGCTAAGGTATTTTTAAGGGATTAATAAGTCGTTTTGAAACAGACTGGCGGTGTTTGTTATGCACAGGAAATCTGCATGCAACGTTTTATAACTGTGCTTTAGTTTATATGGGAGAGTTAAAGACTTTGTTTATCAGTGGGAAATGCAAATGCATTTAGAAAACCTACGAGTGGGAGTCGACACAGGAAGAAAAACACATAATTCATCAAAAATGACGGCAAGATTTAATCTAATATTTAATATGATGGACATCCAGGCCGGTACTGTGACACACCACATCCTCACTTAGAAGCCAACAGTTCACACACGCCCGGCCGCTCCGCATTCCTGGGTTACAAACCTCGCTGTGTTCCCTCGAGGCACAGCCTATCTCCGGCCTGGATGGATTCAAAGTGTTTCGGCCCAGTTATTTTCTTGTAACAGAAACTTTTGCTGTGCATATGTAGGGAGCAATTTAAACATGACTGTATTGTTTAACTCTATACACTTTACAATCACTGCTTCTCTATGCGTGAAGTCTCATTAGTTTCAACACAATAAGATCTCCACTTGAGTAATTGTTACACAAGCATATTCCATACCACAATGACATGCAGTGAAGATGTATTTCAAGCTGTGGTCACCACTTAAATGTGGTTGCGGCATTCCTTTGAACATGATTGTGGAAAATGCTTACTCCATCAGTACGGCTCAGAATGCTGAAGAATTGCTCGTCAGTGCCGAGTTACATGGGAATGTGTTACTGTGGTGTGACATTGCAAAAATCTTTAGGTCCTGGGTGTTAAAAACCTCACGGATATCCTGTGTTTTCCCACAACTTTTATGAAATTCTTGGCTGAGAGTTGAAAGGGTCACAGCATGAGCAATCACATTTTTCTTATTGAAATTACATTTATGCATTTGGCAGATGCTTTTTTCCAAAGCAACTTACATTGCATAATGCTATACATTTTTTCTGAGTAAGTGCAATATACATATATTCGCAATCTAAAAGATTTCTTGGTGACTTGAACAATAATGAGTGTTCAAACTTGGCAGACTGTGTACTTTTAACCATTCATATCTCATGGCATTTGTCATATCACGCATCAGGAAGCCAATGTGTGCCTCAAAGGATGTTTGTAAAACTACGAGCGATCGCACCCGCTGTTTGCTCAAGTGTGGTAATCCACGGCTCAGTTTGCTCAAAGTCAAAGTTCGTCTTTCTTGCCATTGCCAGGACACCGGTTCCTATAACTCGGGAGAGACGGGTATAAAGCAGACCACCGGTTTCCCCCTCTGTGGATTTTTGCTTTGAGTAGCTTTACTTTTAATCAGATTGGCCCGATGCCTACAGGTCGCCCACGCAGCACACAGCGAAGGAGACAATTGATACATATGCTTTACCCCTTTAGCCCACCCCTGGAATAGGACAACAAAGCGTCTTTGTAACCCCACCGCAGAGACACAGTGGACCTTTATCTGTGAGTCTAGTGCATCCGAAAAAAGAAAAACCCACAAACCTTTGTTCGCCTGGCTTCCTGTGAGGTCATACATATTACATAAGGGCCAGTTTCCTGTTGTACTGACCTGGTGCTCTTAGGCTAGACGTTGGATGGGGTTTCTCAATTTGTCAGAATGATTACAGTGTTGTTTGTTTGATTTGCAAGTCAAGTGCAACAATTTTTATGATGACTCTTTTTAAATGTGTATAAAAATGTTTGTACTACTGGTTGAGAAGATGTAATAGCTACTTTATAGTATCTCAAGGTCAGTAATATGGTCATTTTAGTGACTTTTATAATTGCAGTTAAACCCATAAATCCTGACTTCCTGTTGTATATTGTGGCTTTACCTTTACCTTACTGCATTTCATGCTCAATCAAACTTTTTTACAGTTGTCCCAAAGAGTACATTTATTTTAAATAAAACATCTTTTAAAGAAAAGTACACTTTTCAAGCTAAATATTTCGTTTTGTGTTCCTGTAGCTCCTGTAGTTGGTACAGCATTATGTTTGCACCACAAAGGTCATGGGTTTGATTCCCAGAGAACACACATACTAATAAAATGTTTGCAGGTGGTTTGATATTTTGTCATATAATATAATGAAATAATCTTTTTTTTTTTGTAGTTTTTAAAATCCCCTGAAATGATTTGTTGATTAAACTAAAAACTGTAGTGGCAAATATCCCAGAACTTGTCTTTTTCTAAAATATGTTGTTGATTATTGGTTGGTGTCAGGTTATATGTATAATGTAGGGTTAGGAGACATCGTCAGTCTAAAAAGCCAATGACCACAAGAGAAGTCATCAATATATTGTTTCCAAAGAAAAAAACATTATGCAATTTAAATGTTTATCAGTCGTTTTTCCTCTTAGAAGTACACTGGCATACAGAATCCTTTAAAGTTAGCTGACATTAATTAAAAGTCACAAAACTCCAACTGCAATTGAACTGAAAATACATTTTCAGGAGCCACTGTGTATTCTGTTGTGCAGAATACGATCAACATCATTATCATGTGATTATTTTCATAGTTTGAACTGTAGAATTGTTTTTAAGCCTTTTGGTTCGTCCATTATTCCTTTCTTTAAAACTGTCACGAAGTAAAAAGGCCGTGGAGGGGTGAAGACGTGTTGGGCGGGTTGCAGCTGTCCTCAGTGTGAGCACCATGCGTGCATGAAATGTCTCTGTGGTCGTGTCAGTGTGTACAGCAGAGGAAGTGTTTGGCTTTTGACAATGAGCTTCCTAGGAATGCACCACTGCCGAGGCCAAGTGGGCGTGTTGCTGCGCTGATATCGAAAGCCAAGTTTGGTTGGCTCGTCCGCTTCGGCGCCTCGGGGGGCTGCTGCGTTCAGCGGAGGGGCCCGCAGATGATAGGCAAGCCCTGTGTGTTTGCACACGTGTGTGCGTCCTTGTGATATTTATAAAAAACACAAGAGATTAGAATGTTAACAAGCAACATGTTGTTCAAAGTTTACACATTTATAAAATATTTATGCATTCTTGATCGCGTTCTGCAGTTTTTCACTACGGGACAATAGCATTAGGGGGTTATTTCATCATGCAGTGTTGACAGGAAAGAATCTTTCCATTAGGACATGGCATATTTATGGGCCACAAGTAAAGGAGTTTTTTGTATGTCAGCTCTGCTATGCGTTTTACAACTGTCTGCATTTGGAGCACTAAAAATCCATTCTGTCCGGGTGTTAGCACAGCCCAGGCCTCTGATACAGACCGGCAATAAATGGTGATAAGAAGTGCTTTCCGGAGTGCTGGCGGAGAGAGGAAATGATGCAAGACAGTAGCCCTTTGTTTAAAAAGTTGCTTGCTTGGGCCCGTGCCATGGAGTTTGCAAAATGAGTGTGGCAGGCCGGCAATGAAACTTTTGGCTGATTCTCAGGGTCATCGCTGTCTGTCTCTCTTTCTTTCGTAATGCAGCTGTATACATCTAACCTTAAATTTGATATTTTAAGAACTATATTTAAGAACGAATCATCTAAACATTTATAACCGAGTTGTTTTCATATTTTTAAATACAAACATTTATTAGTTTGCTATGTTATAATCACAGTTAAAGGGATAGTTTACCCAAAAATGAAAATTCTTTCATCATTTATTCACCCTCATGTTATTCCAGACCTGTATGACTTTTTTTTTTCTGTAGAACACAAAAGAAAATATTTTGTAATGTTGGTAATCAAGCAACATTGTGTCCCATTGACTTCTATTGTACCACTCACATTTCACAAAATATCTTCTTTCATGTTTTACAGTCATATACAGGTTTTAAACAACATGAGAGTGAATAAATGATTATTTAGATTTATTATTTTTGTATGAACTATTCCTCAAAATGCCAGTTTTATAGTAGTTTCAAGCTTGTCTTTAGTGACGATTATTGTTTATTGTTGCTAAAATTGATTGTTTTTTGTCATCTGCGCAAGCAGGGACCAGACCTACCACTAAACAACATTCCAGCTTGCATGACTGTAGTTGTGACTCCAAAAATATAGACCTATCTATTAAAAGTCTCTGATGAGCACCTAACACCTCAACTAAAAATAAATGACTCATTTCCTTCCACTGTTCATTTTCACACCGTAGATTATTTCTGTCTGGCCACATAAAAAGCTTAAGCTGAAAACTCTTACCAACCGCGTGGCAAATTTTACACAGCGACACAAACATTTTCTTTAAGTGGGTGTCAATGATTTTACAAAACACTTCCTTCATGTGCTCATATGGGAAAACTGAGGACAGCTTGTTTCTGATTAAGAAATGGCCTGCACTTGCTGTTCCTATCTAATCTTCCATTTCAACACACACAAATGATCACACAAAAACAATTTCACCACCCTTTTTTATATTTTCACCCCCTGCCTTGCTAATCACTGATTAGAGAGAGAGAGAGAGAGAGAGAGAGAGAGAGAGAGAGAGAGAGAGAGAGAGAGAGAGAGAGAGAGAGAGAGAGAGGGGGCATGAGTACAGCACCAGATGTGCTCAGGAGTTTTGCAATATGTCATTTGCAAGAAGACGTTTTCTTGAACCGAGACAGCATGGATGAGTTCACTTCGGAAATGCACGAGAGAGCCAGGCTCTCAACACAGACTGAATTATACAAAATGACCGGCCATGTGACCTAGCGAGCCCAGATGCCAGATAGAGCAGCTAAAGAAAGTTCAGGTCCTTGTAGTAAATTGGTTTAAACTCAAGCCTTTGGACAGCATGTCGAGAAATCGTCTTAAAATCTTTAAAAAAAATGAATTCTTGTTACTATGCATCACTTTTAATATTCATTTACATTTCGCATCTCATCCAATACAGACACTGATATGAACAGCACCACAAATTATGCATGTTGTTGAGCAGAAATATTGCTATTAAAGCATAAAACAGGTGAAAAAATAGCAACTACTGCCCACCACAGTAATACTTTATATGCGATGTACATTAAAAGTGTGTTTAATGCACCTAAAATTGTATTCTGAGCAATGATTTTTAAAACAAGACTTACATTTTTCAAAGTAATATGCCATAGAGACCAACTGTGACACATACAGGTTTTGATAAGTACGGCTACTGTGTGTGATATGGTCATAAGTTCACAGGTAAATATACTTGTGTAACTGTGTGTGAGTGTGTTTGGTTTGGAAAGATGTCAAGAGATTCAGGGACGTGTGAGTCATCCATGTTTGTGCGGCTGTGCGATCCTGGTAAACGGGACCAAATATACTCACAACGATTTAATGCTTGTGAGGACATTTTTTTAAGGAAAACAGCTTATAAATCATATTAAATTATGTTTATCTGAAATTTTTTCGGTTTGTGGGAGGGTTAGGTTTAAGGGTAGTAGGGGTGGTTTGTACAGTATAAAAGTCATTATGTCTATGGAAAGTCCCCAAAGAAACATACATATCTCATGTAAAGTCACCTCCTCCCACCTAGACACGTGTGCAGAAGATCAGATTTGAAAATGTGGACAGCTTCACCAGCGCTTCAGGGCAGACGTACAGCTGTTCTACTACTGTAACACACTTTAGGCAGCGAGAAGGTTTTATGATGAGAACACACCTGCAGAACATGATTCCATCTACGTTCATCTGAATTCATCTCATTTCTGCCCTTTAGCATCACATATTCATGACATTTGCAGGTGGATGTTAGATATACAATAGAAATCTGATAATTATTCAGGAAAGCATTTCTTCTTGTAAATGCACCAACTTATATGTGATTGGTCAACTGGACATGATTTACTCAGGAATACTTGTTTCTCTTATTTAAGTGCTAAACTGTAAAATTTTGTGTTTTTCTGGGCAACAATGTCCCACAAAGCTGTATTAGCTTCATGTTTCTTAAGTAATTAAGTCAAATTAGTATTTTATGTCTATTTATTTTTTCTATTGATACGTATAACAATTTAGCAAAATAATTCCCTTCTGTGTAATGCAATTCCCCTTCACTTCACACAATAATTGTGAAAATACTAAATTGTAATGAATGACTGTACAATATCCTTTACATATTTCAGTAAAGTCAGATTCTGAAAAACGTATCTGTAATAGATGCATTGTTTTCAAAAATGTAAATGGTTGACTGGACATATTTTTCTGTTGTTGTTCACCAATAAGAATAATATGAAAAAAACTCCTGAGCAACTATTAGTGAATGTAAAATGTTGTTGGATAAAGTGAACAATAAAAATGAGCAATATAGTTTCTTCAGCATTTTTAATCTTTGTTAATGCCAGTTCATTGTGCATTAACTAATGTTAACCAATACACATTTTGATTTTAACTATGTTATAGTGAATGCTGACATTAACATGAATTAAGATGCATAATACTGCAGAAGTATTGTTTATTGTTGGTTTATGTTAACCAATAAAGTTAATGTTAACAAATACAACCTTATTGTACCATGTGTTATCAGTGAAGTATGTTTTAAAGTATGTAGTCCTACAGCATGTTCTGTATGAATGTAGAGAAACTGAAGACACAACACAAGTTTATATTTAACAATATATATTTTCCGATTTCAATGTACATTCCGTTTTGACATAAGCTTTTATTCACAAACAAAAGTAGGCATCTAAATAAATACTATATAAAATAGAACTTCAAAATAAATATATCTATAAAGGGACATTTTCATATGTGTGAGAGATTTTTTTTCTCTTTTTGCTTTTTTAAACAAAACAAAAGCACATTGCTCTTATCCTCAACATTAACAATGAAGCCAAAGAAACGCAGAAAGCACAAGCCCAGTTTGGAAGGTGGTTTAAAGTGGGTTAAAAGTGATGGGTTCCTAGTGGCCAATGAAAATGTACCACGGACAGCTTTAGTCACAGCGTCCTGATAAAAACAGAAGGAAGATCTTTCAGTTCTGTGCAGGCCAAATGAATAAAGTTTGTATTTTAGAGCAGTATCTCATTCTCTAGTCCAGAAGATTGTAAATGATGAGTGATACAAAAGAAGGAGGGGCAAAAAAGCAAACACCAAATAAGATGGAATGGAATGTTACTTGAGAGGGATTCCTTGTCCCTACCAAACAGGTTTTACGCAGCAGCTGTACGTGTCAATCACAGATGATGTCGCACCATTTGAAGAGAAAATAACACGCACACAAAAATGCTTGGCCACATTTGGGTTGAAAAGTGTTACCGTGAGCATGATAAAATGGCGTTCCTTCAGCGGATTCGATTAAATCTACAGTTTCAGGGGCGACAAGGAACCGTGAATTGGCCTTGTCTCTCGTGCTAATTAGGCATGGCTAGCATTAACGGAGGTATTTTTATTGCCTGGCACACTTTTCTAAATCAAGTGCTTGTAATTGAAATACCTAGACTCCCTACCTTCTACGCCACATCCACGTATCCCACCCACACCCAGCCCTCCCAAAAATATAATAATTCATTTATATACTTTTGTACTGAATTGTAATTAAATTGTACCATGCAATTCCTCAGGACATTTGAAACATATTTTAAGATAGCTAGTTTTTCTCAAGACTATTTACAAGAACGTGTAACCTGCATAGGTTGAAATCTAAGATATCTATGGTACATTTGCAACTCTTCCCTATATGCAGCTATGCGAGCCCCACAATTACTCTGGCACCTATCCACGGGTTAGATTGCAAAGACTTAAACCCTAGCCTTATACATTCAAGACTAAGAACAGTAGTGTATTTCTGCTTCTCTGATTTGTGCAACAAGTACAAACATTTGAGTACATGGGACTAAATGAGCGAGGTGTTAGTTTGGTATAAATGCGCAAACCGTGGGTTTGTGTTGAGCAGGCGGACAATATTCCCTCATGATCCAAGACTCGAGGAATCCTGGGAAGCAGAGCACCGTACCTTTAAGAGCTTACTGTCGCACAAACTGGCTAGAGTACAACAACGCATGCCCACTTGAAAACAAACTATTATAATAATGACCAACCAACTAAATCTCTATGGTGCACTCCTTTGGCAAAGTCTCTAAACTATACATATAACAAAAATATATGTGGAGAAAGCAATCGGATACTAGGGCATGTTCATAGAGCGTTACGTTTGGTGGCGTATTAAACTAGAGGAATTTTTGCAAACTACAGTGACAACACTTTGTACATGCTACTGTACATAATACTGTGCTTTTGCCTCATTTATAATAAGGGTGATACAATTGGCAATTTTTTTGATTATTAGCGGCACACAAAATAAGCTAACATTATAGCTTTTCCCATAACTACTGGCCCACTTCTCCTCATAGCTTATGGATGCTGAATTGCTGTTTTCATGTCTGTGTTTCCCTCACATTCTTAGTTCCAAGCTGAATTCACACGCTGTACTCCGGTGAACTGATGATCCCTGAGGTCATTTTCTACATCAAATTTAACCACTAACATTTGGAAGAATTATTATGGAAGTTCATGTACTTTTGAAGCTCTTTTGCCATCATAAAACCCAAACAATGTGTCCTCACAGAAGATAGAAGACATCCTAAAACGATACAAACTAGCTCCTGTTTTGTCAAACCGGAGAGAAAATAAAGCTCTAGAACAAGCTTGTAATGGACTGTGCACAGAGATGAAGTCTGGTTAGTTTGATTGTGACATGTGTTATCAGCTTGGAATTCACTGCAACCTTTTCCAGATCCAGAGATGGTTTGCCAAAGTTTAGTGTGTTCTTAAATAAGTGATATTTACTTTGACTTTTCAGAGCCACCCAAAGAAAAGAGATCGGACTCTTTCCAACAGACATTTTGCTTGAATGCAGCATTCTGTGGCAACCAGTTGTTTTAGCTGGGGGGCTGAAATGGCAGAACACTTTGATCCTACGGCCATCTTGAGAAGAAATCGCAGGCCTCTCCTTTGCAGTACTTTATAAGAAGTATAGATTCGTGTCCGTCGTTCAGTCAAATGTCGCTACGATGGAATACCCTATGCGTGAACCGTAAGTACCAAGAATTTGGGAAGTACACCGCTATTGGAGAGGATCCCTTTGCTCAAAGTCTTTGTTACACTCTCCATTTCTGCCATCAGGATGCCTGTTTTTCCACCGGACAGGCCTTGACCTCCGCCACCTTGCAGCCCTGGCTGCTTTTGCAGCGGCAGCCTGGGCGGCTAAGGCCGTCGTAGCACTTCTGCGAGAGCTTGGCGCAACCGGTGGCGGGCAAATAGCACATCAGGCAGGGCAGCACCAATGAGACGGCTGTCATGAATGACCAACGGGCGCAACAGTTCGAGTGCGAGCAAGAGCACGGCTTGTCAGCACATGAGCCTTCGTCGTCCTCGTCCTCAGTGCAGTGGTAGAAAACTGCTTTGACTAGACACATGCAAGTGACAGAGTCCACTAGATTTTGCGCTGAGCACAGGCACTCCTGATTGCAAACCCAACAAGAGGGTAGGGCTCTGGGCAACGTGCACTCCGTGCAACGGCATTTGCCGCACTTTTCGCACAACAGCACGTGCTTCTTCTCTGCCGGCAAAGCCGTGACCGCCTTTGTGTTCTGGGCCTTGGAGCTCAGCACCTTGGGTTGCTCTGCACCTAGGGTCCTGTTGGCAGTATATGGATCCACAACAGGGGTTGGAGCCGCATGGTCCAACAGCCGTTGGTCAGAGGACGTGCTGCTGCTACTGCTGATGGAGCTGGGTCGACCACTGAAAGAAATCCAGGGGTGTGTAGTGGCATCTGGGACTTCACAGCGGGACAGATGAGGATGGTGTGGGGCTCCCAGCAGGACTTCCTGCCCCCTCGTGGTGGCCTTGTGGCTCGGTGGCTGTTGTGAGATCACTGCAGGGGTGTCGATGTAGTCATTCTCCAAATGCAAAGATTTCATTTGGTCAATAGGATAGATAGTTAATGGGTGCTGGAGTCGTCCGTAGGGGACGCGGCTATCCAGTAATGGCTGCACCATGATGGAGGAGGAGACTCCAGGAATGTGGTGAGGAACCCTTGACTCCATCTGTACGTTGTGTTCCTCATATACCAGAGCTCAGCATTTAGCACTCCTGCAAGAATAACAGCACAACTTAGTATTGAAAACCACCCTTATTCTTCTATTCTCACAAACATTTACATTTGCATGACCTGTGGAATAAAGGCTTGCATGAAAGCAAATAGTGTTTAAAATCACAAAGTAATCTAAAGTAGGGCATTTGCATAATAAAACATAAAATATAGAATTAAACTGGAATTATTATGACGTGTATTTTTAAACTATTATTAGAAAGAAAAGAGTAATTGTTGTACAATTATTGACAATCAAATAAAACAAGCTAAATCTAGTTTAGGTTATTATTTATAATAGACAAACGATTTGTCTTTTCTAAATAACATGTACAATCTAAATCTAAAATGTAACACTTAATCTAAACAGTAGGCTAATGTGTGTGAGGTCATTATTAAAAAGATTTTAAGAATAAAATGATCTCAAATGATATACGCGTTAAAAGCGTTTATTATTGTTCTTGTAAGATATTTTATTAAAGGATTTTGTAAAAGCTTAAACAGCCTTCGCATATTTACAGAGAAAAAACGGTATCGAACGTAAAAGCAACCTGTTGCGTGATTTTTGCATTAGATTATTCGCATTTTAAAGCGCTGTTGCGTCGAGCTTTTGTGCTTCTCTTGTAGGCGATAAGCTGCAGAGTCGAAAGCGTGTCTGTTTGAACGATGACGTGACTCATATATATATATATAAATATAAATCTTCTATATTTCAACTAGACTCGTTGCGAACGGCGTATCTGATACTTATTATTTTTTTAACGGCGTACTTGAAATATTTACTGTTTGAAAGAAACTATAAACGTCCTAAAATGTCCTGACAGGGCAATACCCAGTTTAGCGTTTAACCCACAAAAAGGGTTTTTATGCCGATGATGATATATCAAGACCACCTGACCGAATGACGAGCGAATGCGCGAGCTGCAGTGGAGCGTCACGCGATGATATTCGACAGAATAAACCCGCTGCTCGCGCAAGCCATTCGGTCGACGCAATACGAAATGGTCTCGGCTCACCGTTCAAACGAAACGAAATCCGTACGGATAATTTCCTCTGTACGTTTCGTTCCCAAATCGCCCACGATCCCGCCGTAGTTAGTTTCCGTAGTTAAATATTTACACAAGGCGCAAATACATGGACATCGTGTTGCAAAAGAACTGATAAGCCAGCAAAACGGAAACAACCGCGTCTCGATTTGCGAAAATAATACAATCGCATTACAGTCGAAAGTAGCGTTGCATTACAAGTTGCTAGAATAATTTCGTAGCCTATTAAATAGATGCATTTTAAAACAGAAAAGAAACTCACTTGTTTCAGAAAACAGATCATTTCCTTCTTAGATGGACACGGTACTGCGTTATATTCCAATATCAAACAATAGAAAGATAGATCCAAATAAAACCACGGAGGAAAAATCAGGACGACTATCCGTGCGTATGCACTGCAGTAAGGACACAGTCTTCTTCTCCATACGATGTTGCAACTACATGAGGGAAATGGCTTTTTATGAATGGGAGGGTAAGAAACGTACTGCGCAGATGCTTTGACAGATTTTTTTTGTGAATGGGAGGGCATTACGACTCAGGGCGCAAATGCGGGGGTTACACTTTTATGAATGGGAGAGCTCCGGACGTTACCGCGCATGCGCCGTTTCGAGATTTCATGAATGGAAGAATGGGAGCTTTTCGTCACAAGGGCAATGTCAAAGAGGATTACATGAAAAAGGCGGCCACTACTGCTTTAATTCATGTTTTCTATACATCGTTTTATTCGTGTCTTCTTAAGGCCCTGGCCTGCTGTAATATGTAAGCCAGTTTTTTATGTTAAACGACAATATCCTCTTAAAAACGGACGTTAATGCAGTTACATATCAATTGTTAGTAATGATGTTTAATGAAATATTCAATTGCTCACGATTGTATGATTAAACAGAGCTGCGAATGCGGACTGACGTCTTTTTGCCTTGTTTGATATGACGTAATACGTATTTAAAATGCACGACGGTGTTCAGGCAAAACAATAGTGAAATGGACCTTTCTGGGTTTGGGTTAATTTTTAAACGATGCCTTGCACTTTATCCTCATTTTGGATAGAATACATGACTAAAATAACAAATGACAGTTCAAGCAGTCGATTTTGTTAAACGCAGACTGTTCGGGGGGAGGCGCGCTCACTGGAGGAGTAAAAACGCGTTTATGACGCAGCAGCATGAGGTCATGCAGGATCAACAAAAGAACAGGATGTTGTCGATTTGTAACGATCCCACGAGCAGGAAACGTGTGTGAATTTCCTTTTTAACATCCCCCTGTCTGCCCATCCCCCCACGGATCAGTCTCAGCTTGCGGCTTGACTAATGCTGTCAGATGTTAATGGGGAAGGCACTGCATTAGCACACATTTCCATGACAACATCCGCTTTCGTTTTAAAAAATACAATCGAGTTATTTGATGTACTGAAGTTTGGGGGAAACGTTCATTCATGAGTTTATTATTGCTTTGTTGTAGTGAAATATCTGTCCGACGTGTGCTATTAACAACAAGAAACGCTGCACTTTGATATCGATTAGATTAGATTAGATTAGAGAGGGACGAGGCTAAAAATAGTGCGATCACTCTTTGAACGCAGTGGTTTTTAGTTTGGTGCAAATGACCTTAGGACAGGTTTATCAGATGAGTCAATTTAACATGTTCAATACACAATGGCTTGTTTACTATAGAAAAAACACATTTATTTACTTCATCACTATTTTGTTCTGCCATTGATTTGTCAGATTGCAAGTTCAGGCCTACTATTAAAGATAAAATATTTAATGAATGTAGAATATTTTTATATATTCTTCTATAGTTTCAATATTAATTGGATTATTTTGAAGATTGGTTTTTTGTTTGTTTGCTGTTTAATATAGAGGTCATTTTAGTGTTTATTTCAATTAGTGCTATGAGTTCTGATTTTAAATTACGTTTGTGCAAATTCTCTGGGATCAATTTAGGAGGCTTGGCAAAGAAATTATGAAAAATACTACTGTTATAGCTATTAAGCTTGTAGACAATTTATGCTTCATTTTTTTTGGTAAGTTTTTTTTTGCTTATGTATTTTTTGGGTATTCAAAACTCACAGGACAAAAAGGTAAGTGTTTTCTTTATTTTAACACCATAGTTTAATGGTTTCTTTGAACCTGAGAGATTATTAAAAGCAAATTTTGTGCAAAATATTCTCCAGACGTCACTTTTGGACACTATATGTATTTACTTAAGTTGTATATCATACGTAATCCTCAAAGGTTTAATATGCTATACTATATTTTACTATACCCACAGTTATTGACAGTTAATTTGTTTACAAATCACTTGATTAGCAAATACAATTATCATTTGCTTAAAGCATTACACTTCATAAATGCTTTGTCATAAATCTGTGTCTTTGTGCTGTTGCTTTTAGACTAGACTGAAGCTGTGACCTGATGTTAAAAGCAGCAGCCTTGGGCAGGTTGGGGGGATCCCTCAGCTTCAAGCCAAGCCCACAGGAAGAAGCTTGTGTGAGGGATGTATGCAGAGAATGTAAGCCTTTGGAGATCTGGCTCTGTGTGGGAAGAAGGGGAAGGCCCCTTCCTGATATGAAGGGGAAAGCCGAGCTCTTGGTGAGATGGTGACCTTCGACCCCTCTTCAGAGAACTGACAGGAGCGGCCCTGAACTCTCACCCGTGGGACAAACTAGCGATGAAGCGTGACCTGTTGCTGGGGGCGTGGACCTGCCATTCAGGCCGAAGGCATTCTGGGCATTCCACGCGCCATTCCCCTTACATAGCTGACTTCCCCCTCCCATGAGAAACCGCTCTGGTACCCCGCTATCCAAAACACAAAGCCTTCCCCACCCACCACAAAGTTCCAGTTTCTCATTATGAATGTTAGACACCATAATCTGCATTTTCACAAAGACTGAAGGCTTACGTAAGAAAAAAAATAAAGAAAAGCTAAAAGGCTACATGTCAAAATGGCATCAGGCATGAGGCTTGTGTAATAGTGTGTTTACTCAGACTGGTTCTGTATGTGTGTGCATAGATATGTGGTTTTGCTTTGTCCGTAAGCTTCCTGTGAAGGAGCCTGTTATCTCCGGTGAGCTCAGTTGCTTTGTAGTTATTCATACGTACTGTAAAGTGAGGGAGCATATTATTATATTTTTTGGCTTGATGCTGAGACTATTATTCCACAGAATAATAGTACACTCATCAAAACTATGGAAGTTAGTAATAAATCAAAGCTTGTTATATTTTAGTTTCTCCAGTGTAGTCACCCTTTGCCCAAAGTTTACAGAAGTATATTATTGACATTTTTATCAGCCAAATTCTTTAGTTCTTCCCCTGAGATGTGTTTTATCAGTATTGAAAAAGTTCCCCTCTGCTCTGGTCTCCTATTCGCTGCTTTTATTATCCAGTTCATTTCAAAAATTTTATTTATAAAATAATATTTTTGTTTTGTAATGAAATAAACTAATATGTTTCCACAGTTATTTTTTGTCTACAAAACTAATTTCAGACTTTTAAGCATACGGATCAAATGGGTTATAAGTTCAAGTGAAATAGCTCACTCAGGTGACCCGAAACCTTTGACATGCAGAAAATCCATACAAACCTTCTGCTGACTGATTTGAATTAAAACATTAAAAAAACTCACAAACCTAAGGTTTGTAAAAAGAGATTTAAAAAGAGGTTCATCTTCCACCAAAGAATCCAGATAGGACTAACAAAACTATGAATTTGATTATTTGTATCTGATTATGTCATGAAAGAATTGGATCTTTAAAGAATTTATTCTCAAATTAGTTTTATTTCTTAGGTTATACACTTCATCTAAAAGTGCATATGTTTTAGATGCTGTCTATATGTTCATTTTGTATGTTATACTATATTTGCATTTTAGTTATCAGCCTACAGAACTAAATTAAATTAATAATTGATGGGCTTAAACTGAAAATATATACACTTTAAATGTGCCGTTGCTTTCAATTTAAGCTTAATTAGACTTGATTGGTCAGGTACATGTCTAATCATAATGTCTATCTGTGCAGTTAGGTGGCAGAGCAGGAGGTCAAACCATCACTGTCCTCAGCGCTCCTTTTGACACAAGATTGCTTGACCTTCGTTAGTAGAGCGTCACAGAGCAAGCGGGGGCTATATTTGAGACCTGAATCAGCAATGTTGGCCTGAGCAAAGCACAGTGGATCAGCATTATCCATCCCGAGGAGGCTTTGTTGACAATCTCCCGGCTAAAATAAGCTCCAGCCGGGAGGAGGCACGCATATCCACCATCAGCAGCCCGCTTCCTTTTCTGAATGACGGAAAAGCTCGCACACGTCCCCGGACGTTACTTTAGTTATTTATTTGTTCAGCATTAATGATTAATGAGCAGGAGGGCTTCGAGTAAAAAAGATTGGGAATTTCGGGTATGCCGAAGCAATAACGCCTGGTGACATCCATGTCAGGTATTTTGTTATATGAGCAGAAATCCCTGTCATGCTCAGAGTCTTAGCAGTTTCCATTTTGTTAATTAGCTCTATTGTCCGCATATCAATCAGATTAGCGCTGGGGGATCGAGGTGGAGGGTGCTGAGGGGAGCAAGTTTACCCAGGAGGAAGTGCGGGGCTTTGATCTTTGCTAATGAGCTGCCAATACCGCCCTCAAGGGTTACTTCCTGCGACCAGCTGGAGGCCTGCAAGTTAGGCCACCTGAAACAACACATACTATTTCCCTTTCCAAGTGCCCTCTCCCCACCTGACCATCCCCCATCATTCTTCAATAGTATCCCTTCCCCCAAACTCAACTGTGTGATAATTGGAGATAGAGGTGGGCTACAGTCACCCAGGGATCTATTGTCCTCCGTGTATTCATTCAATCTCTAGCCAGAGTTGACACTACGGCTTGATGGATGAACATGACACTTGGGTTTTTTAAATTACGTTCCCCTTTAAATTTGGAAGAGTTTGGAGGATGATTGATGTGACATCTTGTTTCACTATGGAGGTTATTTCATTCTGCTATGTTTGTGTATTACAAAATCCTCTGACCCGATTTTAAAACCAGATGTCTCAATTTCTTACAGATTTCAGAGGATGTCAGTTTTGAGATGTTTCACGAGCACACATTTAGCTCACTGGAATGTCCAAACAGAAGTTCACGTCTCATAATCCTCAGCGCTTCCAGTAAAGCTCTCACCGCTGGGTATCATCTCACTCTTTTGTAACCGTGGGAGAGGGCTGGAACAGAAAGCTCAGCCAATCCTCAGAAGCTCCGTTTCACATCTATTCTCTTTCTTGATCCAGCTCAGGTACCTGCAGTCCTGGGAAAGAAGCGACTGGCCATGTCTTTCCCCACCTGAGCCATGCCGAGGTTGATGGCGAGCACACAGCAGCCCCTTTGATGGGCGTGGGGACAGGGCGACACGGGACACTTCCTGGGCTGAATGGCGCCCAGACACTCGACACCTGGGACAGCGGCGCTTCGACGCTGGCCCGGTGCCAACCTCGACGAGGTACCTTTGTGCTCCTGGGCTCAGTAACCTATCCGGAAAGATCTCTCAGTGCTGGTTCCCATGCATTACTCTGCTCTACTCCACTCCGCCTTTGTGCCCGACTGGCTCGGGACTCTCCTCGCTTCCTTTTGCCTCAATCCAGGCTATAATTGCACAGTCCCAGTGAAAAGCAAGCATGAACTGAAAAGGAGGGGTCTAACTCGTGCTTTGCGGTAGCCTTGGGGATGGAGCCAGTGAATACAGTTGCTTGTACATGTAAAACTGTTCTTCAGGATTAATTTGAAGGCATTGTTCAGAAAAGGGGTATCTGATGTCCTACTGTTTTTATGGCTGCTCTTTATGTCTTGCTTACAATGAAGTACAAAGTGTTACATTTTCTCCACAAAAAGACAGCACAAGGACCTCATAGTGTGAGGTTAAAGGGATAGTTCATCTGAAATTTTCAGTCATTTAAAACTTGTATGACATTCTTTCTTCTGCAGAACAGAAAGAAGATATTTTAAAGAATGTTGGTAACTAAACAACACTGGCCCTATTGACGTCTATTGTATAGACACAAAACCTAACCCTAACCCATTTCTGTGTTCCACAGAAGATAAAGCGTCATATACAGGTTTTGAATAAACAGAACTTTTATTTTAGTTTAACTAACTCTTTTCTGAAAGAATAAACTATTTCATTTTTTGTGTAATCTAGTCCAGTATTTTCCAGGAATGTTCCATCTTAATTTAGCATGTGTATAAGCTGAAAAAGCCTTTAACGTTCATTACATTACGCTTTAAGCATGTTTATAGTCAGTGATGGACTATTCTTATGCAGTCCTCTTTCACACATGTGATTGCTCTGTTTCAGGTAATCACAAAATTAAATACAGTTAAACGGCCCCCATTATGTGATACACATCCACTGATACACATAGATGGGTGTTAAACCCAGGATAGTTCACATTAAAAGCAAAGTGCATAACTTGACCAACGCTTAAGTGTTTTTCAAATATTTTTATGAGGTATGTTGGTCTTTTTTTTAAGTATTTTTACTTGAATCATCAACATACTGCTGGGTTATTTATCTCCTGGTTCTGTGGATTCTTTACATATTTTAAAGTAATATCTAGAGTAAAAATCCCTATCTTCTTCCATTTTGAGGGTCTGTTTACACACCAAAAAGAGACGTTAAGAAACATTTGAAAAACATTTTGTTTAAAAAGTGTTTTTAAAAAAGTCATTATCATCTCTGTGTCCACCTCAACATACCTATAAAACATATCTTAAGCAAAAAGTAAGTTTATTGCACCACTACAAGAAACATAATTTACATATAGCAAATTTTAAACCTGGATACCTAGTGTTCCTTTCCTAAAAGTGACATCGCCAAAATGGCCTGGCATGCATAACATAGGGTTTTTACAGATCCATGTGAATGCAGACCATTTTGACAATGTTGCAAACCTTAAAACTCTTCAAAGACGATTTTACTACATCGTTGTTGAGCGCAAGAACTCTGAAATGATCAAATGTGAGACAATAGTCACTATAAACTATGTGCATTAATGGAAACCGGGCGCAGAACCTGTGAGAAAATTAACCACAACAATGCAACCGATGGCGGGCACGTGTGCAGGCGACTCTTTAGGTTTGCTAGGTTTCACTTGGTGCTGCTTCTAAAGCCCTGGGCGGCTGGATCCAAACCCACCGGCTCGTCTGGCTCAGACGCACAAGGCTGTCTCCCCAAGAAGGTTTAGTGCATTGTACAAAGTGACAAACCCATCAAAGCAGCCAGGCCCAAATAAAAGGTCTTTTTATGACTTTCCTTCAAAGAGCGGCTGGGAGTTCAAAGCACACACAGTGAGCGCAAGTCGATGGAAAGTTCAGAATCATACGGAGAGGCAAAGAGATGAGGGGGTGGGGGGGCCTCAAAGGGTATTCGATATTGCTCATGAAAGGCCTCGCTCAACCTGCCATACTCTGTGTTCTCCTAGGCAGAATAAATCTTCGACATTAGGTTATCATTTTCCCGTAGACACCACCTTGCCGCTGTACTAAATATACCAATTTCACAAGCGTGTGACGTATTGGCTGTATCTCCGGTAGCATATGGCACGTCTTTTGAAGGCGAAGGAGTAAGCGGTTCGCTGTTGCCTGCCCGACGCAGATAAGAATTCAGCTCGCAGTTGGGAAAAATGATTTCGTTTCTGCTCCCGACTCGTCCCTCCCTTTTGACAAACACAGAGAGCTCTTTAATTAAAAATGGATGTCACTTGTGGTAAACATCTTTATTTATGGGCATACAGTTGGAATATGCCTAACATCAAATGCGTTTTAGATGTGAATGCATGCGGAGCCTCGGTTTGGTGACGGTTTACGGCGTAACATCAAAAACAAACAGCCGGGGTGGATTTGACGTAGCATTGCATCTCCTGAATGACTAAATATCATCATGGTTTCACTGAAATTGCTTGTGAATCAGCCCAGATTCCATTGCTGTCATCCAGTGGTGATGAATGATGTCTCATCAGATGTGTCCAGTTTGTCATTGTACCTTTTGCAGATGCTGGATTTATTTGTGATGAGTCATGTTGAATCATTGTAAAGCTTGTGTCATTGTTATTTTGGCTCTTGTTAGCAGTGAGCTCTTCAGTGAGTACACTAGATGGACAGGTTTACAAGCAGAAACCCAATGAACGTGCAATGACCCAAATCTATATATATCTAACTAGCAGGTTGACTCTGTTGTTTAGCTATTTGTGGAACTATTTAAAGTGGGACATGTTAGCGTGCTTGTGGTACAATGGCAGCGACCAAAAAACCACCTGGAAAACATGCAAAGTTTTATTTTTGGAATCCCAGCAAACAGGGAACACGCTTGGAAATTTGGCTAACATTCTCTGAAAAGTGCGTTTTAATAAAACTTGTCATTGCTAAACAATGCAAAACATTGCTCTTATATAGTTTAAAAACATTCAGAAATAACTTTTCATAACTTAAAGGAAACGTTAGCAAAACTTTCTTAGCTCATTGCACGGAAAAGAGTTTAGAGCTAACGTCCTTAATCAACTCTCGGTAAACTCTCCAAACAAACGTTAACAGCGAAGCGGATCAAACGAAAATTCTGCTTCCTAATTACAAAGCAGCCTGAGTTTACATTGGCCGGGCGTCAGCAAGCGCCCCAGGCTGATCCACTAACCAGCTGATGGATTGGCCATCCCGACGTTTGGCTATGGTGGGTGTCACTCCATTCGTTCTGCAGCGATACGGTATCAGGTCACCCGTGCCATTGTATAAATAAAGGTATGATTTCCGCTCGCAGATATATAATGCAGGTATCTTCTTACCAAGCCCTCCCTTCCCACTGGCTTTGTGCTTCTGAAATCCCCCAGCTTTTAATCCCCACAGCAACAAGGGTCTGTTTCTCTGCTTTAGTCTTGAAGTAGGCCTCTGAGGCCTGCTGTATGCCTCGGCCCGTTGGCCAGAAGCCTCCTGTTTACAATTTCCCTATTCCTGTTTTTAATGTTGCTCCGAGAGCAGCCACAAAGGGCCAGTTTTGTCCAGCATGAACAAGGGAGCCATTAGAAGAGAGATGGAGGAAGGAAGGAAGGGAGATTTGGGAGGGTTAGTTTGGGGAGGAGGGGGGCCATCAGGTGCCCCAGGAGGGATTAGTTATCCCAGCTGCTCCCTTTGGGGCAAGAAGGCATTTTTATTTCAGATCGAGGAACAACTAAGATGCACTGAGAATAGAGTGAAATCCCAGAGGAACATTGTATCGCTCAGAGGCTTTTTCTTAGTCCATGTGACTTTTTTTTTTATTTACAAGTATTTTCTGAAATGACTAAATAGAAATAGACACAAAAGAGACAACTGTTGACATAAAGGATTAAAGGTATAACATTATTGTGGACAAAATAATTCAGATCATGGTTTTAAAAAAATGTAATGAGAAATGTTTAGGTAAAATTTAAAAAATCTCTGATTGCAGTATTTTGGTCAGAGATAGATGAGATCTCTAGATGAGACAACACACGCTTTTTCAGGAGAAATATCTGAGAAGCATGAAACATCTGCAAAAGGCTTAATTTGATCATTTACTCTTTTAAATGCTGTCTAAACTTAGTTATTAAAGAATTTGTTTCTTTCCTTGTGGCCTGCGATATGAATAAATCTATCAATAAAACCTAAATGAAAAGTAAGCAACAATTCAGAGACCATTTAGAGAGGTGTGTATGTATGGCCATGTCTTCTTTGACTAGCTCAAATACTTAATTCTTGTATTTTGTTATCTTATATTTAAATGTATATTAAATTTCATATAGGTACTTAATAAATACATTTGTATATACTTGCTGACACAGACTCTTTAATAATTTAAACTCAATTCACAATTTCTTAGGTGTTAGTAATGGTTGTCAGAGTGTTTTGGCTGGTTGCTGGGGCATTGTCAGGTGGTTGTCAGGGTGTTCTGGTTGATTGTGGCCTAGGTTGTCAAAAGAGCTCAGAGGAAAGGTATAGCTCGGTATAGCTCAATGTAAAACTATAGACCTTTTAGCTACCAAATATTAGGTTTTCATTTCACAATCTGAGTCTCAGCCACACAACAGTCCATAAAATATAAAGTGTAATAGTATGCAAAGCTAGTTTAATGTTGGGCAGATTAGAATTGCATACTATCATTATTCGGTGTATTATCGCTGTAAATACACCATCTACCCCAAGCCCATGGCTTTCCTCTGGTCTTATCTATGGGATAATTCCCCAGGGTATCCGTGGACCGGCTAGCCCTCACAGTGGAAAAGCACCATGACTTTTTCTTTTCTCCATATGGCAGCCATTTGTCTCGAAGAGTTCTGTCAAACATAAATAATATGCTATGAAAAAAGAGGCAGAAAGCATTGCTTCCTCTGGGAAAGAATCTCCGGAGGTCTGGTGTCCTTCACATCTTTGTCCTTCAGAGAGAGAGAGAGAGAGAGAGAGAGAGAGAGAGCAGAAGAGTAGTGCACATTGGTTGCAAGTAGAAGCACAGAGTCTGGAGAGCTCATGTAGCCCTTAATAAAAACAGGCCCTGAAAACGAAGCCCATCTGTTTGTTTGGACTCAAGCTATCAGGAAATGACATCAATCAATGAAAAAAAGCCTGCTGAAGTTTCACTCAACTCAATTGTCTGGTCATCAAGATGCCAAACATCTCCAGCATTGAGAACTAACTAACTTAAAGTAGAACATTTACTAATTTAACCTTATTTTGAGCAACTAATTTTTTCCATCAAGACAAACAGTTTTTTTTCTGTAAAACTGTCTTGCACGTTAAGCTTTATGCAAAGCAAGCTGAAGTGATAAATTGCAGTGTAATGAACAATTGGGACTGGCAATTCATCAGTTCATTGGGATATTTACTCTTTTATTGCAATAATTTTACAACAAAATATTTTTATTTAATCAAATTATTTTCTGACTCTATAAACTTAATTTTTTACTATATAATCATACTGTTTAAAGATTTATTAAAGGCATATCAAAAAACTGCTGTCACGCAATTCAAATGAATCATTTAGGCAACTGAATTTTGTTAGATAAACACTAGGATATAATACATAATATATGCATTTAGCAGATACTTTTATCCAAAGTGACTTATAGTGCATTCAATCTACACATTTTCAGTATGTGTGTTCCCTGGGATCAAACCCATTACACATTGCTCTACCAACTGAGCGACAGAAACACAAACATATATTTTTTTGGATAAAGTATATTCATATCATTTTTAGACTTTATTGCTAACAAAAACAAAACCAGTCTCTCTTTAACTCTGTATCTATTTCTCTTCTCTGTTTCTTCAGCAGTCGGGGCTCAAGCTTTCCATGTGTGTTGAAGGGCTCATGATTAACATTCGCTCAATCCGCTGAGGGACACACATTCTAAGCCCTTCCTTCCTGCAGCAAGTGGAATTCTCATTAAGTCATAACTACTTTTCAAGAGCAGCATTCCTGCTCAGGAGTCCTTCCAAGACTTCAGCACAATGATTTTCTTAACTGCAAATTAATTGCTGAAGAAGACATAGAAAGGGGGTGATTTATCTTAGACCTGACAGAGGGTCATTTGTAAAGGAAAGCTCAGGTATACGGCTGTCATGCATAAAATCTTTGAGAAGTAAAACTGTTCTGTATTCAGATAGGAACAGGGTTCAAATTTCCCTTTAAGATGTGATATCAATCATTTTATTTCATAAATTGAACATGAAATCAAAATAGTGTGTGTTTGCTTTATGACCCTTTTTCCATACATTTTATTCTTATGTCCGTTTGTTCTGATTTTTTGTAAAATGCACTAATAGAAATAAATGTGAATTGAATTAAACTGAAAATTAATATCGTCAATCCATCTATTCTCCAGACCCGTGTGTCTTCTACTAAGTCGTGGGAGAACTGGAGCCTGAATAATATCGTAAGTCCCATATTTTTTTTCCAACAAATATCCTGTTTCACTTACAAAAGTAAAATGACAATATTTAAAAGTTTTACTGTACACTATAACTTTATACACAAATTGCACATTCTATAATTTATTGAAAAGTTTTGCACACTTTATTTTACACTTCTAATGGGCTGAGGAAAGTCTCTTTCAATTGGATCGCCTGTAGGGCGTGAATCATAGCCAGTTTAGCCAGTGAGAACATAGAGAGTGACCGATGAGACCACCTCGTGCTTGATTTCTTCTCTGTGGCATTGGGGATCGGGGCACAGATCCTATCTTACCTGGTCTGAATTCCTCTGACTGGGGCAACTGAAATTGGTTTCCCCCCTACTTGACTCATTTAGTAATTTGTCTGGCTCTTTTCCTTCTTCCCTACGGCTTGTAAAATTATCCAGGAACTTAATTTCCCCCTTCTGCAAAAGATGGATGCTAATCCTGTTGGAGAACGAGGGGAAAGGACTGCGAGCTCGAAACCAGCAGAAGGAGAGCCTGTAATTATAAAAACACATAAACAAATCTATGTGGCACATTGAAAAACAAAGCATAAGAGAATGACTCAGTATAGTCAGACTGTGCCACACTAACGTCTTGCACGCTATGGTTCTGATTGATTGCTATATTAATATATAGTATTCATATGAAGTCTAAATAATAACTTCTCATTTAGTATTTGGCAGAAGCTTTTATCCTTGGCAACTTTTCTTTCAAGCTATACATTTTACCAGTATGAGTGTTTCCTGGAAATCCAACCCATGACCTTTGCTCTACTAATTGAGCTTCTCAGTATATATTGGTATATGGAACATGGTATCTCTCATATATGAAATGCAGGGTCTTAAACTCACCCCATGCAATGCAACACAATGTTTAACCTGAAAATGTCAATGCTATTTTTAATAATGCCTAAAATAATTTTGATTTATTTAATAATATTTATTATCTGAAAACTAAAAAAGTGTAGTTTCGATACTTAATTTTCATGTGTATGGTTGATATGTGCAATGACAGTCATCAGGTTAAATACAAACCGTATGCAAAAAAACAACTAAATGTCATACATTCATGTATTTTGCAAAAGCCATGTGACATCTGCACGAGACTGTCAAAATGTTTGCCTGAATCAATGTATTGTTCTCAGCCGTGGTGCGTTCTGACCACCGCTATGCCGTTGTGCAGCGGTTGCTCGGACCGGAGGCACACTGCTAGACTTGTGGATGAAGCAAAAAATGCATTATAGTTTGTTATGGTTGGCTGATCATTCCCATTCAAACACGAGCTGCTCACAAAAGATCCAGCGTCGGGTTCAAATAATAGGCCCACTCCCACCCCCTCTCTCCGGCCTGACCGGCCTATTTAGATGACCACGAGGCACTTTTGGTGGCAGGGCAGAATTTGTGCCCCCTGTCCTGGTCTTGTTGTTACGTACTGGTGATGAACAGCAGGCCTATTGGCTGGACTTCCTGAGTTTCAATAAGAGCGTTGCTGACCATCAGGAAGTGGAGGCTGAATGGCCGAACATGTATGCAGTCCTGCTCATTCAGATGGAGAGGAGCCCTCGGGAGGGGGAAGTCAGGGATTTAGTTCAAAGCAACCGCAGACAACTTTTCAGAGGGTTTATTAGTAGCGGTATGCGTTTACCAGTCAAGCAGCTCTCAGCAAGTGTGTCCCTCGCAGGCAAAACTAGCTGACAAGACTTGTTCTCTAAGTTCTTGCTATTATGACTAAAATCATTTGACTATGGACGTTCTTTGTGATAAAAGAAAGAAATCAGATCCATTCATAGCTTGGAGAGTCATAATACTGGTTTGACAGAACAGTTTTTTTTATTTGCAACTCTCAAATCTTTGTTAGACTGTATAATCTAATCTCTTAGATTATATATAAGATTGTAAATATTTTCTAAATTGAGGACACACAGTAGCATTTCAGAGAGAGAATTGTGATTGACCATATTTTGCATCTTATTTTGAAGAGACCAACATTATAGTCATTATTAATTATGGTTCATATTAATAATTAAGATAATGAAAATAATGAAGTTGAGGGATAGTTCAACCAAAAATACAAATTCATTTATTCATTCCTATGTTGTTCAAAACTTGTAAATGACTCTTTTTTTTTTAAAACACAGAAGAAAACATTGTTTTGAGAAATGTCTCAGTGATCTTGTTTCTACACAATGGAAGTCAATGGGGTCAATGTTTGGTTACCAACGTTCATCAAAATATCTTCTTTTGTGTTCTGCAGACGTAAGAAAGTCATTAAGGTTTGAAATGACATGTAAATGAGCAAATGATAAAACAATGTTTTTTTGAAGGCTGTGTGTTGAATCAAACTCTTAATTTGGAACTATTTTGTACAGTTGGTTCACCATTTGATGGCCGAATGGTTAGTTTGCACATAACTGTCCTTAACTCAAGCCCAACTGTCTGCTGCTGTCCTCTCTTCTTCTCTGATTACAGGACATAGGCAGTGAATTGAGTTGATGTTATCTGGTTTTCCTGTTCTCCCATCCGTTCTGCTCCGGCTCTTTCCTCATTTACTGTAAAGTAACAGTAAGTTCTTTCAGCTCCCGGAGAATAAATGAAGCCGTAACTCTCCCTGGCCGAGCGCTGGGCCGGGTCTGGGGACTGAACTCACAGTCCACCTAAAGCTCTCAAATCGGAAAGCAGATAATACAGAGATTCTGCCGGAGACAAAGGGTAATCGAACACATGTGCGAACCAGATCCTCTGTCTCTGTTTCGTAACTTCAATATCTCTTGAAAAACTCCTTAAGAATTTTGGAGAGGATGTCTGGTCAGTTGCATCTGTCTCAGATAGTCAAGTATGCTGACACGCAGGCACGTGGCCAGTTTTGGGATGGCGCTAAGTCAAAATCTCTCTTTCCGGATTGCAGTGTTGTGTAATCGCTTTGTGTGCAGGTCATGCTTAGGTAAACTATGCAATAGAGCCTGTTGTTTTGGAAAAGCACATCATTTTAATGATATCTCAGAGCTGTACAGGGCGAAGTTGTTATTGTAGCTGCGCTGTTATCCAAATCTGGTGGTACTTATGGTGTAGTGGTTTGTTTTTATTATGTAATCAGTACATTTGAGTTCAACTTCAATTCATTTTGATTTAAACCAACACGTCAAGGCAGAGTACTATAGCTTTATCCTCATGTCTCATGTCAGTGATTTAAATGTAATAATAAAGGAAACTATGAATGTTTAGACTCGAATAAAATAAAATTAAGGAAATTATATTCATCTTAAAATCAACTGTCATTTTCATGACAGTTAATGACATTTGTCACATTGATAATTTTTGTTTTAATTTTTTATTTCTTATTTACTTTTTTTTACTTTAACCAGTTTTTTAGTACATCAGGATTTTAAAATGAATTTATCGCAGTGCACTTATCGCAAGGGATCTTCAGGGACATGTCAATTACATGTGATGTTAATTTTTAATTACCATTATTCAAATTATAGAAGAATAATAAGAAGAATGTAAGAATAATGTTGGGATGAAAATCATTCATCATTTACATTAAGGAAAATCTAAATTCATATGTCTGTCTTTTTGGTGTAAAACAAATGATCTGGTCACATTCTAGTGCCCTTTTCTTATGATTCTCCTTAAATGTCACTGCACAAATTTCAGCGATTTCCCAGATTCCGGTATCCTTGTGCTACGCTGTTTGTTCCCACTAATGTAAAACACCTTTGTAATGTAAAAAATGTAAAACAAGCTCAATCCTTCCTCTTCCTCTATTTGTAATCCATCTCACAGCCTCTCATGTCTTCCTGCCCCCCCCGCCCCTCCTCACAGTGAGGCAGATAAGGATGATGTCATACCTCCGCTTCCTGGGGATGTGAGTAACTGTATACGCTGTGTTGAGGGCCACGTTGGGGAAACCTCACCAGAGCGCCAGTGTTTCAAACACACACACACACATTACAAAGCTTTGCATAACATCTGATGCCAGCAATCAGACGTCTTGTGTAAAGGTACAAGCACAAAACTTTGCCTTCCAGCACAAACTTTCCCTTTAGATGCTACTGTGTGTCCTCATGTAATTTCATTTCATTTCTGCAGCACAACTTACATTAAACACATGAGGAACTCAATAGAGCTTAATGTTAGTATGTTGCTAAGCTAACATGCAATATTCTAATCATATATATATTTATGCATAAATGCCTTATTAGCAGCTGTTTCTCTGAGCTGTTATACAAATCTAATATATTTCCTTATATGAACTTGTGTTTTTTAAATATATTAAAATATATTACATTTCTAAGTGGCTGCGAACACCTGAGAGCAACTATAGATATTTGCAGGTATGAATATTAATATTATATTTTGTTGTTGAACTGAACATTATGATTGGTAATCTAACACAATACAACAAGCCAAAGACGTTAACTAGCAGTTAAAAACATTAAAAAGTTACCATAGTTTAACATTTTGACTATACTGAATTGGTTCACATTATCACCTGTGAAAGGTTATCCCATTGTTTGTGAATTCAAATCTTGGCACTTTTTACAACCAGGGGTTGTGTAATGTTTACGTCAATGTCTCTGGAGCAGTTGAATGTGGCATCTATGTATACACATCTATGGTTCTAATAAGCATAAAAGACATCCAATATACATACAAAATACACCATTTTTTTTTTTACTTTTTTTATTTTCACTGTCTGATATTTCTCAACATTCTTAAACTCTGTTCTCCATGTTGTTTTTTAGCTATAGCAGTGCATTCTGGGATTGCTTTACCTTACAACAATTATCAATGGTTTAACTAAAGTAATACTAGTTTTTGTTTTCATTTGTTGTAAAACCATAAGAAAAAATCATTCTTTTCGTGCTTTTATTATAATAACCATAGTTTGACCATGATAATTGTAGTAAAACTATGGTTCATTTTCTCTATGGGGTTCTCTATAAACATTACATATGATGCTGCATTCTGTCCATCTTAGAAATGACTAGTGTGCATAATACCTAGTGAGCCATTTTGCTGTCTTCTAAGTCACCTTCCTATTTGAAATGAAACCTCATAGGGCCGGATCTGAAGCACTTCACATAAACAGCAACTCTGTGCTCTGCACAAATAGCACTTGGCAGCTATTAAATAGAAAACAATTGCTTTTGTCATTGTCAAATAATAACCTATGTCCTTTTAAGAGCGTAAACTGATATTTTCCCATTTATGGTACGGAAACGTGAGTCTGCATGTATCTGTCAGCAAGTTGTCTTGTGCCAAGTATCTCTTTCCTGTAAGAGATTACTGTCTCGGAGGTTCACTCTGTACATTTAAAAAGACCAGGATGTGGTCCATCTTGTAATTTACACCGTGAAAAAAGGAAAGAGCATAGTTGCTCTTAACATAATGTAAAGACAGCAGAATGTCAAATGTGTGTGCGGTGTTTCTCTCTTGGGAATATCTCGAGTCAATTTCTGTGTGATTTAAAGAGTGAATGTTCAGAAATTCGCTGCTTGCAAACTTTCACCCACATCCTTTCAATTCCACATGCACACAAAGACGCAGGCGAGCAGTGATGTGTGAGTTCGGCTCCGCTGGCGGGGCCCCAAGGGCCGCTGTTCTTCTCTAGTCTACCGTGGCACTGCTCCTTTCACCGGCTCCAAAGGGACCTCTGATTAGAAATCCTGCTGAACCCCCCGTCCTCGCCTCACTGTGGAGACAGAACTTAACAGAAACTAACACAAGGACAAAGCAAACATTTAGTTTGCTGCAGGGTTTCTTCTGTGGCCTTGTTTTATTGGCTTTCTTTGGACGATTCAGTATCTGTCTTTACAATTTCCTTCCTGTATTGGGTGAAGCTATTAATAGGGACAGTGTTCTGCAACGATATAGAGGAAAAATGCAAGCGTGACTGAGAGTATCATGCAACCAAGAATGAAGTTGCATCTGACCAGTGAGATGCAAGAGTTTACTGACCAGTGATTTTTAAATATGTTGTTCTAATTGTAGTTTCATTGGTCTATTTCCTGCTTGATTTCAAACTGGTTATTCAAACACCCTCGGATTTTATCTAATGCAAGATTCAAGATTCAAATAGGCTTTACGTGGCATATATTCAGGCTATGTTAAGACCGCGTTTTCATTTAAAACGGTCTTTCTTTGAAATCCAAAGTCTTTCATTTGCTCTGAAAATGTCATTTCAATCAGTTGTTTATTCACTTTTATGTACTGACATTAATCTTTTACAATGCTAACAAACAGAAAATCAGCCAAAACGGCTTCGTCCACTATCTTGCTTTGCCATTTTTACATACACTACAATGCAAAAACTGTGTTTTTGTTAAGAAAAACATGCTTTCAATGTGGACAGAAAGGCAAAACGAACAGTGTTTTCAAGAGGAAATGTTTTATTGTCAGGGCATTAATACAATTTTCTAGAAATGTAAAGAGCATTTTTTTTAAACAAACAAAAAAGTTGCTTTACTATAACTTTAAAAAAACAGTCATCCAAATAGAAATAAAAAAGATTCTTTGAAAAAGGAAGTCAAACATGCAGTAAAGGACACACAAGGCAGTTCATCTCTCCCACAGACCTGCGTTCAGGCCACTCAGACACTTCCAGACAGGAAGCAACACGTCTCCCCTGACGACTCCTTAAAAGAGCCTTGCCAGAATACGGCCAGTAAGCCTAGAAATCCCCTCTAACCGCCTCTCACCACGCCCACTGCAGATCTGTGGCACCTTTATTACACTCTCAACAGCCTGTCCTACCAGAAATTACCTCTGAATGTAATGCCAACAACACCTGCATGTTTCCTGACCAACCCTTTACTGTAAACACACAGCTGACTGATGCATTTACATACACAGGTCTGGCTTTGTTACTGTTTTATATGCTCCTTGTAAGGCATTTATATTGGAGCTTTTGTTGTAGTGTTGTTCGTGGGTTTTTCTTACATTAGCAACATAATACTCTGATAAGGATATGCATACTGCTATTAATACCAATACTAAAATCTAACTTTCCTGCATCGTTTTAAGCAATACTTTTCAGTATGGAAAATTATATAAAATATACTTCTCTTACTTCCACTTCTCGTGACATTTTATTTCTTTTCACTGAGCACAGTACAATTTGAGATTGCTTAGCTATCCATGCTTTTTTTTTACAATAATCATATGATTTTGTCACATTGTACAAATTCATACCAAATTTGCACGTCATAATAGATATATTTTCCCATGACATCAGGTAGCCACTGCACATTAAATTAGAATAAGAAAAGTATGGTGACATCACCAAATACGACAAAGACCTTCAAATTCTTCTGTTGTCATGCCTCCCTGCATTTAGACTTCTCTTTTAACATGCTTTTCTCCATTACATCATGTCACAAGGCTATTTTCATCTGTTTCAAACATAGCAACATGCCTCTATCCTCCCAGGAAGTGTCCGGTTATCTCACATTCGCTCGACGGGGACTTTTAGGATTGGGGGAGTGCTTCAATCAAGACATTCCGTCCACAGGAAGTAGCTCCGTGCCTCGACCCGCTCCACTCCCACATTGAGACAATGGCCCACTTCAAAAGGGCCTATTTGTTTGGACATTCCTGTGAATAAGGGAATAATTACAGGAGCTCTCCTGCTCTTTCACGAGAAAGGATGCAATTCAAAAAGAGGCAATGAAAGAAACACAAAAAAGAGTGGGTGTGTGTGTGTGTACATATAGAAGTGTGTGTGTGTTTCCTGCAACATTGACATCGTAAAGGGAAGGAGATGCCTGGGTCATACTTGGTATGCAAGGCATTCGCCATAAATAGGGCCGAGACTCTGTGTTTTTTGTTTGTTGTTAGGTTGGACAGGGCTATTTTAATTCCAACGGGATGTTATATAGAGAATGGCTCCATGTCCACTTATAGACAAAGTCCACGTTTTTTATGGCCGACGGGTTTGCGGATGTACTATTATGTGGAAAAAGGTGGGCGTGTATGTTCTAAAACAGAGCTTTTTCCATGAGGGCATTAACACGCTTTAAGACCTTTTTTCAAAACCCTGACGATCGGAGAAGAAAGTGATTATCTTAACATGCTCTCTATGACCCAGTTTCACGCCAAAAATAAAGCTCTTTTGTACACGTCCCATAAGAGGGCAGTTTAGATGAGAATCTCTCCGACGACCACTTAATTATTGAAGCTAATGTCAATATCCTATTTCCTGAGGATGTATTACAGTTCATCAAAGAAATGGGACAGGGATAAAAGATTACAATATTCCATTCGCACTCAACTGCCAAGAGAGTTTTTATAATCAGGAAGTACGAAAGACAGGAGGTGAACTTCCTGTATATCTGGACGGGGCTGTAATAGCTTGTGCTGTGTCACATCATGGGAATATGGAAAGCTCATTCTGTCGAGAGTCTCGGATGCTTTAGAGTGACGCACAAAGGGAGAGTACAGCTGTCATGTATTTGTTATCGTAACACCATGCTCATCTTTGGATATTTCAGAGGATACGTTTCTTTTTTTAGCTTTTGCTGTGAATAAATCGGCCACTTTATGTGGCTAAGAAGGGAGTGTGATGTGACAGGGCGAATGAGAATGTGGTGGGCATTGTGGTGGTTGTGGAAATCTCACAGATTTCTCACAGCTTCTCACAGGAAGAGGAAGAGGTGACCAACTCGCCAAGCACTAAATATATGAGTTACGAAGCACAAAGGACATGGGTTCCCAAGAGATTTTGCCACTTATGGTGCTGTATGGTTCCATAAAAAACCTCCACAGAACCTTTTTGTTAATCTAAAAATTCTTTGCAATTGTAATTAATAATGTAAGAAAAATGTTTATTTAAAACCTTTGACTAAAAGGTAATATATCAGATTTCTGTATGGGGCTATTATGTTTAATGTTTATTTATGAGAGTATTCAGTACCCGTTTAAAGTTTTGCCTTAAGAGTCTCATATTGTTGATCATATATACGATTCATTTAGCATAAACTAAAAATAAACAAAATTAAAGATGAATATGATTGATAGCATTATTTAGCATTATTTGAAAAATAGATATTGTGATAATATCATTAATGTGAATTCTCTTGGCCACAATAATTTTATAGAAATAAAATCTGATATCATGACATATACCCTATTTGTAGCAATGCCATTGGAAAAAAATATTATTAGCCATTTTTTCATTCTCTTACCATCTTTTCTTAAAGGTCTTGCAGAGCCTTTATACAAAACTTGAGGCAACACAGTTCAGGTTTTTTTCTGGCCCACACAGACCCACAAAGAATATTTGTGTAATAACCTCTCAGAACACTTTCAATCGCATAGCTTCAACACTGTAATTCCACATTTGCCTAAAAATTCAGTACATGATAAGCCAGTGAAATCATCAGTGACATAACATGCAAGCTGTTATCATGAATAATTACCATGTCAAATGTCACACAGCATAACTGTTCACACAGCACAGATCTGCAGTTTTAAAAACAAGAAGGCCTGAACCCTAATAAGCCGTTCTCCACGGCCCTACCGCAAGCATGCAAGGCACACCGTAAGGAATTCTCCATTCTGTCAGAAGACCGAACAGCCCCCTTTCCTCTCAAACACCCCCATCCTCACCCCCAAACCCTTTAACCTCATAGCTTTTGCAGCCGTGCGGGACGTTGCAAAGTGCTTGAGCAGATGGAAAGCAGTCTTTAATTACAGTGGAATCAGCTGACTGACACACATCCCCTCTTTCCATCCTGGGTGGATGAAGAACAGTGATGTTGAAAAGCACACGCACACACTTTTACGCAAATGTCAAGCGGTGCGCTCCGTTTCGATATGAAAGCTTAAACACTCGTGCACGTGCGCTCGAGGTAGTGAAGGAGTGTTTGGACAATTTTAGGGGGAATTTGTCTTCCGCCCTGACAGGGGTCTGTCAAAGCGCTTTATAATGCTGGTATCTTGGCTGGAGTTGCGCTGGGGGAGTCCCAAAGGAAGCTGTTGCTTGTTCAGTTTACAGTGAATAGCTCCCTTCCTGCTCTGACCGTGGCCCCAAAAGCTGGGGGCCGGGGTGCGGGGCTGTGTGTGTGCGCGCGCACGCTTGAGTTCTCCCTTGTGTTTGTGTGGGTGGATATGCAATCGTACATCTGTTTGTTTGATAATGTGTGTTTGTCGTGACCAGATTTAAATGATTAAAACAGTTTGTGGATTGAATGTTTATCAAGCTGAGCAATATTCACCTTTGTGGTGCAACAACTAGTTGTTCCTTAATAGTGGTTGTACACTTAATATCAATGAGCAACCTGGAAATAATTGTGGCCCTTATGAAAAGATTTGCTATTATATTCTGAGGGTTATTCGTGGAGCGCTGCCATTTTCTGTTCTAGGTCATGTAAATGTAAGCGCATGCGTTTTAGGCCACCTGCTGGAGAAAATCCAATCTGCGTTACAATACAAACCCATTTTCCAGATAAATTGCACATTGAATTAGTTTTTTTGTTAAAACAATTGAGTGACTATTCTGCATATGCATAATCTGCATTTGTATGGTATGAGTGCTTATATTTATAAAAAATATGTAGCACAAACATTGCAAGTTTCGCACAGAAGTTTATTAATTAGGCTTAGTTAACATCTGAACAAAAAGAGATTAGATTTGTGGGTGTTTGTGCGTTGGTTTACAAAAGAATGATTGTTTGGACACCATGTTAGTAAATGAGCAATGACACCCACCTCTTTCCCACCATGTTTCATATAAAAGTCCTGAAAGTATATTACACTGAAGACTTTTGGAAAGGTGCTGCAAACAACAACAACAACAATAATAATAACAATAATAATAAATAGTAGTAGTAGTAGTAGTAGTAGTAGTAGTATTTGCAGCATTTAAAGAAAAAAATAGTGAACTCAAACTCTAATAATACTTATAATATATTATTATTCTTATAGTTTTTCTGTGTGTGTAAAAATGTTTTTCTCTGTGTACAAATACTAAACACCATATTTACATATTAAGGGATAAATAATATAACAGGGATATATAATGTCTGTATCTGTATCCCTGCATAGCGAGTTATAGATGCGATCAATGGCAATTTGTGTCCTCTAGTTCGCATGCTACGGATTGCAACTATAACACGTCATGTCAGGGTTTTTTTCTCTCTTAAAGAGTTTTTTTGAATCCCTGACCACTGACTGCTATCTGTCAATACATGTAAAGCTGCTTTGATACAATGACCTTTGTGAAAAAGCGCTATACAAATAAAATTGAATTGAAGTGATAATACTTTTCCTAAAATACTATTTCATCTTCTTTGATATCAAAAGTATGTGAAAAATATCCTTTATATATATTTTTTTAAATGTACATATAGATATAGATGTATGACATAAGACATAAGATATTAGCCTATGGCTTTCAAAACAATTTCCTCATTTAAGATCAATTATAAAATGTAGTGTTTGTTCAGTAGTTTTAAGGCCTCTGGTTACTGAATGCTGCCATCCTCTGGAATTGGTAGGAAGTAAATGGCATTTTGGCCCTTGTGTGTTTTGGAGCCGTTTTTCGGCCGTCCATTCTTCTTGATCCCCATGTACCAGTCTCCATTCTCCTGGTACCTCTGTGAACAGTATGTGTTGTAGTGGTTCTCCTCTATCTTCTCAATGAAGTAACATTCGTCATTTAACATGGCCTGAAAAACACAGGACAGAGTTACAAGTTAAAAGCAATATACACTCTTTCTGTGAAAATACTACAACATTTTGATTTTCAGTTGTTCAAAATTAATTTGCTCAATCCAATAACAAGGCAAACACATACAGTTCCATAAAGCTTTCCAGATTTGTCCATTGCGATGTAGAGTCCAGTTTCATGACCCCTGATGACCACCACTCCTGCCTTCACTGCCTTTACCTTTACAACAGCTGCCATAATAATAATAATAATAATAATGTTTCATAAATATTTTAACATTTTAATCAACATTCAATATTTTCACACTGTATTAAAGAAATTCTGCACGGCATACTGACTGTATACGTCGTTATCCTGTCGGCTCGCGTCCACAGTCCCGTTGGGTTGGACCCGAAGATGGTATCCTCCATTCTTGCAGTACAGTTTTTGCAGAAGATAATGTTTTGGATCTTTTTGGTCGATCGTCGTCGGCCCGAGTGTAAACACGGTGATATCTCTCTCGGTCATCGTGCAGAGTGCTCATCTGGGACGCGCTGTGCCCGTGAACACCCCCCTGTGTTAGCGGAATGGATCGGTCCACCTTCGCTGGCGAGCGCCTGTCATTAAACCTCCTTCATATTTCTTATTATAAACAGACGAAATGATACCGATGCATTTTTAAACATAATAATAGTGTTTATAATTTTTGTGCTAAGAAACAAATGACTAAGAAATTATAAAAAGTTCATACCTCTATTATGGTCTGTACTAGTCCTCTAATTTGATTGGCTGAGCGTGCAGCGTGCTTATATTTAGTATAACAGCCCTATTTGTTTAATTGTTTTGTTTTGTGCTTTTGTCATTCCAGCAGGTTGTCGAACAGCAAGAATCAAGTATAGTCTGAGATCATATTAAATTTGTGCTTACTGTTGTTTTTCATTTTACATTTACATTACATTTACATTTAGGCATTTAGCTGACGCTTTTATCCAAAGCGACTTACAAATATTAGGAGACAATGAAGCAACAATAGTACTAAGAAGTGCTTTCCTAAGTTTACAATGTTTTGCAGTGTTAGATAAGTACATTTAACAAGTAACATTTAAGCCTAACTGCCTATTTAAGCCTAAAAAATTATAATTATCCATAATGAATCATTTTAACATATAACATCTATACACATAATGAAAGTTCAGGTTGTGGAAACTGGGCTTAACAGAGTCTGTTAAAGATTCCTGCTTTATGTCAAGAGGTAGGTTTTATTTTCCTTAACATCTAAAAGCCTCAGCCGGACGGCGTGTAAGTTGTCAGGCTGTTGTTCGGAAAGCAAGAGAGAACAAGCACTTTAAAGGAATGCGTTCGGCCTACGCCGAGCCCAGTTTCCAAGCAGCCACGGTACTACTGGAAATAGCGCTCTGGTGCCAGACAGGTCCCTAAGAACATCGAGCAAAGCATCTAGTGTGAGTTATGTCCCTCAAGTGAGTGCAAATGAACTGGGTAGAGCAGCTGCAGTTGAGACTTACCTGTGACACAGAAGACCCACATATGAGCCATCGTATCTCTTTTCAGCTCTGCAACAGGGTGCTTCCAGTTTGGATAACAGGGTTCTTCACCGAATACTCCATTCATTTGTGTCTCGTAATGTGTATGAAGGTCTGGTTTGTGTTTAGGATGACTAGTGATTCTGGATACGCTCCAGGCCAAAAAGTCAGACTTTAATATGATTTCTGTACAACACCTTCATATGAGTGTGTGTGTACTGTATGTGACGTGTGCTGGGAGACCTGACTGTGTAACATCATGATTCAGTCTCTGATAACATAAGACAGAAAAATCACATAACTGGCCTGAACCTTTCAGTAATGTTTGTTTAATGAGACATTTTGTCATTTCCTGGAGCTCCAGTGGATGAGGTCAGATCTCTTGTAAGATGTGTGAACTCACCTTGCCCAGACAGTGAACCGAACAGTTTTAGGAAGTGCTATATTTAGATCCATTTTACACCTTTGTGTAGCCCACTGCACATCCGTATTAAACGGCAAATATTTTCTGAGTTCTCCAGACACATTAATAGATAATCATCTTCAATAATACTTTAGATTACATGAACGATGATTTTCATTGCTGAACATTGCTAAAGGTTTTTCCATTTTCATAAAAACAAATAAAATAAAAAATAAAATAAATAAAATAATTATACTGTTTAATAAGGCAATTTCTTTTTCACATGTTTATGAAATCACTGCCTTTGGATAAGTTTGAATCAGACTGTTTCAACCTGGGAACTTAAGTCAAAAATGACTAATATAGGCTATTCCTTGAACTGAAAACACAAAAGCCTCACAAAAGTGCACAGATGAAGTAGGCCTATATGAAACTAAATTTCAGTCATCAAAGCCATCAAAAACCAGGCTGGGAGACCAACTCATGCTGGTTTAGCTGTTTTTCATCAGGAAAAGTCAAAATTTTCAGCTATTTGTGGTGGAAATGATGGCGTTGGGATGTGATTACTGTAAATGCTTTTGGATATTACTAGGCTGATGGAAAGCCATTTCAAATGAAATACAGATGGTCTAATAGTGCCATCTGGTGGACTACTTGCATAAATCATTCATGCAGTCCAGTTGCGGTAAGATTTAAAGTAATACCTAGTAGAAAATAAGAATAAAGCTATTTACATTTTTGTTTACATTTTTTCATCTGAATTTGGGTTCCAGACACTAAATTAGACCATCCTGATACTTTAAGTATTAAAATATGTAGTAAAAAGTCATTTTTTACCACACTTAATTCAACTCATCAAGTTGTTAATTAGAGACTAAAGCATTATGGAAGTTAAAAAACGCTGATCTACTAATTGCACAGAAAAATGTTAACACATGCCAGCATACTGTGAATAATATAATGATACGCAATGATATTATGTTACAACAACAAATTACTGTTTTAATTTCTTTCTATTTGATTAAGTCATTCTAAGAATGAATGCACTGGTACCTTTCAGTTCCTCAGTCAGTTTCTCAAGTTCCACTGCAGCAATTGCAATATCATATCTGTTGTTCTTTCAGTAGTTATAAATATCTGTGTTTTTTATGATCAGCATTGCCTAAAATGGTATAAGGACATGCTGACAGCAGGTTAGAACAAGACTCTGTCAGGAGTATATTGGCAAAAGTTGAACAAACCCTGGAGCAATGTTAAAGCCTGGAATGCATGTGGCAAACAGAGTCTTGTAAAGTCTCTGTTCTAGTATTTCTGAAAAATAAAAGTTAGCACTGCAATGAAAACTGCTCTACACAGCACTATATTCAGTGATACAATGTAAAGCAACTGATAAAAGGAAGAATCAATAAAAAGATGAAAATACTAACAGTATTGTTAAATAAACCAAGATAGAAACTGCTAGTGTGACACAATATGTTTCATTTTCATCTACATATCTTGATGGTCTTGAAGTGTATTTAGAAGACATAGTTTTGTGATTGTCTGTGAAAATGTAGCCAAAGTACCATGTTACTATGATCCAAGCCAATACTTTACATGTAATTTTAAAATGTTAAAAATAGATAAAAACACAAACAAAAACACTAAAACTAAGGTCATCCATAATGTTCATTAATAATAATATTTATTTGATTTAAAGGGTGACTGATAATAGTAAAATATAACAGTTTCATTTATAACTTGCAGAAGTCAGATGGTGCACTGTCTCCATCTGCTGGCTACACATGATGTTACACTTCGTAGTGTGTACTAAGGCTTAACATCATGATTTAAGCAACTTTTTCAGATGTTCAATTGGCAAATGATAAAATAGGTAATATAAAATCATAAGGGTACATTTTTACACAACTCTTAACAATAGGAACTGACACTTTTATTAATGAACTACTGCAAAATGTATAAATTATAATGTAACATACAGGTAATGTAATGTAGCACGTTATAAACGCTAAAAAAAAATGTGCGTTCTATTTGATGCGACGATGTGCAGACCTATCTATCAAAGTACCGCGAGAATACTTATAAAACTGTGCTTTCTAATCGACCTCGCGATACTTCGATGTCACGGGCTCATCAGTCTGCGCAGCGCCGCATGAAGTCGAACGCACCTATTTTTAAACCGAAACATCACGAAGTCCCCACATCTCTGTGATGTCATTGCTTTTGACCAACCACTCATCTTCCCATCCTCTCATACACAAAAGCACCGTATCGCGTTTTCAGCCTGGCTTCGGAATCCCGCGACGCCATTGGCCGACAGAGCTGTCAATCAGCGGATTACGCGCTTCACGGTAGGTTGGTACAGACGCTTTTAAAAGCGTCCGAGCGAGAGTCCGCGATTAGCGCGTTTTGTCTCATCATCATCAGCAGCAGCAGCCTGCGTTACATGACGCCGTTATATGTCACGAGACGCGCGCGGCTCTTTTTTGATTGACAGAACGCTGCGACGTATTTGCGCATATCCGCGCGGAGCGGCTTCGCGAACGGGATGCGTTTGGGATTTTTTTGTTAGGCAGCATCCGTTTCCGAGCGGAGCTATGTAGTTTCCACTTGCAACCCGTTTGTAATAAGTTGTAAGAAGGCGGTTTGCATTCAGCTCAGCTGCGTTGCATTACTTTGTATTGCATTGCGTTAGATTTGCACTGGTTTTATAAGCACAACTATGGGATTGCCTGCGCTAGAGTTCAGCGACTGTTATCTGGACAGCCCGCAGTTTCGAGAGAGACTGAAGTCTCATGAACTGGAACTGGAGAAGACCAATAAGTTCATCAAGGAGCTCATAAAGGACGGAAAAGCTTTAATTCAAGCACTTAAAAGTAAGATATGTTTGCTTTGTTTGTGAGTTTAATCTTGGCATCATAGTTGCATGCACTTCTGTAAGAGAGTGTTGCAGATTAATAAACAAACTCTTTCTGATTAATGTTTAGTTTAGGTATAACTAAGTGTTTTTATTGGAGATTTTAAAGATGTAACAATGTTAAATAATCTTTGGACAGCCAGGTCAATGTAAATGTGCTTGGAGTGGGCCACTGTATGTGAGTTTATAAGCATCTGTCACATTGACCTCCCACCGTGACCCACTGTTATACACACCGCCTGAAATTTCCACTCCACTCCCCGTTGCCTTTCATAACAAACAAGCTGCCAAGTGATTGCTTACTAGTAGTCACGGTCAGTTTGACTTAAATGCACACTTGCCCTGTGTCAATTCATTGTTAAACTAATAATGAATTAAGATGTTAAATGCAATATCAAGGCGTGTCTCCGCTCAAGTTTGGTACACTGGAAATCCTCAGTTTGGGTTTTGACATGTGAACCAACAACAGTCTGTCACTCTTGTCCATACAGTTCTAATCAAGAGAATTTGCACTGTTTAACCAAGCACGTTTGTCAATGTTTATCTTCGGCTGATGTTTTTGACAGTGCTGGTTCACTCACGTGGGGTGTAAACCTCAGTGTTACATGTTCATGGCCTGTTCATGAGAGACCTGCGGCGAAAACACCAAATAACCTCACTAACCTGTTATTTATCTGGAGCACAAGCCTCTCTGCAAATAATGTTTGAACATCTTTACTGACACAGTTTTTTATTATGCACTGATAGATTTTTTTATTTTTGATTGCTAGTATTTTGATAACCTAATCAACAATAAAGGACAAACGGTGGGAATTTTGAGGATATAACTTCTCAAAGGCTCATGTTTTTGCAACACCCAGATTGCTCAAGAAATGTCTGTTTCATAGGCAAAGCATGTTATAAAAAAGCCAGTTAAAAACCCATTTCCCTCATAATTCGCTCATCTTGATGCCATCTAAAATCATCGCTGACAATTTTAATGTTGTCTTGTAACTAGTTTTTATATATTTTGTTGATTTTATATTTTGTCGATTTTTGTCGAGTTATGAAATTATCGCTTGAAATTATAGGCTTGTTTTGATTTTAATTTAGCTAAAAATGTTAAAATATTAGTGATTTTTTTACACACCTGTCATAACGTTTCACTTAAAACACATTTATTAACCAATGTATTGGGCTGCAAGTGATAAAAAAAACTATGATATGTGATAGCATATTATACTACTTTGACCTAAAACTTTGAACATACGTCACTTTTTGAAGTATTGAAAGTAAATCACTCATTTATTGCAAACCATTGCGATATGCACATTTGTGATATTTCAATAATTTCGAACATAAATCAGCATATTAGAATGATTTCTGAAGGATCATGTGACACTTAAGACTGAAGTGACAGCTGATGAAAATTCAGCATTGCATCACAGGAATAAATTATATTTTGAAGTATATTCATATAAAAAACATTATTTTATATTGTAATAACATTTTGCAATATTAACTGTTTTTTTTCTGTATTTTTGATCAAATAAATGCAGCCTTGATGAGCATATGAGACTTCTTTAAAAAAATTACAAGCTTTACTGATGCCAAACTTTTGAGCGGCAGTGTACATTTGAGACGGCATAAGGGTGAATAAATGATATTTTGATGATAATGTTATTTTATCACACACATCTGTAGCATGTGCAGTGCGGATGGATTGCGTTCCAAAGTCTAATACTTCGAGTTTAGCAGTTTGTTTAAATCAGTAGTGATGCTTGTGTTGGTTTTACTGAAGTTAATGTGTATCAGTGTCACTGTAGTCACATTTCTGTTGAGTGACTCTTGGTTATAAAGTTGAGGATTGAGTTTTATCTTTATAACTTTGTAGCACAGTGCTGGTAGTGAAAACTTGTGTGTATGAGTTTGTCTGACCTGGTTTACGGTCGACTCATGATTTTCTTTTCTTCGTTTGTTCGGAGAGGGCTGACTCATGATGAATAGCTATGACGTTTACTGATGCAAAACACCATGAATAGTTGCACCATGCCACTGCGTCCTCTCTGTCAGATGTGTTTGATAGATGAGCCCGGAGCCGCAAGAGCTCTTGAACTGCGACTAATTCACAAACATCAGGATTCAGTCGTAACCCACAATGAGCTCGTGCACTTTTCAGAGTGTAAATGTTCAAGGACTTTTCTGGAATTATTTTGATGTGCTGTTTTTCTGCTAATGTGCTGTTGTGGTTCATGATGATTGTGGATGTGAATTAGGGAGCTTGTTATAGCAACAGTACAATGCTTAGCTGTTTTCTGTTATAATCAGTACTATGCTGATGTTGTGTTCTTAGACTGTCATGATAACAGTCAGATTATGTCACATCCTCTTTGATGATGAAATTAAGGTGTGTAATAAGATTATAACTGCATTAGGTGTACGTCCCAGATTAAAATCAGTCATTATTAAGATTATGTTACTAAGTCCAGCGTTATGTTTGTGACATTTGCCATGAAAAATTGAAAAATAGATTCTCAAAGAATGTATTTATTACCAATGTATTGAACCACCATCACTTTATATTTTAATAAACCCATTCTAATGGAGTACAAGCACAAAAGAAAATCAGTCTGTGCATGAGTTATCTATTAAAAAAAATGAAAATATACATGTGTTGTGGAAATGACAAAAACAGGATGCATGTTTTTGAGCGGAAACATACTAAGCCATTGTAAACCTATAGCACATAGACTTTTTTACCATCCCTTAAATGTTGAAACAGATCTTCCACTAAAGGTGGATGGATGATGGATCCCCATGTTTATTTTGGAGCAGGTTTGTGGACTTAAATGAACTTTTTCTTGAAGATGACCTGTGTTGACTCCTGCAGGTTTCATTGTAAGCCGTTCCAGTATTTTTTAATTATGAAGAGAGTAACGGTAGTCAGGGGTTAAGAAAGCAGCTGTGGTTTGGAAACAGGCCTAGTTTGTGCGAAATTTTGTGAGCGCACAGTAGAGCTCAAGTTCTGTTACACATTAATTGGTCTTATTTTAACATTCGCCTGCTATACCATAAAAGTTAATGAGTTGGAGGACACTGAAGATGTTTTCCTGGATTGCTTTATGACTGCGTCTTTAGTTCTGTCCAGCTGGATGTGAAATGCATGTAGTTACCTGCACAGGAAAAGATTCCTGCAGTTCACTGAGTTTAAAGGTTTAAAAGACCCAGAGGCTTTTGGAGGCGTTCATATTTTTATAGAAAATAATAGATTCATATTGCTTATACCATAATAATATAAAAGCTCTAACAGGACATTCAGTGCTGTGTTTATCAATAATTAAGTTTTTGTGAATAAGTGAAAAAAATATTGATGACTCATTTTGATCACTGGGGTGCATACAAGTTTTTGTCTTTTTCCAAAATGAGAATATAATTTCCATTGACATGACCTGCCAGACTAGCAAGAGCTTGTCTGTTGCAGTTTTTTACCATATGAACTAAAAACCAAATCACAATTTTAACCACATAACCCAAAGGCTCCTGACTTCTTTTAATAAAGAACATGCACAAATGCCCCACCTTAAAGGGATAGTTCACCCCAAAATAAAATTATTTTATTATTTACTCACCCTCATGTCAAACCTGTATGACTTTTTTGCTTCAGCAGAACACAAAAGGTTACCGGCACCCATTCACTTTCATAGTATGGACACAAGATACAATGGAAGTCAATGGGTGCCGGTAACCAGCGTTTTGCAAAAACGTGTTCCACAAAACAAATAATCATATACAGGGTTTGAATGACATAAGGGTGAACAAATTATGACAAAATGTTTGTTTTTGAGTGAACTATCCGTTTAACTTCCTCTTTTAACAGGAAATATGTCATCGCAAAAAATCAGAGGCAAACTCTGTTTAAACACAGTATAAGTCCAAAATTTGCATGATCTAATAAGATATCTAGCCATAAAAACAGATCAGATGTGAACAATTACTGCTTCTGTGTCTTTTATTAAATAATTATATTTGGCAGTCACCATACCAGTTACATTTTCGCAGCATGGAAAAGAAAGTTGCCTCGGTGAACAATATACCAGCACACAATGGAAATTGGAACCCGGGTTTTGGCCTCGGGCGGTGCAAATAAATCCACCTGAACTCTCATTTGTTTGGTGGAGAGTAACCACAGTAACAGCATAACAGGTGTCCAAATAGCAAACTTTAGATTTAAAAGCTAAAATCAGTCGTCTAAAGTACTTCTGCTTTACTCTCAGCTGTAATTGCGTGATACAAGCACAGCACAGTCGGGTTAAATCAGAATGTATCTAAAGTTGTCATATTCAGGACTTTCCAGTCTTTGTCATCTCATCTGGAGAGGAAACTAAAACGCAGGTGTTTTTTTGTCATCATGTAGGAGGGTCCGGCAGATGTTGTTAATATAAATACAGTTTTCCCATCACTGTGCCAAATATTGTCTACTACTCCACGGTCATCTGTCTTGTTGTCTGTTTTACATTGAAGACCTCTCTTTGGCCTTTTGACAGCACAGGAACAAAGGGGAAGTGGGCGTTCGGTCATGAGGCAGCACCGAGTATTACTGCAAACACAAGCTTTTGTTCTCTCTGACAATCCCAGAAATGTTTCCTTTGCTGTAAGTAGTTTAGAATTTGAAAACATGTCTTTCAGAATTCACATAATCCTTGATTCCACACATGAATCAATGTTAAAAAATTAATGAAAGTGACAACATGCTGACAGACTGTTCATTTTTTCACTTATGTCTTCCTCATCAGTCCCACATTCACCACCATTATAGTCGCTGTCCGAAATCCATCTTGTCCGAGCCATAAAATGTGTGGGTTCAGAGTAAAGTCCCTTCCGGTTATTTCTCTCTCTCTCTCTGAATGCTGGTCATTGTGGACAAAGGCCTCTCTTCCATGTCCTAACTTGTGTAAAACCAGTGAAAGATTTCAGTAAGACAATGAAGCAGTGTTCACTGGGCCGGACAGAACTACTAGGGGTCGAGATATTCCAGGCCTTTAATAGACATAGCAAGAACCATCTTAAAGTGTCCTAAATAGGTTTTATAGCGTTCTTCTAAATACATTGTTAGGCTATTTGTTTAGTTTTTTATTTGAGGTTTGTCTGCTTAAAGAATTAGTTCATCCCAAAATTAAGTTTCCTTTATGCCATCCCAGATGTATACGATTTTATTACTTCATAATAAGAATTACATTTTTTATTTAAATTTAAATTGAAATAAATTTAAATTTAAAATTTAAATTTAATTTATTAAAAATTTTAGATTATGCATTAAGGTCTTAAAAGCGCACACATCCATCATTAAATTAATGCAAATAACTCCAAATGGTTAATAAATGTCTTTTCAAACTATTCATATTTAAAAAATATTTCGCGATATCAAGACCAAAGCAAATGCTAAATTCAGCACTTTGATTACCTAAAATATCTTGGGTTTGTACATGTCTCTTGATGAAATATAATAATACACCCAATCGCATGATTTTGGGGTAAACTAATCCTTTAAACCACACAAGAGTTTGTTTTTTAAAACAGGAACATCTTTTTTTCAAAGACATAACATGATTCATTTTGGACGGAAGAAAGCTTGAAATGTGGCAGGATTAATTATCTTGTCATTATGTTATATGACCAGTAATGAGGAAGCATTATAATGGGAGCATTGTTCTCATCTGACTTTTACTGTAAAGCGAGGGCCGTGATGGTCCGAGAGGCGCTGTGAATAGAAATTCACTTTGCAGGTCATTGTGTGTGTGAAAGGAATGAATAATTAACAAAGATGGTGCAGGAGTCTGTCATGTCTCTTATCTTTAACTGACTGTGCCAGTTTGAACAGAAACGCTGCGTCGTCAAGCGGTCACATGGTGCGGCGGTCACATATCTGATCCTGGTAAATGTATATATTTTACATTGTGCCAGAGGTCAACTGTATAAGCTATTTATTTATTTTTGGGTTTGTCAGGCAGCATAGTTTTGCGTTTAATTTGTTTAGAAGAGGCTTTAAACCAGGAACATGCAGTTCATTCTGCATCATATCTGAATTCAAATCTATTTAAAAAACTCATCTGATTAAAGTCCTATCTTCTTGCCTTTCTTCTTTCATGTAACATGTTTTTGCCCGCTCTCTATAGCGTTAGTTGATAGTAACTTCACATCAAATTAATTGGCAGAATGACAGATGGGTGCCACCCTCCCATAATAAGCGCACATTATCGTGGTGGTCTGCGCAGGCATGCGCAGTGCGCGCGCTACAAGGGGCTAATGGCTCTGAACTGTGAGGCTCGAGGCTGTTTCTGGCACTCCACAGGCCAAAACAAACCACAACGTGCTGCCAGTGAGAGCGCAGGAGCCATTTCCCCTCGTGCAGCTCCAAAAATAACCCCTGCTGATGATTTTTTAATCTGCACACTCTGGTCCCAGGGAGGGTTCGAGGAGAATCGCTAGGCAGAGGTATGGGAGCCCGTCGATTGAAAGAAATATCGAGCTATCTGCGAGCCGCGAGCATCATGTGCTGATCCAAAATGTTAGCAGCCAAGAGTGAAATCTAAGACCTTTGAGTAATCCCAGTATTGACAGAGCAACAACTTTATCGGCCAATTTGCGAGGTTGCAAGGTCTCACAGTAGCATTAGCAAATGTTTGAAATCGAAAGCAATGTGCATCTGCTTATATAAATCTTTTCTTAAAACAGTCAAGCAACAGCCAGTGTTCTTGTATTATTGCCTTATAAACATGATGGCATCATATGATCTATCAATGTTAACTGATGCTGCCCAATTAAGATAACAAAATATACGAGAGATCCTTTTCGACTTTTATCCAGATTGTTCCTATATGGTTTTCTTTTTGTTATCTTACAGTAATGGCAATGCATCTATTGTGATTCATATATAACACACACACAGATAATCTTGTTTTGTAATTTAAATAAGAGTAAGAAAAAAACATGGATAAATGTGAGAATACAAGAGTGACTTCCTGATCATCTCAATAAATGATTATTAAAGAGAAATAAAAATTCACGTTGTTTATAGTTGCAAAGTAACATGCAACTTTCTTTCAGTCTGTCCATGTACAATTTAAATAATATGAAGTGTGCATATCAGCTGTTTCGCAATTCAGACATTAAAATCTGAATCTATCTACAGAAAGAAGAAGAATGTGCACACTGTAGTTTGCAAAGATTCTCATATTTATTAAGACAGCAATATCTTTGGGGCATTTAAAGCAGAAGATGCAATACAAATCTAAAATTAATCAGAAACAGTAGTTGGTAGCAAGTAGTGGTAACTTAAAGTCTTTTTGTGTTAAGAAATGCTTTCTGAAGCAATGTGGGACTCCAGTGAAGCATGAGAACCGCAGCTGACCTACTAAAGCTTGTCTTCTTTCATTATGTCATGACTTTTCAGGTGATCTGTGCCTTTATGATGCCTTATTTAACATGGGTCAGAGGGTTTTAAAAGCAAAAATTTAGCATTTCAGAAATGCACATTGAAGTGTGGTGTATAGTGTAGAAAACTGTTATCTTGATTCAGGACACAGTAAATTTACGGAAGCATGTAAGATCTCCTGGTTCCCTATAACGCTACAGTGCCGACAGCATCATAAAGATCTTAAATGATGCTTTGCACATACAAATTATAAATGAGGAAGTAAAATGTGTATATTATTATCCCAAAAAGGGGAAATAGTTCATGATATTGTCAGTTGTGTTGAAGCATATCTTAAAATATCAAGTACATTTTTAAGTAGCGTGATGGTATGTCAGCTGAATAAAGTGTCTTTTCCTGTAACAAGCTATGTAAGTAAGCTGTATAGGATAGAACACTTCTTACTTTAAATCTGAATTTATCTTTTATGGCCATGTGTTTTATGGTTATTTTGTTAGATGCGTTATGTGTGGACGTTAAATATTATTACAGGTCATCTGTAGGTTGGCAAGCTCCAGTTTTAAATCAGATTTTCCAAGATACCTGTACGGTACCAGTCAAAAGCACTCACTGTTGTTTAGATTTTTTCCACATTTTAGAATAGTAGTAAACGTATCAAACCCATGAAATAACACAACTGTAACTGTGAGAATTATGTTGTGACTAAAAGCATCCAAAATAAATGAACACTATGTTATATTTGATCATCTTCAAAAGTAGTCACCTTATGTCTAGGATTTGTAAAATTTATACTTTTGACATTTTTCATCCAGCTTCTTGAGGTCTCAACCTGAGAAACTTTTTAAACAGCACTGAAGATCTATTGTGGACTCTTATTGACTGCTTTTTATTTATTATTTATTTATTTATTATTATAAGTAATTCATTTTAGAAATTAAAGAAATGAATATGTTGGCACAATTATGTTAATATTGAGTAATTTCAAACATTGAAATATACACCTTCAGATTAAGAGATTTTTAAGATCACAGGAAACGTTTTTGTCAATTGTGTCTAAACTTTTGTCTGATACTGTATTTTTGATCTTAGCATTGCATTCTCCCATAAAAGACGATGTCAAAAGCTGTTTGAGTTTTATGTAAGCAGCATGTAAATCCTCAAAGGGTGTTTCTTTGCTATGTCTTGTTGAAGCTCCCTCCCCCAGGCCTTCTGCCTCATCCAGATAACAGGGATCACGCGCCGCCTGCTTACAGAGCTAGAACTCCGTCCCGTTCAGTATCCGTAAGACGACGCAGAGAGTGGCAGGTGTTTTTACATCTTAACAGCACCAGGGGTTGAACATACGTTCAGCCTTGATACATATGCTGGCAAACACAATTAAACACGTTTGATACAAAGGCTCACAAACGCAAGGGAGCATAAGAACACATGCATAGAGATTTAAAGTTATCCGTCACGGCCTGCCGTATTAATGGGATTTCCCCGCTGACCTACAATCCCAGCAGAAGCGGAGATCCCGGTACTCGGCTTTTGCCTCTCCTGCAAACATCACACTCAGCACATGTTCAGCACGCTTAATCTCATGAATAATTTCAATCATTTCTCCTTTGGGAAAGCAAGCAACGCTTAAAAGGCTTCTAAGAGGATCAAGTTGCATATTGATATACCCACTCCAGATCTCTACGAGTGGAGATTTTGTATCATTATGTACTTAGAGGCTGCTGTGTTGTTGTTTCAACTAAAATCAGACATGTTGGTTTACAATTAGGTATACATTTCAAATTGAATAATGCAGTTACCTGAGCGGTTGCACTAAATTGTAATGAAATGTTAACACTTTCTCCACCATTGATGGGAATTCCCTCCATCGTTTATGAAAAAACGCGGTTATGCTACACCGCCGGTGTTCCACTTTATTAACTTTAATATTTCATAGTTGAATTCTAATCTAATCATAAAAAACTATGTATTGATTAAAAGGTCTAAGACTCGAGAATAAATATTTGACACATTTTTATAACAATGAACACAAAATAATAAAAGTTGATATTCTTTAAAAAAAAAAAAATTAAATAAATGTAACCATTAAACTAAACAATCTAAAATAAAAATGATCAGTTATCAGGTTTACATATAAATATAAACCACCCAATGTTATCGAATAAAATGTCGAACCCGTGCAAGCTTTGTGTTGATGGACTCGATCCACCCATTGATAAATGAATGAAGATAGATTAAAATGTTTTTTTGTGGTTTGTTTAAAAGCAGCGGCTATGCTCTTTCTTTTGATATAATCAATGTATACATATTCATACAACACAAATGATGGGGACCACGATAGTTTTGTGAATATGATCAAAAATGCTGGAAATTGATGAGTTTGATTATTGCAAATGATAACTGCAGGATCTGACAGTTCTGAAAATGATATCAATGGAGAATAATTGGCTTATTTTTATAATTATAGCTGGATTTTCATGATCAATGCATTGATATAAATACAGTTTAGGGATGCTACTGGAAATGCTATCTGCACATTTCTGTCGAGTTTCTCTCCAAGATTTCCCCATTTACAATGAATGAGGTCACAGAATCACCATGGTAATCTGTCAGATGGAATAATGGATGCGCTTCTTTCAGGTCAAAGGTCATGCAGCTGTGAGCCAGGTGCAGGAATGAAATAATACGCTCCATATACGCTCTTCTGTGGATTTTATGGCTTTTCAAATGTTTGTTATGAAAGTCTGAAACCCTGTTTAAACCAAGAATGCTGACGGTAACTGTCAAGATAAAGTGTTTTATATTGTTGTTTATATTTGTTTTAAGTATAAGAGATAAGTTGAGTCCACAACTATTAAAATAATTAAAAGTAGTTGCATCTTTATATAATCTGCACGTCTTTGAATTTAGTTTAAGAACTGCTGTAGCGTCACCATTCAAACAAAACCTCAAGACTTCTGTTTCTGAGGTTTTCCTGTTGCCTGCCAGCATTTATAGTTGCATTGTTGCACCAGCATGTTAAGAATTGCAGCTCAAAGCAAGGGGGGGGAGAATCAGACGCTACCAAACTGAAGCTTACGAGTGATTTTATAGTCTTTTTCCAGTGCTGCCTCTTTTTCTTTCCTCTCTGGGTGCTATGTCAGCATCAGGCGTGGCTAAAGGCCCAATCCCAAAAAAGAATTGTGTCAGAGGGGTTTAAACAAGGAAAGAAAGAAATCTCTCTGACTTTGTTGCTAAGCTCTTTGTCGGGGTTGCTAGGGAACGTGAACTATGCGAGCGTATGCTGCAGCGAGTGCGGGATCATGGGAGGGTGGAGAGAAGGCATGGGACAGGCCAAAAGAAGGATGAGTGAAAAAACACAGGAAGAAAGATGAGATGCCATTCGGACCAAACTCTTTATTTATTTGTTTTGGTTGTTTTGCACTAAAACTGTCTTCTTGATAGCTCTTAAATGTCTTTGCTGGTATATAGAGCAGACATAAATACATCTGCAGCTTGACTTCAGTGGAGATTTGGGACAAGCGGTATTAACCCTATGTTTACATTGACATTTATTCAGATACGTTGATCCAAAACTTATGGATTTCTGGAGTTCATGGGCTTAAATAGCAGAGATGCATGCTAATAAAATGTATAATTTGTAATGCCGTGCAAGTCACTTTGGATGAAAGCATCTGCCAAATGCGTAAATGTGAATTCAGTATCGCATACGAATACCTTTCTTATAAATGATCGCATATTTAAAAGGAATAAATAAGTATTTTGATATGCAAACTAATACACAGTTTGGCTTTAAAGAATATCAGAAATGTATGTGTTCATGGCATCATAATGACATATGTCATGTACCTTTTATTTCCACCACACACAAACAAGTTTTCACGCTGACACTTGCTGATGTAATGAAAGGCAGCGTTAGCCGAGACAAAGGGTGTGTATCCAGCATATGCTCGGCTGCTTTTGTGCACCACAAATAGATCCGTGTCACGAGATTCCTACTGTATGCCTAAAAGCATTAGCAAAACATGTGAATGTGTTTGCATGTGCAATTATCACTCTGAATACAAAGCAGTTTGTTGTGTTTTCAGCAGTGCCACACAGCAGAAGTGCCCTGATTGTGACCCGTTATATATTTTAGAAGTAGACCCACTGAAATCATTAGGTTTAAATCATTTGTAATTCATAATATGGACTGCACAATCTTATAAAGTATTCACTTTAAAGCTGCATTTAGTCGCTTTTGCCTCTCTGTTGCCATCTCTGTTTAAAACATAAAATTGCAGATTACTTGATGGAAATATATTTATTTGGGGTAGTCAAACAATGCCATCAAATACATGATTTGTGTTTTAATAATTTGATTTCAGACCATATAAAGACCACCAAATGTGTGTTTTTGCTATTTAGAATACAATAAATAAAATATAGATTTCTGCTGTCTGTCCATACAAAAGCTGAATTCCTTGTTGAATAAATAGTTGTGTGAAGGATCATAAATGGTTGATAAAGTTGTGCTTACACAAAGATAAGTGTTCATTATATCATCGATTGTGTTTTTTCCTGACAGTGTGGCGGTTTGGGTTGTTGAGAACTTGGTCATTTCCCGGTTAGTAATTTGAGAATTACTATTTAGTCATTTGCTTTAGTGAATCATGATGTAACTGCTGACATTGCAGGGATTCAGTTATAACCCACTTCCTACTCAATTATTTCCTTTTCCTGTGGCACACCACCATCCTTCTTTCTGTAGGATATGAGTCGGAAATCCACTTTCATGGTCCTTTAAAACCCGCTTCCCGTACGCAAGTTACTACTACGGAAAAAACATAATTTTATTGGTTTTTAAATGTACTTTCATTGACATTTTTACCTTGAGAGCTGGAAAAGGGGAAACGTATGCCAAAGACCTTTCTGGAAAGTTTAGGCAAGTCATTTCATGCTCATTGAGTTGCTAACACTGTTGTCTGTAACCGTTCCTCAGCTGCAACCGGCAACAACGTCAGTCGCAAATCCCAGCGGCCCGCGGCTTTCATCTTATCTCGCTGACTAAACTAAATGAGCAGAAAATGCAACGCTCTGAAATTGACCCTAAAACAACAAGAGTCAGTCTCACTGGGGCCAATTAAGGGCCATCACGAAGGTTCGAGCGAAACGTTATTATTTACTCTTTTTGATTGAAAATGACCCAGACAGTTTTGTGAGATTCACCCGAAAAGCATCTGCCAAATGACAAAGTTTCCAAGCAACTGGAAACGTTGGTAAGACGTTGGTAAGCCAAACAGTGTCATGATCCACATCACTGTGTAAACAGCACATGTTTTGCTGTTTAATTTGTCCTTCATGTGGCTCATGGTTGTGTATCATTTGTTGTGTAAGTAATAGAAAATAGATCAAAGGCATAGCGAGGATCACGTCTATATAAATGTGACGCAATGTTTATTTCTCTCAGTTTACACAAGACTTCAGCGGTCCTGTTATGACCAAAATGTCAGAAGATGTTTGTCTTGTTATGAAAGCATGTACTTAAATTCATAAGTGCATCTCCGTCTGATTACAGTATGTCTTCATTGACTTATACCTACTTGAGGTCCATGTGAAATGGCCGGACATTATAATGTGTGTTGGGTTTGGAATTGACTTTGGCTTGTGACCGGTTCTTGCTGTGTGGCCCGGTGCAGTTTCCCGCTGGTGAAGCTCTGTGTGTAATGAAAGCTTTGCCGTTTGGACCATCTGGAGGCATATATGTCATCCAGATATTCTCTGGCTCTCATCACAAAGGTTTTTATCAGTTGTGCTCGTCTAGAGGCGATAACTTTTTCTTCTTGAACCGAGGAGCAGGATAAACGGGAAATTTATCATTACATTGTTTGATATAAGCGGATGTTGTTAATCCAAAACCACTTATCTTACATTAATTGCAGGTGGATCAAATCCTTTAGACTCACAAATCATTTATTAAAGTGACATTATGATGGTAATAATATGAATTATTATTATTATTATTAAGGCTGTAATGCGTAACTTTCCTCTCTGTATTGCAATCTCTGTTTAAAACACGAAATGCAGTTTACTTATTAATTATATAAGTCAATCTGATGTGTAAAATCTTACCCAACATCTGAAATTATAAATCATTGTAAGCTTACCGTTGTGAATCAGGGTTAGGAGACTTTTAATACAATTTTTTTTACCAAAACTATTATTAATTTATAATAATAATATATATTAATATTATAACTTTATTAATAATATCACAAATATTATAAAATGCCTCATTCTTTTTAATCTTTAATGCTTTTAGTTGGTAACAAACAATTCAATCTTTATATGAAATTACATTTATGGACATTTTCTAGACGCTTATACTGCATTGGTCAATGTTTTTTATGTAGTAAACAGTCAACAAAAATGCAAAAACAAACATTGGTTTATACAGGACAGAATTTGGTTTTTAAAAAATTGGCATATTTTATTAAGCATTTTATTGAAATAAGCTTTTAATAACAAATAGAATATGTTAGAACAGTTGTGTAGATGCATCAGTTGTTTGTGATTGTCATCAAAGTGCAGGTTTTATTATAGTCTTGTTTCTTAATGCAAACTAACAGCACATGTTGTTCATAGATTGTGCTGTTAAACGTTTTTTTTAATGGCCTTCAGAGACAAATTACGCCCATCACACAGTAAGTCTGAGTTATGTGCTGCTGGAGCTCAGCCATGACTCTGCTCTTGGATGTGATGTCATTTATCTTTCTGTTAGCATTCCACAGCACTTCCAGGTTAAGGTGCAAACACTTGCAGATATATTACTTACTTGGGTAGCAAGTGATCGTGAGAAATATGCGTTGGAGAACCACTTTAAGACTATAGCTTCACATATCGCAAGCTGTTAAGGATTTAAAGCTGCATTTAAAACACATTGTGTTGAAATTACTGTCATTATTGGATGCAATTAGATGATGGAAGTAAAAGTACCGTTTTATATTTAGAAAGGTTTCCTGTTGCTCATTTGGTAATAGCATGACACTCACAACACCAAGGTCATGGGATTGCACATATTGGGAACAATGCAGCGATACTTGCGCAGCGAATTGGTAAATCGTTTCACAAGCATGTTAATTATTTTTGTTTGCTCACCTCTCAATATGTGTGATACGCTCAATACATGCAGTACACCCAAAACTGCAATAACAACAGGAAAAACCACAATGCCTGTCTGTCAATCTTATATGTTTCATTTGATAGGAATGGATGGCTAGTTTCTAGATTTTACCACAATTTTTATTTATAGTGACAAAATAGTCACTTTTTCAACTACTATAAAACCAAAACCCATATAAGAGTAAAATAAGGCCTTGATCTGTTCAGTTTAACAGAAATCATTTGTCCCTTTGACTGCAAGGAAATTGCATGTTAGCTTGTTACTGCGATGTGTCAGCATTTTTATTTTTATTTCCTGTCTTGTTGTCTTGTATTTGTGTGTGTGTGTGTGTGTGTGTGTGCATATTACAACTTCCAGGCGATTGGACAGCACCATTGTGTCGCCGGGCAGAATGCTGGAAGTACAGGACATGAAGGAGATGAATAAAGGGGATTTTTGTGTTCATAGAGGACACAAGGAGGATTATTTATTTTTAGGACCTGTCGCTAGTTAACATCAATCTCATTGTCAGGTGGAAGCTTGACCAAAACATTTTTAGTATCTCTTGGTTAGCCGTAGTGAACCTGACATGTTTCTTGATTTCAGTTTCTTGAGCTGTTTCCAAACTAGACCCTGACTGAATGACTAAAGTCTGATTCGCTTTATTAACCGGTCAGTAAGATAGGAAGTCTGATCTGTCTGATAATAGAACAACCAACCACAGTTCTTTTTTCATTTAGATGCTGGCAGATCTGAAACCATTGCGTCATGTGTTAAGATGTAGTTCATTTAGACAACAGAGCTATATATATCGGAAATGCTCAAATTGTTTAAAAAAAAAATAGAAAATGTGAATTGCCTTTTTTGTCAGAATTTATATCTAGTCATAAGTTAGAAGTATTGATAATTTTATGGATATTACCCTGAAAACAAGTGGCTTATACAGTTCTGTATATGTGCTATAGCTGAAAATGAAATTCTAAATATATTTGATAAACTTTGACTATTTAAGTGAATAGATTTAATTCAGAAACAATTTAACAAATGTTTTTTCTCAGTGGACTGATCAAATTAGTACACTTTTAAAACTCTCCAGAATCCAGCCAATCAAATTTAAGCCGTACTGTCTGAAGATAAATACGGCTGCCCACATTTAAAAATGTATTCCATAATAAACTAGTTTTACCTTTGTTACCTACATTTTGACCTATATTTAATTTTTGGTTTCATGAATGGTTCGTTTTATTAGTAGATATTATTGTAGATTTACATTACAGTTTCAGTCATGCATTGTAAAATGTCTAGTAACATGGTAGCTCTGTAAGCCGGCACAAATTATTGCCAGATCAAAACACAAATTTCTTTCCATGTGAAGGAATTGGGTCAGTTTGTTTCACAAGAAGCAAACACATGTACCGAAGTAATGAATTTGATTTGTATCAACTGTATCGCTTGTGTCATTTGTATTGGAGAGAGTTTACACACAGGGGATACAGTGCCCAAAATGTGCTTTTGATTTTGACACTGTGAGAAACGCATACAAAATATTTGGCCCATAATGCCATGAATGATGCGTTCTATTGGGAGAAAAGCCTGAATTGAATGAATAGTTAAGAAAGTGGGTCAGTTTTTTGTGGTAAACCGTGTTGCATCTGATCTGTGTTTTTTGAATGTCACTGCTCAGTATATAAATCACCTGTCACAATTACTTACACAATTTGTGCAATACTTATAATCCTGATCCTGTGCCTGGTTGCAGAACTCATTTTACGTGTATGCGTTTGGCAGATGCTTTTATCCAAAGCACAGGAACACAACAATGTAATCATATTTTTCTGTAAATAATCTTTAAAATAAATAAAGTTGTCATTTGAATAGTACATATTTACATACACAATATTAGATTAGGTCTGTTTTCTTCTACTTTTCCATTATAGTCATTTAACTGTAGCAACATTATAATGAATAGAATAAAAACGGTCTGATCCGTTTAGTGTTACGGGCCTGTAAGCTAACAGAAGCCACCGCTGGAAAGTTCAAGAATGTCTTTTACTGTACGACATTTTCTTTAACTTCTTTAGAGATGTATAAAATACCACATGTTATCAGCACACAACAGCTGTGTTTGGTTTGCTTAAAGATCCGCTTTGAATGTGTGTCAGAGCAGCAGCACAGCAGATAAACTGATCTGAAGTCAGTAGCTTTAACTGGCACTTGTTCTGCATCGAAGGCTGTGGGACGTTTTTGAATGTGATAAAGACTTTCATCAGTTCTTCACCCATGAGATTAGGAAGAACAGTTGGTTTTTGGGTGTCATCTTTCCTTCATGCCAACTTCAATCATACGCTGTACAAATGAAAAGATCCCTGAAGAACCATTTAAGGTTCTTCACCTGCCACACCAAAGAGTGCATCAAAAAATGAAAGTAAACATGTAGAAAGTTGCGTGTTCGGTAAAAAATAGACATCAAAATAATGTCAGAGTTTTATTTTGGAATAAATAAAAGGCTCAATTTGTCGTGCACATCGTCTGCAGCCTTTTACTTGGATTTAAACATGTGACGTCAAAACATTTTGTATAGTAAAAAGTATTATGTGCTAAGGTCAACTTTTCATGATTCTTTCAACTTTTACAGATGAAATCAAGATGCTCTTTCCAAAATTACATTTTCCAAAGTTATGACGATGGAAAACTAAAGGGTCTGCCTTCCATTTAAAAGCTGATCTGACCAGCCAGTATCTCATTCCTCAACTACTATTATTTATTTTAAGAGACTTTTTAGAGAATTCTTCGTTTTCTTATTTATTTACTGCATCTGTATCTCTTACTTAGTTTCTTATTGTATTTCTGGCTTTGTTAGGCACAGTCATAACAAAAACTTCATCTGAAACCTGGTGGTTTTGTCACTCTCTGCCACACTCGTCTGTACATGTCTTTAAAATATCACCCAGCTATCCATTTTAACACGTCTTTTTGCGTCTTTTGCAGATTTGTCCACTGCAAAGAGGAAATTTGCAGAGTCGCTGAATGAGTTTAAATTTCAGTGCATTGGTGATGCGGAAACAGACGATGAGATATGCATCGGTAAGTTCACAATTATGTTTCTATTCTGAGACCATTTTGACACGTAATCTTCAGTAAAACAAAAGCATGACTTGTGTGAACAGCTTGTTTGTTCCTTTGTCACATAAACAAGTGTCCATATTGTTGCTTATAGCCATAAATATAGTTTGATTGAAAGGGTGAGCGTATAATTCGGTACTGCAAAGTCACGTTTGAGCACATTTTAAGCTGTACCTTCGGACAGTCATGTTGATGATGTCATTTTCCTACTGCTTTATAGCTATTGGTCAAATGACATTTCAAATGCTCAAGTAATTGGCTCATAAAACAAAATAAACCTGCTGCTGGGGACTAATGTGCTAGCTGTCAGCTTTTTGGAGACATTTTAGTCCCGCCCTTAATCTCTTATTGGTCGAATTTCCACGAATTGCTCTGAAACACAGAGCATTTTGTTCATAGTGCCAGTTTTGTAGCAATTTAAATACACACGTAATTGTATCTGCACATGTATTTTAACATTTAAACAATGAAGAGTCAGTTGCCGGCTGATCCCAGTCCAGGTCTTACACGATATATTAAGTACGAGCTTTTAATCCATAAAGACAAGTCTAACTAAGCCTCGTTCATATTAACATTTCATTATGCATGAATGAACATTAAGGTTTCAGCTTTACTTTTATATATTCCTCATAATTCCTGGTGATGGTGTGGCATCAAAGGCTTAAGTGTTGGAACCTGTGGGAATATTTGTGGCTTTCTGTAAGTTCTGGCACCTCGCATGGAAACTCGCTCAAATCCTGCTTGGCCGAGTTGGGGAGCAAGTATTGACTTGCCTTTCTTCTGATCTCATCTTCAGTCTTGCAGTTCTGCAGTCTCTTGTTTTCTGTTGACACTGTTCTTTATGAAGTTAAACATGAAAAACAACAGGCCACAGCAGAACGCACGCTGATGTTTCTGGACTTTTCTTTGGTATGATGAACTAGCCGTGGATGACGAGCATCACTTACCATTGCTTTAAATATTTCTAAACCCAAACCCTAAGTAGGGCACTTGATTTATGCCTCACAGATTTGAGTGTTTTCACATTTTTACGATTTTGCATGGTGGATGAAACCAAACAAAACATAATTTTTACAGTGTCCCAAACCATACATGAACACATTATAGATGAAGACTCATCTTTTTGAACGAACAAGCATCACTTATATGTGATGCAGTTGTTTTTTTCACGGGGAACAAGCACATTTTTGTGGGGAATTTTTTTCATTCTTTAGGTGTTAAACGCAGTCAGTCAGGGAGGGCTGTTTTGTTAAGGCACTAAACGTGAAAGATTTGTCACTTTTTCGTGGTTGTCACATAGACTTGTTTTGCATGACGGATAATAAAACGCCTTGCACAGTTTTTCACAGTTGCGCTGTTGCGCAAGTGTTGATCTTGGCTCTGGTTCATGCCATGCTTGAATTCTCAGGATGAATTATACGATGACAAATTAATCTTTGTCATCATCGTGATTCAGGTTAAAATGAAGGGCTGTTAAAGATGTGCCCAAGATGTGTAATGTCATCACCATCTGTTTTTCTTTCATAGCTAAATCGCTGCAGGAGTTTGCTGGAGTTTTACAGAACCTGGAGGACGAGAGAACCCGGATGGTGAGCTGGTGTTTTATTATCTCATTACTGTCATTATGACAATTAATGATTATGACTTGACTATTGCACAAGGTGTGGATTTCATATGGATTTGTATGATGCAAATTGTACAAAAACGTAGAATTGTTACAAACATGCTAGAATTAAAATGAATTCACCTTGACAAAATAGTTACCATGGGATTGTGCTGATAATACCTGCCAAATGATCACAGAAAAATGTAAAAAATGTTATCATTTACTCACCCGCATGTTATTCTTTCACACTTCCTTTCCTCCAAAGAATCCTGAAAATGTTTTGTGGAGTGTTCAGATACTGTTCTTTTAAATACAATGAATGTAAATTAGAAATAATGCTGTTGTTGAGTTAAATAAAATTTGCCTGCATGCTACATTTCATACATGTGCTCTATTCAGTGGGATTAAAATAACATGAGGGTGCGTTCATAATGACAGATATTATTTTTGGGTGCTGTCCCTTTAAATAAGGCTAATAAACAGAATTGTATGTCTTGTGTCTTGTTAGATTGAAAATGCCAATGACGTGTTGATTTTGCCCCTGGAGAGATTCAGAAAGGAACAGATTGGAGCAGCTAAGGTGAGTTCCTATTAAAACTGTTTTGACATGTATTTATTGAAAAGAGAGGTTTAATGAGCTTTATAACTCAAGGCAATGCAGATTGTTGCCATAATCTTAATCATAATTCTTTAAGCAGTAGCTCAAAAAACTTATTTGAGTTGTATTACTACTATTTTGCATTACTGCATTTTACTGGATGACTGTTTTCTAATCGTAATACTGGTATGTTTACATGTTCATGATTTTATGTTTTGCCTTGAAGTCATTTTACTTCATCTAGTGTAGAACACTGTTTAGACAACACTGCCATCTGTCGGCTTTGATGTGTAAGAACAACATCACAGATAAAGTAAATGTTTCTATCACATATCTGTGCTGTCCTCAATCATATTCAGGTTTAGGATTGAAACAATCATTAGAAATGTATAAAAAAAGATAACACTACACAGTTGATGCTCAACACACTGGCGAGGTTAGTGTTATGCCTTTATTATTGCTGTTTTCAATTTTGTTTTTAAATCGCACCATTTATTCTACAAAATGGTATAGAATTAGTACATAAGTTTACAGTTTGGAATGCAAGACTTATGAAACCACATAACAGTGCTGTATGAGGATTTACAACTGAGTTGGGTTATTTAAAGGTTGTCTTTTTGTTTGTGTGTACTGCAGGAGGCAAAAAAGAAATATGATAAAGAAACAGAGAAGTATTGTGCAGTGCTGGAGAAACACCTGAGCCTATCGGCCAAGAAGAAGGAAGCTCACCTTCATGAAGTATGTCCTTCATTAGAAAACTAAATGTATATTTTGCCAATAAGCATAGATTCAAATTCCCTTTAAAGCTTCTCAGGTTGAGACCACAAGAAGCTGGATGATAAAATGTCAAGAGTCTGATTTTACACATTCTAGACAAAGTGTGACTACTTTGAAGAAGATCAAATATAACATAGTGTTTATTTATCTGGATGCTTTTAATCACAACATAATTCCCACAGTTACAATTGTGTTATTTCATGGTTTTGATGAGTTTAATTCTAAAATGTGGGAAAAAATCTAAACAACAGTGAGTAAGTGTTTCCAAACTTGGCCTTAAAGCTAATAGACATGGACTAAATGAAACAAAACATCACTTGAAAAATCACAAAAAAAAATGCATGACATGTATATATTTCCTCTGTTTTTCAGGCAGATAATCAGGTGGATCATGTGAGACAGCATTTCTATGAGGTCTCGCTGGAATATGTCTTTAAAGTGCAGGAGGTTCAGGAGAGAAAGATGTTTGAGTTTGTGGAACCGGTAACACTTCAACACATCTTTCTTTATTTTATTTTTATAGTATTTCTTTCATTTAGTGTATCTAAATAAAGTACAGTGTAATACAACGTTATTTTGTATTTATGTGTAATAGTAATTTATTGTGTCATTTTTATTATTTATTCATTATAATTATGAATATTATTTTCCGATCACAGACTGCTGCTATTTTTAATGTTTTGTGTGCAGTTGCTGGCATTCCTTCAGGGTCTCTTTACGTATTATCATCATGGGTACGAACTGGCCAAAGACTTCAACCATTTCAAGACAGACCTCACAATCAGCATTCAGAATGTGAGAGCAGCTCTAAAACAGGACATTTTATTGTAATCTTCACATCTGTTTTGAACCTGCACCTGCTTTTTAATCCAATCGATCACGTAAGCAGGTATAGTAGAAGTTTGTGTGTAATCTTGCAGACGCGGAACCGGTTCGAGAGCACAAGATCAGAGGTGGAATGTCTGATGAAGAAGATGAAGGAAAACCCGCACGAACACAAGAGCATCAGCCCGCACACCATGGAGGGATACCTGTTTGTGCAGGAGAAACGTACGTTTAAACACCTCGACTTTATTTACAACAGTTCTGCATGTAAAAATCTCATTCATTTGTGTCATAACATATAAAACTCTCATTAAAGCAACTACAAGTCAATGTGATTTCAAAGTAGTAAAGATAATGTAATGTCCCTATACTCTTCCACTTCTTATGTATTTGTACATATCCTAATATTTTACAATAAACTTCAGCGATATTGTTTATATGCCCAATTTTTAATGACAATATTTTTTTTTACATCAGTCGCAGTGCATCAGTACCTTATGTGCTAGTGCATCAGTTTATGTACCTTAAAATGTATATTTTTGTCTCTAAATTAAAATTTAAATGCAGTTTAAAATGGTTGATTTTGTTGACTTATAACTTTATTACATTTATTTATAGCGTCTATTGTGAACCAAGGCAACAGAATGCATTATGAAACCTGAAATTTGGTCTTCATTTGGTTCACTGAATTAATTTTTTTACAAATTAGAATTATGCTATTTTCTTAAATATGTTGAACACAAAAGCATAAAAAGAAATACAGAGTGTGTAATTTATTGGATCTTGTTATATTAAAACCAGAGTTGTCAAACGATTAATCGCGATTAATCGCATCCAGAATACAAGTTTGTGTTTACATAATATATGTCTGTGTTCTGTGCATATACATTTTGTATTCATAAACACAAAAACACACATACATATTTAGGAAATATTTAGATGTATTTATTTATATTTACCAATAATTTCAATTATATATAAACATTTATAAACATTTTTATTTTTCCTAAATATATGCATGTATGCGTTTATAAATACAAAAATAATTTGTACAGTACACAGACATATATTATGTAAACACACTAACTTTTATTCTGGATGCGATTAATCGTGATTAATTGTTTGACAGCCCTAATTAAAATCAGTATATAAATATTGTTGTTTGCATTCAATGTTCAATGTCAGATTATATGTTTACCTCCTTTTTACAGTCCTGATGTCTGTTTTTATTTTCAGCATTTAACTTTCTGTCGTTTTCATTTCAGGTTCCTTTGTGTCCACCTGGGTAAAGTACTACTGCATCTACCACCGAGAGCCCAAACGCATGACCCTACTGCTCTTTGATCAGAAGTCTGGGGGAAAAAATGTAAGTTTCCTCAGTTTCCTTCGTCCCATCATTTCTCTCTGTCCCAAGCATATGTCTCAGTCTTGCACTCAGCATGTGTGACCTTTGGATGGGAGAGCGGATGCTGGCAGAGGTCGCTGTTCTTGTTATTTGTGCTAGCTGTAATGGGACTCTTATCTTGGCATGAGCTGGCGTTCATGTTGGCAGCAGGCGCCGTGTCCACCCCGCACTTCATAGCCACACACGGCGGGTCGATAGCGCTGCCCTCTCACCAGGGACCACATGGGGATTGATTTGATTCACACCGTGCATGATCACACAAGCCCAGCCTGCTACTGATCACACAAACCTGCAAACTAAAACAGAAAATCAAATGTGTTTTATTATGATTATAAAATGAATGCTGAGAATGTTTTTCTGTTCTTGATATTGCCAAAATATCTTCATAGATCTAAACTAACTATTAAGTAGAACTGAACAAAAAGTGTTAATTCAGATCTAAGTCAGGGTTGAACAAAGATTAGAAAATAAGGAAGCTTTCAAATCATGATTTGGAGTTTGAATTGAATTTGCCACACAGGATGTGTTGAATTGCAATTTGTATTGTAATGACAGGAAAAGAAATGACTAAATTGCAATAGAGGAAATTCATGTTGCTCTGTTGGACTCAATTTCTCTATTACTGTATGTGACTATTTACTTCCTTTAGTCAATCATAAGAATCATAAAAGACTTCTATATTCATATTCATGTCTATATGCACACTATTCTGAAGCCATTGCAGACATAAATTAAAGGGATAGTTTACCCAAACAATACAAATTTCACAATAAATTCATCATTTATTTACTCGGATGTTGTTTAAAACCTTCTGTGGTACACAAGGGAAGAAAGTTTGAGGACCGTCTCAGTGGTTTTGTGTCCATAAAATGAAAGTCAATGAAGGCCAATGTTGGTTAATAACATTCTTCAAAATATGTTTTGTGTTCTTCAGAAAAAATTTAAGTCATACAGATGTGAAATAACACTGAGGGTGAAAATATGATGATTTTTTGGGTGAACTATTCCTTTAAGGTGAGAGAGACTTCCCCATTTTCTTTGATTATACAGTATGAAAAGGAGAAAAAGAGCACCTGGGATTCTTTTCAGAAATTCATCTTTGCATTTCACAGAAGAAATAAAGTGAAACGGACACCATAAGAGTGAATGATTCATTGATGACGGCCCTTTTATTTTTGGGATGAACCGCTGCTTTAAGTCTCTAAACACATAAAATGAAGCATCCTGAGTTTGTTAAGCTGCTAATTTTACATGATCACCCTCTTCAGTATCTATCGGATCAAGATGACTTCAGATGACTACTAAAGAGCAGAGAAGGGAACACTAGAGAGCAGTCACTCAGCAGGGTGCATAATGAAAATCACTACACTGTAAGCAGAGAGATTGTGAAACAGGAGGGCATGACAGCACTCTCGTAATTGACTTCACAGGCATTCGTGCGGCCTCTTGGTCATCTTTGAAAAAGTTGTGAAGTGTTCGAATAAAAATAGCTCGGGGTATTTGAACCTCATTCCCTGGCCGCTCTTTTAAAGAAGTTACATATATAGAGTAACCTGACGCTTTATCATACATTTATATAATCGTCAATGTGATGACAGTGTAGCGGGTAAATATAGACCATCTGCTCACACTTTCCTGTCAGTTGTCCAGACTTACATAAATCAAATCAAAGAGGTTCATTGTCACTGTTAAATAATAAACATATAATTTGGGCCTGTATTTCACCATACGCTCTTTTCCAGGGAGATGAAGAAAGCTTTACGCTCAAATCATGCACCAGGAGGAAAACGGACTCCATCGAGAAGAGATTCTGCTTTGATATCGAAGCCGCAGACCGGTGAGTTGACGGGCCGCATACCCGCCACCAGGTGGCGCTTCAGTCCATGTGAAGTCTTCCGACTTCCTGGCTGTTGCTCAGGAAAGGTGGATGATAACAAGGACTGGCAGGGCAGAAAGATGCAGTACACTGCAGATTTTTTTCAGCCGTCATAACTATCGCAGTAACTGGGAAGGGATACAAAGTGGTGCTTTAATGGGTTCGAGGTAGGGAAATGGGGATGAATACCTTGTAATTTATTAGATCCCGTCCAAAATTATGCCCTGGGTTTTTGAGATCGTGCTGTGGTGATGTAATGTTGGACTGTTGGGCAGTTGTCTGCTCCAAAAATCTTTTTACTGTGTGCTCCAAAGCTCTTTGTTCGTAATTAATATTTTGTTCCTTCTCTGGTAATATCTTAGAATACCTAAAAAAGATAGCAAAAATAACAAGACTTGCTTTTAGAAGATAATATTTAAGTTTATTAAAAACGTATTCATGTAATATTAAATGTTATTTATATTTTTGTATTTATTTAATATTATTTGAATAGTATTTTCATGAATTCATAATATTTTTTATGAATTTATGAATGATTTATTGAATAGTACGTTTTTTGGTTATTGTTGGTATAACAATAACCAAGTATAACAAACTAAATTAAGTTTATTTTATTCCTTAAACAAACAAACCTCTTTGAACAGCAAGCAAATTTTATTTAACTGTATTTAACATTTCTTGAAAGAATAACATCAGGTTTTGCACAACCTTTTAAAGTCTATGCCAGCTCGAGTGCATGATTGGTGGATTTACACTTTTTTGGTCCCACTATATATTCCTTGAAAGAATTAATATCTTATGTCAAGTAAATAAATAAAATAAGTGTCTATACTAGACTCAATGGGACTCAAATGGCAGAAAAAAACCAAACCAGATTTATTTATGTGATAAAAATAAATTCTTTGGTAATTAAAAATTACATTTTTGGCATTTAATATTTAACTTTGCCGATTGTCAACCTGCTTTGCAATTAAAATGTTGTTTATATATAAATGAACAATGTTTACTCGTTCTCTGTTACAAACCCGATTCCAAAAAAGTTGGGACACTGTACAAATTGTGAATAAAAAAGGAATGCAATAATTTACAAATCTCATAAACTTATATTTTATTCACAATAGAATATAGATAACATATCAAATGTTGAAAGTGAGACATTTTGAAATGTCATGCCAAATAATGGCTCCTTTTTGGATTTCATGAGAGCTACACATTCCAAAAAAGTTGGGACAGGTAGCAATAAGAGGCCAATTAGGTCAATTGGCAACATGATTGGGTATAAAAAAGAGCCTCTCAGAGTGGCAGTGTCTCTCAGAAGTCAAGATGGACAGAGGATCACCAATTCCCCCAATGCTGCGGCGAAAAATAGTGGAGCAATATCAGAAAGGAGTTTCTCAGAGAAAAGAAGTTATCATCATCTACAGTGCATAATATCATCCAAAGATTCAGAGAATCTGGAACAATCTCTGTGCGTAAGGGTCAATTCCGGAAAACCATACTGGATCCCCGTGATCTTTGGGCCCTTAGACGGCACTGCATCACATACAGGAATGCTACTGTAATGGAAATCACAACATGGGCTCAGGAATACTTCCAGAAAACATTGTCGGTGAACACAATCCACCGTGCCATCCAAGTTCTAGAACAACATCTGCTCCCATCCAGACGTCGTCTCTTTCAGGGAAGACCTCGCATTTTTCAACATAACAATGCCAGACCACATACTGCATCAATTACAACATCATGGCTGCGTAGAAGAAGGATCCGGGTACTAAAATGGCCAGCCTGCAGTCCAGATCTTTCACCCATAGAAAACATTTGCCGCATCATAAAGAGGAAGATGTGACAAAGAAGACCTAAGACAGTTGAGCAACTAGAAGCCTGTATTAGACAAGAATGGGACAACGTTCCTATTCCTAAACTTGAGCAACTTTTCTCCTCAGTCCCCAGACGTTTGCAGACTGTTATAAAAAGAAGAGGGGTGCCACACAGTGGTAAACATGGCCTTGTCCCAACTTTTTTGAGATGTGTTGACAACTTATTTCTCCCTTAAAATGATACATTTTCTCAGTTTAAACATTTGATATGTCATCTGTGTTGTATTCTGAATAAAATATTGAAATTTCAAACTTCCACATTGCATTCTGGTTTTGTTCACAATTTGTACAGTGTCCCAACTTTTTTGGAATCGGGTTTGTACTTGGAAAGAGAAGTTCATGTTTTTTTTTTATATCAAAAGTCCTCTAGTTGATGCAAAACATATCATCCGGCACACCGAGCGGGTTGAAAAAACGCTTTTTTCCATTATTTAATAAGCACATATGTGTTATCACACATACAGTAGCTGTGTCCAAATGTATAGTTTACCCATATAGTGAATGATGAGAAATTCATTGTTTCTTGGGATTATACTGACATTTAAAGCATTACTAAGGCAACCAATGTTAAACACTACGTTGTCTGAACAAGCAGATCTGATTTCACAATTTGGAGAATGACAGTACAGACAGACGGTCCTAAAGATGGGATTTGAAAACCAATCGTGTGCAGTTTAAACAAACAGACTCACAGATAACGTTCCACGGTGAAAGATTGTTGTCAGTGTTGCTTTCAGTGATTTACAGGAATAGAAAGTATAAGCCTGTGTACTTGCTGTACCTTGTATTGGAAACCCTCTTAATATTTCATCATGGCAGATCTCTCAGTGAATCAGCACACACCATTAACCCAGTGACAGCTGAAGGTTAGTCCACACGGGGTCAGACAGAGTTATGGTAATACAACTGCACCTGTATTATTACGTTTGTGGATAGATGAGTCAGTACATTTATGACAGTCGATCTGAAACGCGACAGTATGTGTTTTTGGTGTTTATTTCCTTTTTCCGTAGTCAAATCTGACACATGCACAGTGTTATTTAATGGCTACATTGAAAATATGAGTCTTACATAAGACGACCGTGTGATTTATGGGTGTTTCTTAAGCTACGGCCATTTTGACCCTGTGGACTTACACTCCCTTTGAAAACACTTTTATGAGTGCGGAAAATGTTGAAATAACATGCAGAAAAATCTGTACCTGACCAAACTCACTAAATTAGGTGTCTTAAAGTCTTTGTGACAGTATTAGACTCTCTTCAACTAACAAAAATGTACGACCAGATTCTTTGTTTAGCCAATCGGAATTCTTGCCTACCGATAATTTTACATAGTTGTAGGGCAGGCCATATATGGAAAGCAGGATACAGGAAAGATGCCATTTGTGGGTTTTGGAAAGGGGGCGTGTCTAATTCAGTGGTGTAGATGACATCATTTATTCACCTTTAACACTCTGCCTAGTTTGATAAATTTGTGTATTAACAATTTCTAGTAGGTTAAATACATGCATCAGATAAGAATTTTCATGAATGAATTAATGAATAATTCTTTTGTAAGAAGAATCTTTAAGAATATGTGTAAGAAATTTCTCGCTGATCCTTTACAGTGAAAAGACTAATATTATGTAGCTTAAAAACGTATTTTTTTAATTTTGTATTAATTTAATGAATGGTATTTTATGTACCATACATATGCACAATGAAATTTTGCGATTGAATTTCACAAAAAAAATGCTGAATTCTATTAATAAAATAAACATTTAAAAATAAAATAAATAATAAAAAAATAATTAATTTAAAAATGTTATTGTTTAAAATTGATTAATAATTTAATAAAAATCAACCCTTGAGACATAAATGTGTCTGTAACTAAAGAAACACCATAACATTGCTTGTTTGCCACAAATATTAATCACATAAATTGCTACTTTTTCATGTGCATTATGGATGTTTATTACTATGACTACTGTGTTAATGTTTGTGTGTGTGTGTGTGTGTGTGTGTGTGCGTGCATGTTGGCTGTGCATGCCTTTGTGTGGATGCGTGTGCATGTTTCAGGCCTGGCGTGATCACCATGCAGGCTCTGTCTGAGGAAGACCGCAGACTCTGGATGGAAGCCATGGACGGAAGAGAGCCGGTACTTTTTCTGGGAGATCATAAATTTCTTTTGCTCTCACATCTGATAGACACGAGCGTTTCACATGCATGCCACTCCTGCATTCTAAATGCTTCAGATAAATGGTATTTTCAGTTTCAATGCATATTTATAAGACTCTTTTCAAGGCCCTTTGCTCTCAATTCAGATAATAGCACTTTAACTTGAGTGTTTTGTCATCCCTAAATCCTTTACTTGGTTTCACTTTGCATGTTTATTTTAGTCCAAAACTTCACGTCACATGTCAATTAAAACACGGTGCCATCTGCAATGGCATAGTATTGCGTTATACATATACAAATTATACAATTGTTTTTAATGTTCAGTTCTAACACTTCTTCTTATAGATCAAGCCGTTTTCACAGAAGTCTGCGATATTTTCCTGGCACATCAAGTGATGCGCTGTTGCCACATGCTGAAAACAACATTTGTTTAAAAGAGATTTTTGTGTTTGTCTTCTTTTGACCATGGCAACTTTAATTGCGCAATTAAGTAATTTTAAAATTTGAATCAAATAATAGGATTATAGTTGGGCAAATATCCAGTCGTGCCGCGTCAATACATGTCTGTGGAGTGATGCTGTACAGAGCCAATGAAATACGCCAGATCAATTTTTTCCTGGCGAATTTAACTGTCTGTCATACACATAAAAATGCACTAAATTAAAAAATTTATCTTTATTATTTTAGGTATTTTTAAAAATATATTTTTATTTATTTATTATAGTTATAGTAGGTTTTTATACAAAACTATTTGATGTTAACAGTCACAAAATGTCTCATCTCACAGGTTTACAACTTGAATCGAGACAGCCAAAACGAAGCCAGTAAGTGTCCTGCCAATTCAGTCATCTGCCATTACATATTTTTCCCTGGTGGTGGTGTGTGTGGGGGTTGACTCTTAAAGGAACAGTACTCACAAAAACACTGAATATTTCACCTCTTTTTTTGTGCATTATCACACACCCTTCATTATAACTTTTATAAACACACTGCAACTGTTTGTTTTTACTAGACTTCATATGTCTCACAGTGTGTTTTCAATGTAGTGGCTCAGTTGGATGTCATCGGCTTCAACGTCATCAAAAAATTCATCTATGCTGTGGAAACGAGAGGTCCGTTTTGTCTGGTGTTTCTGTTTGAACGTACGGGTCAGATGGTCATGTGATTAAATGTGATGGTCTCTTGTGATGTCACAGGTATTGATGAACAGGGTCTGTACAGGATCGTTGGTGTCAGCTCCAGAGTACAGAAACTGCTCAGCCTGGCAATGGGTGAGAGAACAGTTGTTGATTTTTTTTAGATTCTGTGAAATGAAGTAAGCTTTTGTTCCAGCTTTAAAATGCTAGGTTTTTTTTTATTTCTTACCACAACGAAAGGGATTTGTTCTGCTGGCTGGATCAGGCCAATAGTGGAAATATTTCCTTACACTGCCAACATCTTTACTCACCCCACCACAATTTATACGTATTTATACACTTAAACAGTTATTAAACAAATGATATGTATTTATAGAGTTTATTTTTTTACATATTTTTAGATTTTCTTATGGGTTCATTAAGAGTTTTTTAATGACTGAAAAAATAGGGTTAATTTGCAGTAATGGCTGATTCATATAATTTCACGACAGCCATAAATGTATAAGTACACTTTGGCTAAACTATTACTTGTTTATAATGTTCAACTCATTGTAACTGATGCCTTCTAGAGCATCACAAATCATTATCACAAATCTGATAAAACCTCTCTGTTAAGGTAATGTGAACTTATTTAAGATCTACAAACACCAACGTTCAGTTCAGTATCAAAGAACACAAAATAGTACAAAAACACACATACATGATCAACAAACAAAAACATATAGTACTGTAGCGCAGATGTGTCCTGATGGGGAAAGTAACATTGCAAAATCCCAAATGTTTGGACAATATTGTCAAAAGAAATACATCTTAGCATAAACGCTACATATAATTATTAATAATATTAATATAATAAATAACACTTTACAATAAGTTTGTATTTTTTACAAAAGCACCAAAATAATGTAAACAATAATATTGACATTAACAAACATTAACAAATTAAAAAAACTATATTGCCCGTTGTTGGTTCATGTTACTTAAAACATTTACGTTAACATTACGTTAACGTTAACAAATCAACCTTATTGTTGCTAATGCCAAAAACTAAGGAATTTTATTTTGTTAAATATTCCTAAAGTATAATTGAACTATAAACTCCACGTTAATTTTCTTTTTATGCTCATATCCCCCATAACTGTTTATTATTATTCATTTTTGTAATGTATTTTTTTCAATTTTCCATCATAATACATCCCATGATTTTTTATTATTGAAAAACATTACAGTGTTATTCTCAAAATGTTATGACTTTACAGCCTTACATTCCTCAAACTAAAATGCCAATGTAATCCTGAGAAGTATTTTTGTAGCTTTGAACGCATTGACCTTACCCTTTGTCACCATGCCGATAATAATGAATATTGTGTGTGTATATATATATATATATATGCCCCTCCCATTTGGCAATGAGTCAACACATGACAAATACCCTACAGACATATTAGCATTATTGTGTTTGTGTAAGAAGCTCTAATCACAATGATCCATATTTCACACCTGTTGAGGTTCAAACGCTCTCTTAATACTCTTGTCACGAGAGAGTGACAGGAATGCCGCCACACCCTGCGTTGAAAACACATGAATAGACTTTTATGTTGTTGTGTTGCCCGAAGGGAAAGCACCGCCTTTAACTGCCTTTCTGCAGGGCAATTATATACTTTGACAGTTTTTGCAGTTTGGTTTACTGGCGTATTGCATGAAAAATAATGTTCGAAATGTGTAGTAACTGTGTGCATAAGGTTGTATGATATGATGAGCAGGTGTTGTTGACATATCAAACAATATTACACTTAGAATAAACCGTGAACCTGTTCTAACTGTGAGATACTCTTGTATTTAGACCCCAAAACCTGTGCGGATGTGGAGCTGGAGAGCACGGAGTGGGAGATCAAGACCATCACCAGTGCAATAAAGCACTATCTCAGGTACCGCGGTGTCATGGGCGTGTCGAAAGCTTTCACCTGTCTCGATTTGCATTGACTTAACTCCAGTTGGAGACGTTGTTTTTATTATTTTTTCTGAATTTCAATAGTGAACATACTTCTAACACTTGGTTTCAGACATGAATGACAAGGTTACATTTATCACATTGATGCATGTGGCTCTTACAGTGTTTTCAAGCTATATATTTGATCAATATTTGTGTTTCCTGGGAATCAAACATATGATCTCTGTGCTGTTATCACAACCCACTACCAATTGAACTCCAGGAAGACTTATAAGTGTCTTATAAAAGTAATAGATCTCCTAAACATTAAAACTCTGTCATATCGTCTCAACGGTATATGACTTTCTTTTTTTATTTTCTCTAGATGTTGAAGCATCAAAAAACATCCAGAGTAACTTAACTATTAAATCTCTCATAAAGCAAAACAAAATATCTGTGATGGATTCATATTTTGAGCTTATGCAGTGAAATTAAAATGTAAACAAACATATTCTATGTACACTACATGCACTTCCAACACGCATGTGACGAAATGAGGTAAAATAATATAAATATAAATAATATAATAATGTGAATAATTTGTTTGTGTTCAACTGAAGAAAGCAAATCATGAGAATTAGAGAATTGACAGTTCCTTTAAGAAGTCTGCTATTAATTATTGAAACAACTGAACTGGAGAACAATAAACAAATGAAAAAATGACCATAGCCATATCTAAAACCAAAATATCAAGCAACCACCCACAATTTTGTCAGAAACTGTTAAAACTAAAATCCTACATGCAAAAAAGTTCTTCCAAGAGTCTATTTATGTGTTTCCCTGTTATCTAATCATTTAATCATATTTTTATCTTCTGTGCTACCAGGATGTTGCCAGCGCCTCTGATGACATACCAGTATCAGAGGAGTTTCATTAAAGCAGCCAGTGAGTTTCTTTTCGTTCAACTGGTCGGTCTGGTTACGGCTTTTTTCTCCCCAACTGTTTTGACTATATGATACTATTTGACTACTGTGCTACTGCGATACTATTTGATAAGACACATTAGCCAGCTCAAGAGCCAGAGAGACTCGGTCAGAAACAGGAAATCGGGGCGTGGAGGAAAGAAAATGGATTTACAGTGTGGCGGCTGTTGTCTGAGACCCCGGGGGATGTTGTCCCTCCTCCAGACCTACTTTCTACATTAGGATTACAGGCTTAACTTTGCTTTTCAGTGAATGCATTTATACCGCAAACAAAATTATTTTGATCTATTTTTTGTTTTGTTTTCCAGTAAAACTATTGCTTAAACAATATATATATATATTATATATATGTTTTTTTTTTTTCAAAAACTTATCATGTAAATAATTGTTTAATTTTTTTTAATATAAACCTTTTTTTTTAGCAATTTCTGAAAACTTGATCATTCAAAGTCATAGTGTTTTACATGATATCTGCTTGCATTTTAAACGCTTAAAATGCAAAAAAGCTTAAAGTACTGGAAAACAAGACAAAGATAAAGATAAGAAAATAATTATCGCGGTATTGTTCTCATCTTATCGCATCACGCTTTGCATCATCTTTCTCTTTTTGTGTTTTTGGTTTTCTCGCAGGGTGGTTTAGGGTGACTTTAGGCCCTTGTCCTCATATGAACTCTTTTTTTCAAAGCGGTCCACCCCTCCCTTTCTTTCTAACTTGCTTTTTTCTGCCCCTCCCCTTGTTCATTCCTGTCTGTGCGAGCCATTTATGTGATAAAGGGCAAGGTGCCATCTGGAGTTTGCCCATCATCACAGAGAGAGACGGGAATATGCGGGGAGAGAGAGAGAGAGAGAGAGAATGTGTTTGAAACAGGAGAAGGTAGAGCCATCAGACACTGAAAAGAGTGTGAAAATGTGTGCGAGGTATCAAATCAGTTCAGCTTCACCGATCGCTCTGAATCACACTCGTCTGGTCTGTATTTAACATAAGCAAGGACCCGAACTGAACCTTTTGCTCAGAAAAACTTTACAGATCAGACATTAAACTATACTTAATATTATATTTTATTATTATAGTATTAGTTCACTTGAAAATAAAAAAGCTTTTAATTTCTCGCTCTCATGTATCATGGCTTTTGTTCTATTGTAAAATGAGTTTTAGAATTTGATCCTCATGACTGTTTGTCCTTGAATACATTATTGACAAACAGAGCATGCATTTTTATCACGCGCTCCATCAAATACAGTAAGATACAAGAATCCGCCTCATTCAAATGTCGTTTTGGTTTTCTTTCCTTGTTAGACTGTATGACTCCATGTGAAATATTTCTTGCATGGAGTTCTGAAGAAAAGAAAGCATGAAATTATTTAATAATCCTCTAACAGTAAACCTTCCACTGAAATTAAAGTTTTTTAAAGAATCACGACAAATCTTGTTTTTCTCTAGTATGTTTTGATATGGAAATGCACATATCACTAACATATATGAAAATATATATGAAAATTAAACATTTATAATATGAAATGTAAAGTATTCCACAGTTTTACCACAAGTGCCATGGTTAAACTATAGTTACTGTTTTTTTTGTTCTTTATTTATAGTAAAACTGTAATTTGTATAATGGGGTTAAACCTTCAATACAATTTAATACGATGCTCTCTTTCTCTCCATCATTTTATTTCATTTACTACTACAGGATGTATATTCATTTAGGAAATATACTTTTATTCATCTCTAAATCAACCTCTTTATGCCTCTTTTTCTCTCTCTCTCTGTACTGTTGTTACTGGGATTATTAGGATATCAGGTCAGTCGGATAGATAGCTCTAATATTTCAGTGACCTTTAAGAGGACGCGTCTGGTGGCTTAGCCTTGCCCTTCATGGACAGATTTGCAGACGACACGTACACTAGGTGGCGTGATTCCTGTGTTTTTGCGTTTAGGCAGACACAAACACACAGACATGAATGTATTTTTTATTCATAGAATTTGTCAGTGTGGATGCGGATCATGTGAGGAAGTGACCGCAAAATTACAGATTTGTAACGGTTAGTGTAGTGTACTTGCGTGTGCGAATGTTAAAATACACACAATGGAAAGTCTCTCGTGAGTGCAGCCAGTGAGAATAGACTTCCACCCCTGTTGCGAATGCACTGCAGTAAAATACAGCAGTAAAACTCCTACAGTTTATGCAAAAAGCACTCTTTTTTCTTTTCTTCTGTCTCACTGTGCTTTTCATTATCCCTAGAACTGGACAATCCTGAAGCGAGGGTGGCTGAGATTCACTCCATAGTGCACCGTCTCCCGGAGAAGAATCGACAGATGCTGGAACTTCTTATGAAACATTTGGCCAAGTAAGTTTGAAATCAACGCCCCTTTTTACTGCGTTACAAATCCAGCCAAAGGTTTTAAGTGGATTGCTGTTGTAAAAACCCCTCTGATGGCGATAAAGGTCTTTCTTCTTTGTGTTTGCCCTGCTGAAGAGAACAGCTTGTTTTGCTCCATCTGTCTCCAACATCTCCTTACCAACTTCATCTTCTTTTGTGCCAGTCTAATTTGACACCCAACCGCCGCCTGTGGATTCTGCTCTGTCGGATCGAGGACTAGTTTTTGAGAAAGGGCAAGAAATTCGCTTTTTTACAAAGCAGATTAATGCAGATCAGATTCATAATGTGAATAAAGAGAATTTCAATAACCTACTTTATTTGCATATCCTCATTTGTCACATGCTGTAGTACATGCGTACAAACAATGATGTACAGTAGCATGTGATTTCACTAAATAGCTTAACAACAGTTCATTTGTAAACGATCATTCAGAGCCTGGCAGCCATAACATTTAGTGGTAAAAGTTAATAAACATTGACTAGTTTACTGATGCCAATATTCTCATCAAAAATGGCAAGAAATAATAGTTGTAATTCAGAGGTTTAGCTTGGCAGCTGTAATATTGATTCATCTGGTATGAAAAGCAGCAATTTGGTGCAATTCAGTAAGAGTGTGTTGACACTGAATCATAATTTGGATCTGGATTGTTTAGTTTGCACATCAAATCCAAACGCTACAACCATTTGATTGTGATTTGAGGTACATTTGTCAAAACCAGCAGCATACAACATATTACTTACAGCCGAAAACGGACAGATTTGCAGGTTTGGAAGACCCCACTTCCTGTCTTTTCCTTCCTGTCATTTCCTAGGCCAGTGGAGGAATGCGTCCTGTGCAAGTCTGAATTTCTTGCACTAATAAACAGTCTAATTTTGATTCCACGGGTCTTTAAAGATGACACTTATCCTCAGGTTAAAATAACACGGTTATGTAACCAGAAAAGTCATGAAAACAAATTCCACCGGCTCCGGTCATGTGATGATTAAATAAAGATTTTATTCTATTTTAGAAACTAAAAGAGGCTGTTATCTCTCACCAGAGTGGCTAGTCACCACCAGCAGAATTTGATGACAGTAGCTAACCTCGGCGTGGTGTTCGGCCCGACGCTGTTGAGACCACAGGAAGAGACGGTGGCCGCCATCATGGACATCAAGTTCCAGAACATCGTGGTAGAAATCCTGATCGAGAATCATGAACGGGTAAATGTTGACCATCCTACATCTCAATAATGAAAGAACACCACTCCATCTATCATTAATAATTCTTGCGCTGATATGGAATGATTATAAATGACACACAACAGCTTTTTGTTCCCGAGATAATACCCGACAATGTTACTTTTTGTGCTTTAACCCTTTAAACTAGTGTGGTTATCTGATTAACTAGTTAACATAAAGCTAGTTGAGGAGTTAAGACAAAAGTAGCTTAAAAGCTCAAAGGTGTGTTTACGGCCTATCGGAATTACTGTAATTATGAGTTGTAAAATGTGTTTACATGCTCACAGAACTTGTAATTACAGCTTGCGAACTCTGAATTTTCGGAGAACTTGGACTTGAATGACCTGAAGGGTGCAACCTTATGCAGAAACACTAAAAGTAGAGATGTTGTATGTGCGGAAGTAAAATGTAGTGAAGTAATCATATAATATTTACATTTATAAATGTATATAACAAATAATAATCAATCATAAATAAAAATATAACAACTATTAATAATAAAACATTTTATTACTTTTTTATAAATAACATTTTTAATTTTTTTTTTTTTTAACATTTTTAAAATTATATTTAGAGTTTGTAAACTCACAATTTTTGGACAACTCAGACTTAAATGAGCTCATGCAGAAACACTATAAGTAAAGACGTTAAGTAATCTCATAATATTCAGCCTTTTTTATTAATACCAATTAATAATATTATTATATATATATAATTTTATAATTTTAATATTATATACAATTATTTATGGATAAGATTATAACATGAATAACTTTTCGGCAAATGTCTTGCTAAATTATGTAAACATTTCAGTGTGTTACTGCCATACAAACAGACAATTCTGAGGACGTCAGAACAGGTTGTGAGCTCGTAATTACAGTAACTATGAAACAACGTAAATGCAACATAAAATCTGGCTTAGGCAGACTTTATTTTTCCTGTGTGTAAAAAAATGCAGTAAGCAAATACGCATAACACATTGTTGGTTCAAATGATAACCGTTGACTATTGGTACTGATGATGAATGAAGTTATCCAGTAACTGGGAAAAATAGCAACCACAATCTCTAGTGATTATACTCAAGAGTTATGTCACATCTTTCCTGGACATATTCACCCTAACAGCGTTTACGAGCCGTGTTCATTCTCGCCAGAGTGTGAAGGAAAGATGTAAATCCTCTGTTAAAGGGGACGGCACTGATTCACTGTGTTTCGCTCGGTCCACGTTCGCGCTAACAGGTCACTTCAAAGCCAGCGGAGACTTAAAGGTAAAGCGGCTTACAGTGGGTCGCCATGGTAACATGTAAATCTTCTTAAGGTGGTTCTCCAACCTGATCCCAGCATCACATGACAGAAGGCCACTCCTCCTGCGATGTGGGAGAAGTTTGTTTTAAGACTTCTCAGTTTTATCTAGACACATATATCTAGGTTCTTGGGTGACCATCTAGCTCAACACCCTAATGAAACCACACAGAACAGCATAACAACAACATAAAATGCAAGGAGACACTCATAACACTTTACAACTGCGTATCAACACACTGGCAACCACCCACAACATGGCAGCACTGGGACATTACGTTTTGGACTTGTAAAAAGCTACTGTGAGAAAACACGAGAGAATGAGATTAACATGAAATTTATCCTAAAATTTTGTAAGCATCGTAGGCTACCCATCCTATAAAATTCAGTTAAAAATGTAGACACAGTTGACCAAAATGTTTCTCATGATCGTAAAAATCTTTTAATCTAAAAGTTCAATGTTTGAAATGACTTTTGTAGATAAAATATAATTGTGCAAACATATTAATTTCTTTAATCTGTATTTCAGAAAAGACAATTTTGCTCTCAAATCACATTCAGACATTTTTATTCTAAACTGATCAGTTTTGACCTTTCTCAGATTCATTTAAGCGCTCCTGTCCTACCTACAGTAGATCAGTAACAGCCGTTTCAATCTGTGCTATTTTTGTGAGACACTGACCCCATTATTGTGGCACTGTGGACAGCTTCATGCTGATTTGAATTGCCTCTCTGCTGTGCAGATATTTAAGGACATGCCAGGCTGTGGAGGAGGACAAGGAAACGCTCAACTAAACCTGCCCAGACGGAGAAGTGCAGACAGCAAACCTCCATCCTGCAGCGAGAGACCTCTCACGCTCTTCCACACGCCATCATTCTCAGACAAAGACAAAGGTTTCACGTGTTTCATATTGACTATAATGGCATGCAGATTAATGACATAATCGAAATCCTTTCTTGTTTTTGCTGCGTCCTCCAGGTGCTTTTCTGTAAGCTATTTTACATTGCTTTGTGCATCAGGTTAGCTGGAAGGAAACACTTTAGTTTCACGTCTATAAATTATCGTGCCACAAATAACAATGGAATTAAATATTAAAATAGGTTCAAGTTTCGATTTAGCACATCTTTAACCAGACACCCACTAAAGTATACAGATGTCCGCGTCGATGGAGGTGCAACAAACATTCAACTTTATTAGTTCAGATGTTTCACACGCTTGTATTTTTCACTTATTGTTGAAAGAAGGTGTTACTCGGCTGGTGTATTCAAATACAAGTCACCCTTTAAAGAAAACAAACCACTGGATCCCAGCAGACCCTGGAGAAGCCACAGGCTGGGGAAATGGTATTAGCATACGATTAACTTCTCATTAGAATAGCAGCGTTTGTGGTTTTCCATCAGCAGTGGAGAAGAGGAACAGTGTGGTGGTAAACTCCAGCGCAGACCTACAGACGGGCCTGCAGTCAGTCAACTGTAACAACACACACAACTGGAGCAGACTCGACAGCCTGACCGCCGGAGAACAAGACGGCCTTCTGCTGCCCAAACAGAGCCGACCTACTTCACTGTAAGTCAAAAATTGAGTTTTTTTTCTCTCTTTGATCCTTAGAGGCCATTTACATTATAGAACGATAATGACAACTATAACATTTAATTGTCACCGTTCCAGAGGAGGAACACCTTTCACTATTTACTTTTTAATATTTAATGAATCTAATCATGACAAACTATATATTGATGGAAAGGTCGAAGACTCAAAAATAAATATTTGACACATTTTCATAACAATAAACATAAAGTTAAAAATTTATGTTAATGTTAAAAACACCTCGATTTAAAAAACATTATAAAATTAAAAAAAATAGTTTTTATGTGTATGCCTTAATATGTGCAATGACAGTTATTAGGTTAATGATTAAATTAAATTATTTAAATATTTTGTAACAATAAAACTACAGAACTACTAACTACTATTGTTGGGATCACTTTCAGAGCAGGTTATTCCAGTTTTGAATAAACATAATGTATCATCCACTGGTATTGACACTAATATATTTATTGTTTAGGTATATTTATGGTTATTGTTTTTTGTGATTAAAGCAACTTATTGTTGCTCTAGTGATTATACTCAAGAGTTATGTCACATCTTCCCTGGACATATTCACCCTAACAGCGTTTACGAGCCGTTAACGGTTTTATTGGTGAACCTCTTCACATGAAAAATGAAACACAGAGCCCTCAATGGGAGAGCTCCCCAAAAATATTTTTTTTTGTCATTTATTCACTCTCATGTCATTTCAAACCTGTATGACTTTCTTTTTTCTGCAGAACCCAAAAGAAGATATTTTAAGAATGTTTGTAACCAAACAGCATTAACCCTATTCACTTCCATTGTATAAACACAAAACCATTAAGACATTTCTCAGAATAACCTCTTATATTTTTGACAAAAGAAAGAGCCATATTCAGGTTTTTAACCCTACTTATTTTTATTTTTGGGTGAACTATTCCTTAAAGGTATTTTTTCTTTCACTTAATAGAACTTAAACGTGCATCATTCACACACAACTTGTAAAGCCAAGTTGATTGAAATTTAAGGCAGCAAAGATTGTGTTTGTGGTAAACCTTACAATTTCCCACAGGCCTTTTCTTTTCTAACAAGATACACTGTTAGCTGTATGCTGTACTTCTCACTCTCTCTGGTGGGAAATAAAGATTTTAAAGCGTTACCTTGGGGCACATTTTAAAGATCCTCTAGTTCCTCAGGGTTATAGGATGAGATAGTTCCTAATACTGCTTCACCAAACCATATTCAAGATGTTTACATCATAGTAAGTGATACCAAGGACAAACACGCAGAAAGGTTCTATGAAGCACAATCATTGCTTTGGAAACCTATTAGCAGTATGAATACAGACAATTTTCTCTGAAACGGTACTCTGCTGAGGTCAGATGAAACTATTTCTGTAATATTATTAGTGTTTTCTAAGACAAGCATCACTATTACTAATCCTCATGTATACGGTTTGAAAACCTTTAAAAAGTATCAAACTACGGTAATAAATCATCCCTTGTGCTGCAGACGTGAATGATATCTTTATTCATGTTGTACTTCAGTGATTATCATGAATAGAATATCATTAAAACATCAACATGCAAACATCTAGTGTTATTTCATTTGTAGCATATTTGTAAGAAGTGAACCAGTATATAGTGTATACTGTAGTGTATATTTGGAATAAGTAGACAGAATTTTTAATACAGTTTGTTGTCGTTTTTTTGGGGGGGTCAAAAGTGCAGGTTGGTACATTGTAGGCAGAAGAGATGGTTGATACGATATGCGTTTTATTCCATTGCCTTATACCGGTTACAGTCTTTGTCAGCTTTGAGGTTTTATTAGAAGAACGGAAATTATGAAACCCAACACAGACCTCAGATTCTCTCAATTTCCTGTGAACATATCTACTGTTGTTCTGGTCATGACTACAGTTTTTTGCTGGCATGCCAAATGGCTCTGTGTGCAGCACTCTCCCATTCTCACCCTTTTGCTAAGAGACACTCTCGTTTTATCATATGAAAAGTGTGCTATGTGAAACAACGAGTAATGTCTGTAAAGTAACCACAAGCAGAGAGATAGAAATTCAACCTTTTCAAGAAATGCAGTTATAGAAATATCCCCCTCCCTCTGTATCATACACAAAGGTATTAATCAAACTTGAAGACATGCCGAGACAAGCTCTGCTTTTGCTTGGCTAAACTACCGTACAATCTCTCTCTATCTCAATCTCTCTTTTTGATTAACAGCTCTTTTTGCAAGCCATGCAAACAGCAAAGACTCAAAGCTACCGGGTTCAACAGGGTCAAATAAATCAGGATTTCCCAGCATTATAGTTTGCATATGGCTCAAAAAATTTGTTTAAACCTGATATTAAGATTTGGCTCTGTGATCCAATCACACATGTTGTCAGTGCTAAATACAAATGGAAATGAGTTCAAACTAGCTGTAGTGTGAACGCTAATGTGTCTCAGATAACAGCACACTTGTTTATTATGTGGTTTATGTGACAAAAAAAAATCCATCTGAAAAAATCATGAAAATCATGTACAGAACTTTAAGGAAGTGTTTGTTTTTGTAAGGATTTTCAGCAAGGTGTAACTCACTGATATAGTAAGTGAAGTACTGTATGCAGTCATGACGACTTCCCTTAAATTTGTAATAGTATTAAGACTAGATGCATTTGAGTCCCTGTTTACTATGAGATAAAGTGTATAAGAAATTAATTTTTCTGAAGTAACGCTGCCCAACAGTGATACCAGCAGATAAAATTCCTCTCTGTGGTCTCCCGTGACCTCATTGTGATGTCATTGAAGTGTGTGGGGAGGGATGATAGGGGATGTTTAAGATTAATAAAATAACACACACTATTATATTCACAGCTGGTTGAAATCAACAGGTGGAAACAGATTAATTACAAAGTAATCAACACATTGTTTAATACATTATTATATAATAATACATTATGACTATATAATAGTCAACATGTACAAACAATGAACATTAATGTTATTAAACATTAATAATTTTAGTTTATGTTAATTTAAGCAATAATACATTTTTTTAAATCAGAAATTGTATCTGTTTAGTTAATGCACAATGAACTTTACTGGCAGAATTAAATTAGCATTTAACAAATACACCATTGTGTTGCTAAAATACTCAAATCTTATGCTTTATGAAACACAAAATAGGAAAAAAAAACTCTTACTCTGGAGACAACAAAAGTAATATTGACCACATCATCAAAAAAGTCTATATGACATCAATTCTGAAGATATGTTTGGGTGGGAAATTGAGATCATTACTATACTCTTTTCTGATGATACTCTTTTCTTCCTAATGCATGAAAGCTTTGATGGAGAGGAAGATGGTCAGAGAATAATGACTCACATTTTCACCTGTTTGTCACATAACGCTATCATATGGCTTCAGAAGAGCCTTTGGTGATTTTATGGTGGATTTCTTTTGCAGAGCTCGACAAATGTGGATGATGTGATATTTACTATATTAATAATATATTTATGTAATATAAATATTGGACAGCTAAGTAACAAAGTCACCGTCTCTGTCTTTCTAGAGTCTTACTCCTTAAAGTTTAATAAACTGCACATCTAAAACCAGAATAAAAGTCTTCAAAATGGACATAATACAGATGCTTTTATAGCTTACAAATATATATAGATTTAAGACAATAATAAACAAGTGACATCAGAAATACTGTATATCATCGAAATAATTTTCATGGATTGAGCAGAAAATCCGTCTTCTGTTCCAACACTATTGAAACCTCTGTTTGTTTTGGGAGATTATTACGTTTATGATATTAGGAGATTAATTGTGGCAGTAGGTGTGTGTGTAGTGATAAATCAGGTCTGAGGATGAGCCGCGTGAAGCCAAATCACTGAGATGATCTGTATTAAGTGTGGCAGTGCTGATACAGGACCCAGAAGACTGTAAATCAATGGTGATCTGGAGACTGATAGACTACCTGAGGAAACGTTTGATCTATGGAATTACACTGGCCAAGACGGTGACTAAAGAGTGGAAAGATGTGATAAATATAAAATAATCTATTATGAACATCCAAATATATACAGAAATATACAATACAGTGTTACATACAGTATATAAAAAATGGCCCATATGAATAATTGCCTAAGTTCCTTGCCCTTGTATATGTCAATAGACATAAAATATAATTACATTTTTTTAAATAAAATTAATATCTTAACAGTGATCTGCGAACAGAATTGTATAAATATCAATTTATGTGTGAAATAAACGTGTGATCCATGGTCATTATCTAGGAATTGATCTTACAGGAAATTACAAGCTGTTTTTGAAGTGCTGATTTTGTAAGATGAATCATACAAAATATTAATATGATTAAAATGCAAATACACGCAAATCTCTGTGGCAGTCCGTCAATACATCTAAATGTACTTAAATAATAACATTAACCGACCACACATGAGGTCATACTGTTCCCATGACAACCTACTATCTGCTTGGGTAGATGCTCATCAGTTTATTGTCGAGGGTGTTTGTGTGTGACGAATGCTTGGCCACCCATTCCGCGCGGTTCAGTAAGCAGCTTTATTTGGTCTTGTGCAAATGAAGACCATGATGTGTCCACTTACTCATTTGTGTATTGCTTATGACCATTATCATTACATTATGGATTCAAGCTGTTGGTTTGGACATGAGAACATTGACATGCTCATATGGGGACATACAAGTCATTCAGAAGTCAAACTATCCCTGCAGTGTGTGTTCTACAATTAAGCACAATTGTGATTTTATTCTTCCCTGCTGCTTTCACCGTGGTGTGTCAACCTGCAAAGGATAATGAATATAATTATTAAAAAATTAAACAAAGGACACTGTATTCTTTTAAATGACAAACATGAACAAATTGTCAAGGATGTGTGCTACTGTCACCTCAAAACCGATGCAATGATGCAAAGTACGTGAACAACGCTGGCCGCTTTGTGAACGGTCTTGTTGATTGTTTCAGACATCAGTGGCGTGTGCGTCAGTCCATACAGCCTGTTTTATACTATTCAAGCATTCATTTTAGAAGAGCAGTTATTAAATGAATAATGCAATTGTAAAGAGTCATTCATCAGTTTCCTTTCTGTCATTTTTAGTCAAAATCAGAAGGTTCGCAGCAGCTCATCAACCAGGTAAGATTGTCTATTTACTAACACTTGACAAAACATTTGATTATATGTCATTTTAATAAGAAAAATCTGTGTAGATGTTTTTCACTGTATTAGGCAAATAATGGCAATAATACAAATTCAATTATATGTTTCTATGTTTAAAGGTCTAATTCTTTCTAAATTTAATAAAATACTGGAGTTCACACTACAACTGTAATGATCAAGATACAGAGGAACAGCATTAAGAGTGATTTTTTTTCTAGCTGAAAAATGATAAAACATAGACAGCCAATCAAAATCCAATCAAATGTGAATGTCAAACCGCTGTGCAGAATAAACAACATTATTATACTTTGATGTGGATGCTAATAAAGTTAATAGTATAGTTATCATTCTTGGTGTGAACGGGCCGTACCTCTCAGAGGGAACGGTTCATCCAAAAATAACATTTCTGTCATCATAGTCACCCTCATGTTGCTCCAAACCTGAATGACTACTGTTGTGAAACACAAAACACTCTTCTCCTTTTGTTTTCAAACCCCTACGGGTTTGGAACGACATTGAAAGATTTTTATTTGTGGATGAATTTATCCTGTAAACATGAAACTCTCGAGCACATTTGACAATCAATGTTGGTGTGATGGTTACATAGTACCGTGTGTGTGTGTGTGTGTCTCAGTGGCAGCCCAGCTTCACCCAGCCCCACCTCTCCACGTTCCCCATCCTGGCCGATGTTCTCTGCCCCCTCCAGCCCTCAGCTGGCCTCCTCCAGTGAATCCTCTCCCATCAGGTGTGTCTCCTGCGCTGACAGATTTCTAATCATTCACAACCGCACACATAAGCTCCTGCATATCCTCCCAATGTGCGTTATGATCTCGGTCTAGCTCTGTCATATACTGCTTATAGCAGTCTGAAAACTCAGTATAATATTCGTGTTTGATTCTGATCAAAATTCTGATTCTGACCTAATATTTTGTTGTTTCCAGCCCTTCCCAACGGAAAGCCCGAGCACTGTACGCCTGTAAAGCTGAACACGACTCGGAGCTGTCTTTTATTGCCGGGACCGTCTTTGAGAACGGTGAGTCTTTAACTACCCGCGGGTGCAGCAGGTTTATTTGGTCAGGTTTGTCTTGAGCCTCGGTGTAGGATACCAAATCAATATATCTGCCTTGTTCTACCTCCTGCCCCTAACAGGCATCAGAGCTCAAGTCTGAATCTCCTGAGCAGATTAGTGTTTAATGAAACCTCAGCTGTATTCAATAGGACTTCACACGCTCAAAATATTATCTGTAGGGCCTGCTCGGGGACAAACTCAAGGGCCGAACAATGCAAGCAATCCTTGTGCATTTGCGTAACTTCTTCAGTGTGTACCCTAAAGCGAGAATGTTCAACAGGAGTGCATCATGTTGTCAGTGTTGTAGAGATTACTTACAAAGAAGTGAAAAATCATTTACTCAACCTCCTGCTGTTGTTCCAGTTCTGAATGATTTTGTTCTTTTGAGGGTGTCTGAGCAGCTTAACCAATGGCGTGCATTGGAGGCGGGGCTAGCTGTTTGACTGACCAATGACAGATGAGGCCAGTTCTGTTTGGAGACACGTGGCATCTTTACGCTTTATCAACGGCATTAGAGACAATGTTAAACTGCAGAGAATAACTTTAAATTGTTCCTTTAAATCTACAATCTGTAAATTTTGTAATCTTTTCTACTCAAAAAAACAAAACAAAAATTCTTATTTGGCCTAAGAAAAGACAGTAGCATTAAGTAACCTGCAATTTTGCATTTTAAAAAGAGATGCAGTTACAGATTGCAGCTTTAAGTTATTTAAGATATTTAAGGAAGAAACTTGTGGTTACAATAATGCAGTTGCAATGGCAGTACTCATTCACACGGGGATTTAAATGTATGAGTACAAAACAGTAATGCGATAAAGTAATTCACTGGCAATCGCCCAAAGGGATTCACAAGTTTATCCAGCTAGCAAAGGATTTTCTACGTAAAACATACGGGATGGTTTAAAAAAGTGTAACTCTTGAAAAACAAGTGAGTCAAAATAATTTGATGTGATAACAGACGTTACACTTTACATGTGGAGCTTAACTTAAATCCAGAAGATTTCTTTCAAAAACAAGTCTGGGTGTTACAGACACAGTTTGGTCCAGAACTCACACTGTGAAATGAAAAAAAAAACTCTAAAGAATAATCACCCAAACTCTTGTGTTACAGTTCACCCGTCAAGGGAACCCGGCTGGTTGGAAGGCACTCTGGATGGAAGAAGAGGGTTAATCCCAGAGAACTATGTGGAGTTTTTGTAGCTGGAGAGGACTTGGTATGCCCGAGCGTGCCCGTGTGACACTACAACTGTGGCATTCTCCTAGCCTGACATTATTCTGTGTATCACACAGTTCAAATGAAATAAACCCCAAATTCTACCCAAGGTAAAAGGGAAAACTAACCCTGGGACCAAGCTCTTGATGCCTAAACCACAATCTTTACATTTTAAAACAGGGGTTCCTTATAAAGAATTATGGACAGCAGCTCTATTGCCATGATGTAAATGCTGTTTCTATGCAGTCTAGAGCTTTCTGAATGTTTCTGGTGTCTTTCAGATGCTTGTATCTGTTTTGTTTAGTACTACTAAGAGATACAGTACCTGTTAACTGGAGGAAAATTCTTGCACTCTTTTTTATTTCAGGAAGCAATTTCAAATATTTACATATATTTTCATTTTTCTTTATTTTAGCATGTAAGTAAAAAACGTGTAAAATATTTCTTAATGTGAATTAACATCATATGTAAAGCACTCTTATTTATGATGCATTATCTCTGAAGAGACGCGTGTTCTGGAGTGTACTAACAATGTAAATAAGTGACAATTGTTGAGGTATAATTTTTTTGTAAAATGTGAATTATATATATTTTTATTGTAGCATACTAACTTAATTTTTTGACGTTCAAATTGAGCTTACATATTTTTTCAAATCATGTTTTATGAGCCTTAATATGCGTTTGGATATCAAATGTAAAAAATTGGTGGTTTAGATTTTTTTTCTGAAATAAAACAGAGTTGATAGCTCAGTTTTCATTTAAATACATTTTGTTGTCCATTTTTATTTTGCAATAAGAAAACGGCAACTATCTGGAGCTGGTTTAGTCTGATTTGAGTACATTTGGTTCAGGTGAAATATACTGTAGAGCTAAGCATGTAAAAAGAGCTTTTCATCTGTACAGCGTATATTTTTGTAAAAATGAACTTTACAGAGCAATTGTATGGCCGAGAGAAAAATAAAGCACCACGTCCATGTCTAGATGCGTCATAATTCAGATACAAGGGACAACATATTAAACTAGCACATTGATTTCACAGTATAACAAAGACGCTATTGTCCCCCCAAACAACGTTTGTCCAACATTTAATCAAATAAGTGTAAAGATAGACAATGACTACAGGATAGGTGTAATACAGAAGTCATACAAAACTATTTTTTTTAAACAAATAAACATATATTCTTTACACTGGATTACTTTTACATATAACTGAAATGCAAACAAACAAAAAGACTTTAATGAAAGCCATATACCAGTGAAATATGATTTGCCCTTAATCTTCAAAGATAGTATTTGCATGAATTTTTGTACAAAATAGATTATGTCAGGCCAGTATTAGGGTAGTGCAAATTTCAGGCTCTGATACATTACTTTAACACACAGCTGTCTTTTTATTTAGTATATATATTTATTTATATATATATATATATATATATATTTGTAATGACTAGTAATTTTACAGCATTATACATGAGACCAAAGCCTAAATCTTTATAAAAGAAATAGAAAAGAATGAAACAAAGTACTAAAGTTGGGTAGTAAGTGCTACTTTTAAATGTAACTTCTTTAAATACTCTTTTCTTTTTCATTTTGAAATCTGCATTGCTTTGGTCACTCTGTTGCACTATACAAAATATACTCGAGTCCCCCCAGTCGTTTTTTAAAACAGTGATCGCTCTTACATTTCTCCTATTGATTTATAGAATTTACATTCACATACAACATATGAACACTTCTTTAAAAGTGCATCTGTAATACATCTCTTGACAAAAAAAAAGATATATATTTATAACTATATATATATAACTTGCTTTTTATGTATTAAAATTATTCCTTTGTAAAATGATTTGTGTATCAAAGAGGATTCGTACATCTTACGTATTTCAATGACTTTCTGAATTTAAACAACCTACTTTTATGGCTCACGGACTCCCTTTGCAAGGCCTACTGTGAAACGATTAGAAAATGAACATCATCTCACAAATCTAGTGAGGAATTTGTAAAAAATAGTCTCTTAAAATATGCTCAAATATTCGAGGAATCCGCAGGGAGGGTTTGGGACATGTACTGTGTACATTTCAATTTCATGTTTGGTAAATGAAGCGTATGGAAATGAATGTTAAACAGTGAGTGGTAACACTGATTATGAATGTAAGCTAAAGCACAGATCATTTCTGACATCAGATTCACTGACAGCACTGTGGCTAATACATACAGCTGATGACAAGCAAAAGTGTTACTGGGATTTAATCTTGAACCCTCTGGCCACCATAAGAGTTAATACTGTACATGGCCGTAGAGGATCACTGCAGACTTCAAATGCCAAAATCCAACAGCTTGACCTTATTAAATGGCCAATTTTAGCTGTATTTTTTATGGTTGTGAGTTGTGAATCTTTACAGAGAAATGTGCAGGATACTGAAGTTTTGGAAAAAGCTTTAAAGTGCAGCTTGTATCCTAAAATAATATCAACTAATTAGAAGCATGTAGTTATAGATCACCCAAAATGGAAATTTGCTCATTGACTCCTGCCATTCCAAACCCGCATACTGTTTTTCCCAAAACAAATGTAGAAATTTGCTTCTGAATTTATGCTCAAAAAGCTTGGTAGTGGCAGGTTTAATGTCACTGACATTGAATGAAATTGGTTCTCACACGTGTAATTGGTGAGAAGCAGCTGCGTGACGTTTCTTTATAATGTTCCTACAGCACACAGGTTTTTATTTACTATAAACTTTTTTTATTTATGGGTGATCCGTTGCTTCAAGCTATGAATGAACGCAGCTGCGGTTCTGTGAATAAATTTAAACCGTGGAGCACACGGGTAACAAAGAGCGAACATGCAGGACAAACAAATGATCCTTTTGTTCTTGAAGTTAGCACAAAAGAGAACGTCTGTGGCTTGGCACCACCAGGACACATGAAAGGCAAAAGACAGAGAGCGGGTTTAAAACTCTCAGAAATGGGTTAGAAGAGTTTGAATATGCAAAGCGTAATCAAGAAGGAAAATGAGAGAATGACAGAAACTAAAAAGAATGATTTAGCTGACACAAGCTGACAGAAGCGGGTGAGAGGTGCTGGATGAGTCTCATCTACACCCGACCTCAATGGATGGATGATAAATCTGACGAATTAACCCTGAATTCAACCTCTCGATTCCAGAAATGACCATCAGCTCTTCGAATTACATCCGAGTGCATGTAACAGGCGATGAATGATCATTCATTTCAAGTGAACCTGAGCTCATATACAACAAACAACTTATTAATAATTCAGTATTTCGTTTTCTAACTTCAGTGGAGGTTGTTTTAAAACCAAAGAGGAACTTTGTACTCGACGTCCGTCATGGAACATATTATAGACTAGAGTTTGATATTTTGTCGACAAAGCTTCAAAATCATCACAAAAGGGCCTTGTGTTTCACAAGCTGCTTCGAGGTTTCCACGCGTGGCTCTCGAGTTAAACTTCAGCGCCCCGGGGGACCGTTAAGCTGCCAATTCCAGAGAACCATCACAGCCGTTTCGGATACGGGAGAAAACAGGCGCGACAAGTGTGATATCGACACAAAAGCACGTACACCGAATCTTTGCGTTCAGCCTGAGAAATGGCTCAAAGTCGATTCGCGAAGCGCAAAAAAGGCACGTTTTCCCTTTTTTGATATAGCTATGTAAACATTTCAGCAGTGTACATGCAACAAAAAGAGAAAATATCGCTAAAAAGAGGTCTTTGTTATATTTCGCGGGCTTGGGGTGGACATGAAGGCTTGAAGTTTTAATGTGAAAGTGTTGAAGGGAAGGTTCCTCTCAGGTGACCGTATTCCTCAGGACGGCGGTGGGGAGAAGCGGGCGTGTCGGACTAATGCTGGTAAGGGAAGGGTGGCATCGTTAAGGCATTGTTACGATCTAAGGCAGTCATTTCTGATGAAACAGAAGTGGCTTGACACTCCCGTCTTTGAATTTTGGTAGCTGGTGGCTGATGATCTCTGCCAACATCTCGGGAAACTCCACGCTCAGAGATTTATTCACAAACGTGTAGAAACAGAAGTTGAGGAGGCCTTCCACCATCTGCACACAGAATCGGCATTTCCGTTGACAATTACATCGTCAACTTTGCATTTAAATTACTCACTAATTACACTGTCTGATTAATAAGTCCATTTTTCATTACTAATACAAATACACAATAGAAGTAAAAAATTTTACATTTTCTTAAACTTTAGTATAACATAAAATAGTTCGAATAGCCAATTTATTTTTCATGAATTCTTACAAAAACATTTCTTAGCACAAAATGTAACTAAATTACATGAACCGCCTTAAAAATCAGAGATACAAAAAATAACTCCAGAATCAATAAGCCATAATAAAACTGTAGTTCACAACACAACTGTAAGTATTTGAGAAAGTGTTTTACTTAACAAAGAGAAATACTTTACAAAAACTAAATTTTGTTTTAAATGTAATTTCAACATGACCGGCATGTCATACTCATTTTAAATTAATTTCTAATGCAAACTTTATAAAGAACTGCTTTAAGTATGTATATAGTATGCAATGCAAGTAACTGTAATTCAATTACTTAAAAATGAAAAGTAATCTCTAACTTTCCTTTTAGGGGAAGAAATTTAATTAACGTCTCGTTTTCCCAGCATTGTTGTGAGGTCTAGCTTTCTAAATTGAGTTTTGAAGGTGAGAAGATCTGGTGCTGCTATAACAACTTGCAACGCACTGGCCAATTTGTGTCTGTTATCTGATACTTGTTTGTAAACCGTATTCCGCCTGCTAATTGTAAGAAATCCCAGCTTACCTCCTGCATGGAGTCCAAAAGCTTAGTGAGCTGGTAGAACCTTTGCCAGTTCTGGCTGGAGTTCTCTTCTCGTTTAACAATGGCTTTGCCAAGCTCCTTGATGTATGACATGCGGATTTCATCAAACACAGCCTGGCTTTTAAGCCCGTCCTTTGGTACTGTAAACACAACACAAATTAAATCAGAATGAGACGTAAAAAGAAATGGTAATTAAGCCATTACAAAAGAAACAATGATGCATTGTATTAAAAAAATGAATGCCAGAAATGAATAAAAAAGAAAATATTATATAACTGCAAATAATGAAAAATAATCAGGTTTGACGGACGGCAATGTGACCAATGTTTGATCAAGACATGAATGGTTTTACGAGTATGGAGGCTCTGGCATCTTTTCTTGACCTTTGTGACATCATAAAATAGGCCAGATCTATCTACACATCTGTCTGTCTGACACTTTTGGTAAATGGCCGTCAAAGTAGGTTGCAGCAACAGTTTTCACAAACCCTGTGTTTTTTCTCGGTGTCCTAGTGTCTAGAACTGCATATAACCGTTTTTGCATTGCATAACAAAATGTCAAACCACATGGCAAAACTCAAGCGAAAAATACTGTTCAAGTAAAACTTCAAATCAACCTACAATAGATATATTGTTGACATGTGAAGTTTTAAAAACTAAAATTTGTTGTGAACCTGTGTTTACCCTGTTAGGACACCTGTTTGATCTTCAGATAATGCATTTTATAAATTTGTAATGATGGCTTATGGTTTATCCATGTATCACAATTATTTTCTTAAGGTTCAGTGTACCAATTTTATTAGGAGTAAAGTTTCTGATGAAACAATATCTGAAGTCATGCCCGCTTCTGTGCGAGCTGCAAAAAGTGAATTAAAAGTGAAGCCAATCGCCCACGAGAGATTTGAATCATGACGGGTACTTGCCAATACCCGCCCTGTCTGCACCACGCCATCCCGTGACCCAGCGTGAACTCAAGTTTGTAAGCATTCTCCAAAAAAACAAATTACCGCATGTCAACACGAATTAAAAAACGAGTTCAGGTGAACTTTTTATAAAGCAGGTTGTGCTTCACGCCCAAGTCGTTGGAAAGTATGCAAAAGGGATGGAAAGGTGAATGTGTGTACTGTAATGGCATTCGGGCCGGAGGCTGTATCAGCCTGAGATTTGGACTTTGGCTCTCGGCCCAGTCAAACACTTAGACTCAAGTGAACCTATGCAAATGAGACTGAGATGGAGAGTCTCAGTGGATTTATATCCTGATCTCTCATCAGATGAGAGCGGGATTTCAACACGGTGAGGTCTGACACACAGATGCTATAGTTGTCATGTCTGTTTGAAATGGAATATTGGTTTACTATAAATATGTATAAATATGTATTACACACAACAGCAACAGTAAAGATCTAATTTTGGGTCAATGTGAAAAAGTTAAATCATCTGGGAAATACAGCATCATAATTAAATGTTGTTATTAAAACGATCAACCTTTAACTATTGTTAGATTAATCTTAATTGATTATTTAAGTGCATCCAAATGCAACCTTTTCCCATATTGTTCTGGGCCTTAAAGGCAATAAAATTAAAATAAAAACACTTTTATTTTTTGTCTAAAGTTGTGCTTTAACAAGAATCATACAGAGTGACATAAAAACAAAGGATTATGACATGATGACACATACTGAGTGAAGATTCTTGTAAGGGACTTTATAACTAGAAGTTAAAGTAAACACTAGCACACATGTGTGTGATGAGAGCTGGTACCTGTGCTGAGAAGCAGAAGCACCTTCATACAGAGATACTCATCATAGGACACCTGCAGTCTGACCAGCTCGTGCGCGATCTTCAGCATCTGGTCACACTGGTCACCCATGTAGGGCAGTTTCATACGTTCCCTTTAAATACACACACACAGCTTTTATACATGAAAAATATCTTAAAAACTCCTCAAAAGCCTGTTATATAAATCAGAAAGTCTCAATTAATCAAAATATACAGCATGTATCACTGTTGTCCCAGACCTTTAAGTGTTTTAACAGCATGACCAGCTGCAGATACTTACAGATAATAACCTCTGTGTGTGGCAGTGTGTTCATAATTACGTACACTTACACCCTTTTGTCGGCAGAATAACACTTTTCAACAATTTTTCAAAGCATGAAGCTGGTGTGTGAAATCTGAGCTCACTCATTAATGACGAGGTCTGGGGCGAAACACAGCATTCCTCCATTACACTGCTGATAGGATCTCCAGCCCAGGCCGAAGGACATGAGGAAGAGCCATGAGCACTGCAACAGTGTCATCTGGTCATCCAGGTGCAGATTTCTGAAGCCTTAACACAGCAGACACACACATGAACATGACAGGAAGTGTACAGTATCCTCTACTGTAAAAGAAGGATTCAATAGGAACCAAACAGCCTGATGCCTGAACGGGTCAACAGTGGGGATCTCATGATTATGATAATTTGGTTGAAAATTAAGGGTTATACAAATAATAATGAGAAATGATCATGACTGATCTTAATGAATATCTTTATTATGTTCTATCACTTACACACCCAACAAACCTATACTTTTGGTTATTTCGGTTCAAAATTCATTAGTAAATCTCTTATTATTATATCATGTTTTAGTAAATCTTTTATTATTATTTTTATTTTAGGTGATTTATAGGTCCTACTGACAACCTCAAAAATGTAGAAATGGTTTGAATCAGTTTCAGCTTATACAACTAATGTTTCAGAACACTGTAATCCAATTTTATAATAACATTTCTCTGTTGTTTTTGTGTTCTGATGTGACATGATTTTGTTGTTATGAGAATCAAAACCAACTTGTATTCCTTTGGAATAATCACAATCATCTTTCCTGACATCAAATCTCTTCAAAGACCAAATGCCTTATTTCCAAAACTTCAATTCTGCTTAAATTTTTGTATAATCCTTTTCACGTAAATTGTCACGTACAGTTTCATCTATTACAAACAGAATTTATATTTTCTGCTGAAGCAAATTGAGATGTCCACATGCTTTTCATGTTTTTAATCATAACATGAAAGATGTCAAAAGGCATCAACTTGTTTAACAAAAAATTCTGAAGTAGCTGCAATTAAAAATGCTTTCTACTGACTTGCTTCATTAAAGGGGATGTATGAAGTGAGTTTGCTCAAGCGTGTGGTTCTTACATAACCACCCTTCACCAGTCACCCCATTATATCCAACCAGAGCAGAGGAGAGAGTCAATACTTACTGCAATTACAAAATCATGTGCCCTTTTCTCTCACGGCATTGGCCACAGTCTGCAGGTATTGGTTGCCATTTTGCAGTAATTTAAAAAACATGGTGTCACTGTTTCCAGATATAACTTGCGTGTTCACACAGGACACAATCTCAGCCAATCAAAAGCAGAGCTCATCCATGAGAATAGATGACAAATAGATACAGGATAAATTTTTCAAATCTATTTTTTTATTATTTGGTTGTTTGGCACAAACCAAGCAACTGGTTAACTGGTTAGGACAAAATCTAAAATTTTCCCAGGAGAGTTCCCTTGTTAATGGTACAATGGTTATAATTCACTGTTTCTTGTGAGGCTCGAACCTGCAACCTTTCAGTTACCAGATCATTAACCACTACACTGCTGGCTGGAGTAAAAGCTTTTAAATCTTTAGGTTGGTCAACAAAAAAAGGTTGATGGATGCACACCTGGAAGGGCTTTGGCCCACTTGACGGCAGAGACAACTTGGCGGCCGCCCAGGCGGTTGAGCGTCGTCATGAGACGTGTAGAGGTGTCCGGGATGGTGCTGTCGTAGCCGGCGTAAATGATCTCGGGCTCAATGGCTTTTAGCAGGGACAGCATGGTGGGCACCAGCTGTGGCATGGCTTTGGGCACCAGAGAGCACATGCGGTCGTCGGGCAGAGGAGTAGCCTGCTCACTCGATGACGACTGACCCCTCATCCGCATCAGCTTTTTGTTTTTGCGAGCTAAAATAAAAGGTGAAAAGGTGATTATTTATTATTCAGTAATCATTTATTATTTAACATACGGTTAAAAGATGTGTAGTCAGCTTACAGTTAAACCACTTGAATCGCCAAAGTACACGACTAAATAAACGTATATAAAATATATTAAATAAACTGACTCATTTTCGCTTTTGTTGCCGTTTTGAAATGGGTCAATGATAAATACGGATGTTGATGAAAAGGGAATGTTAATGTGACGTTCAATAATATTAACACTTGTGCCAAGTTCTTAGAAAGTTTCCATTTTTCATATACATGTAAAATACAAAAATAAATTTTCCCAATTTATAACGCACCCTTATATAAGACCAAATAATAATGAAATAATGTTCAAAATGAATCATTGTAGAATGTCTAGTTCATGTCAGGCTGAAGCAATTCTTAAACATTAAACTAAAATATAGACAGCATTGGTCTATCCTTCAACTTTATTCTCTTTGCGAGTCAAAAACCTGACATTTCAACTTTAATATTAAGGTTTTTGCTTTTATAGCTTGCACATCAAACTAAACATCTTGGAATTTAATCAATGCGGTTTTAATCAATTTAAAATGTCAAGGGGTGTAACAAGTGAAAATATCAAAGATAAAAAGCAACTACTTTTTACTATTTTTGTATTTTTTTTAATTACTTTTTTTCCCACAAGAATAAGATATAAGGTTATATTTCTAACCACAAAGAATCTGAAAATGTAAAACGTTCATCTCAGAGGAGGTATACAAGTCAATGTACACTATGTATGAAACATCTTTTTTTTCTAAGTAAATGAATAATTCAGACCTAATGAATGCCAAGTCATAAAGACACTGGCATACAAATGCTTTACAAAACAGCTGTTAAAAGCTAAAAACAACTAAAGGTAAAATGAACAAACACAGCCTACAGAGCTAATGTTCCACACTGAAAACAATGTTCTCACAATGTCTACGAGATAAAAATTAGCATGTGCTTTTTATTTATTTATTGTGAATTCAAGCAATTAATTAGCAAGCCTGCTTTTACCGCCACAGTATGATAACAGGAACTGAAAAATGATTGTTAATAGTCTGAGTGAGGCATATTCCCACTGACAGCTGAAATAAACGTGTCACTGCAGCATTGAATCCATATGAATACAGTACTGTATATGCAGAGATGTACACCTGTATTTTGACAAGCGAATATCTCTTAATGCTCTTCTATCATAAAATTCACCCGGCGGTTTTCTGATTGAGAGCTTACCATCAAACACAATGTCATTTTGTACCACTTAAATGCCGTAAATGTTTCTATGGCAACTAAAAGCCTCTGTGGTAGAACCCCAGATTTAGTTTGCAGCTAGCGCATCAAGGTCTTTTTCTCCTGTTTGGTGCTCCGCACAAATAAATCATTCACGATTTCACAGCCTCGCATCTAGATGGATGAATGCGGACCGCTGGCATGAAGTATATCACCCTTCTTAATCCTTTGTGCTTGAAGAAATCTGCACGAACGGTCCTTGGTTTCCACCACCTACTTAAAACCGTGTGCTGGAAAATATGTGTATGACAGGAAAAAACACGGTGCCTGTAGTGTTGGAAATCTTCAAGTCAAATGATTCATGTGATGTTGGACAGCATAAATGTTTCCTGAGTGTAGAAAAACTTTAGAAAAACTTTACTAACACTAAACATACTGATTGAACTGTAGATTTAGCCACTGCTAGAAAATAAATTATAAATCATAAATCTACTACAAAGAATCTGGAAATGTAAAACAGCCATTGTGCTTTGAGGGTGAAAAACAAACTTTTTAAAACGTGTTTCATACTTCAAATTTTTAAAACAATCCAGTTATCCTCTTCATGTAAACCACAAAACAAATTTGTGAAAACGGTGGCATCATGCAAATTGTTTATATCTTTCTGTGGAGGAATGCATACATGCACAGGCACGCTCAGTTTTTTTTAACAAAGTGCCAACTATTGGCCTGGCACATAAAATACAATGGTTTAGCTTTCTTGTGGATTTGTGTAAATAAGAAACATTCTGACAACACGCATAACTTAAGAAACACAAAGGAAAAAACTTCACTGTCACGTGCACGTTCCCTAAACCACTTTACATTACAAGTAGCTTGTCAATCTACGAGTGAGTAGATTTCTCACCTTCTAGATTCATGCCAGCCTGCAGACACTTGCGGAAGCGACAGGCCGGGCAGTTCTTCCTCCGGATCTTGTCGATGATGCAGTCGTTTCTCCCCGCGCAGAGATAGTTGTGCTGGCCTGAGAGGAAAGAGGTCATTAAACATAAACGCACTGCAGCTACAATCAAGCATTTCCAGTGATGACAACCCAATGTTTGGGGTTGAAGTCATAACACCCAAAATGTTGTAGGAGTCAATAGTGTAAATATAGCAGCTTAATTTACACTGGACTGTGTTGTGTAGCTCTGGCTGGAGAATCAGGTGAAGAGAGAAACTGATTATGGCAAGCGCTGTGTTTGGAAGTAAACGCAAACATCAGCCAAACATAATATAATAGACAACGTTTACACTGATACAATTAAATAGTTTAATAAATGTGTATTGTTTTAGGGTTAAACATCAATGTAAACAACATTCCCTTTGTTATTTACTTGCTGTGGCTATAAAAATGTCTCGGCTACTAAAATTTTTCAACTTAACACCAGAATGATCCTAATGGCCATTGTGATTTACACACGCCATGTCATTTCAAGTCTGTGAAACACAATAGCAACATGTCCTTCTGTTTGTTATACAACCACAGCTGATGGTGTCTAGACGAAAAAAAGTTCATCTGGCATCTAAAGTCATGCAATATCTTTGTGCAAACACCAGACTGAAATTAAAGCTATTATTCACTGATAAACAAATCTTATTTGTACTTTTGTATTAGTGACACGGAGTTAATGAGTTACATTGTAATCTGTTTGTGGTCTGACTTTATATTAGGTGACTTTGTGTTATATTGGGAAAAAAAGCATTTGATACGTTGTATATTCTGTGCACATACATGTTGTTCAGGATTGGCTTAAGGATGGGGTCAAGACTGTAGGTACATGCCCATACTTTAAATGCAATTACAATTACATGCATGTACTCAATAGACACCCTGTACAAATCACAATCCATGTTGACGTTCGTTTTGAGTTCTCCTTTTCACACAAGAATAAAAGAAAATATGGGATTGAAACAACAGTAAAAAGTGTGAAATGTTCCTTTAATAAGATGTTCTCGCTACTGCTCTACATATTATCCTAGAAGGGCCATCACATTAACGTTTATTTCCTGAGAGAATAGCTTTCAAAAAGCCCTTTCAAGCCAAAAATGCTTGGAATTAATACAGCGGCTTCATCCAGGCTGATAAACCAGAACAGATGAATAACTACACAACCTCAGTCCATTTACTGCCAAACCGCTCAGCCCAAGAACTTCAAGACTTCCTCCATTTGGCGTGCACAACATGCCATTCAATGTCTGTGCTGACCATTTTGTGTAATTGTTCATTTTGCACATCACATGAGCAAAATGCTTATGATATGGACACCCAATCATTGAGATTTTCTCACATTTGTAGACTCTAGGTCAACACTTTATGCTTTGATGTGTCCATATGCACACTACAAATTCTGACCCATCTGTCTCTCTCAACTGTATAGATCTACAGGTAACTCATTACATATGATGCAGAAAGCGTGCACTGTTTAAGAGCAGTCTCTTGATGTTCATAAACAGTTTAGTAAATATCTAGTTGCTAATGCCAAAGCATTACATGTGATGTTATTGTTGTGGGAACTATTAGATGTGTTAAAGTTGCCAAACATAAAAATCAACACATCAACCCCCTCTAAACGTTTCTTAAGGTTTAACTAACCACTTCATTAAAAAAAAGATTTCCTTTTCAAAAGTTTCAAGCCTTGTTTTGTACACTTTCCATAAAGAGTCTATGACCTTCCTATATAATGTAACACTGGCTATTAAGTGGATTACACCTTAACCTGAATGTTATAACCCGACACTTTTGTGACTGTCTTTAAACTAAACTGATTATTCTGGCATCAAGCAAAGCTAAAACACAAAATAAAAAGTACAAAGGAGAATTGATCTCTGTTCCCCAGACCACCTCCCAGCACCCCAATTGTCTAGCTCAAACACGTTTAGTAGGTTTAAAGCACACGAATACAAAGTGTCTTCCTGTAATCACTGTGAAGACACATCAATAAAAGCAGTCATACAGCAATTTAGAGGAACTAATGGTGATGCAAGCAAAAACAAGTAAGATGCAACTGTGATGGCAGTAGGAATGCAAACTGGTGACTAACATCTGGTGCTGTTAACATGCGTGAGGGCAGGGTCAGAAACTAACCAGGGCTTGGGGAAAACACGCCCCAAAATAATCAAAATACTTCATACTATTCTTCTATAAGTCCTATTTAGATATGATTTTATCATGGGTTTGGTGTCTCTGCAGATACCTGTAGTTGAATGTAGTAGCATTTGATATCTTCATTCACTCTTTCTATAGTGAATGCTCTTGAATATGTAACTACAGCTGTATAATCTAACATTTGCATGCCCAGTGGCTTGGAAAATGTGTTATAGTATATCTTGTGCATAAATTACAGCAAATTCTGTACCTGATATTAAAAATGATTTTATATATAAAAGCTATTAAAAGCAGCTGAAGTAAATTCTTATAAAATTTTTTGCCATAAACACATATTGTGGGTTAAAATGCCTATATTAAAACAGTTAATTTCTGACACTGGGGGTGGGTGGGGGGGGGTCACTGAAACTATAAGCATAAGCATTATTAAAGGTGAATTTATTTACCATCTGTGTTTTGTCGCGCTCTCCATCCTTCACCAACCGAAGAAATCGAAGAAGAGAAACAAAAATAACAGATATAAATGTTTCAGGCGCTGAACAAACTCAATTCATGTGAATAACATTGTTGACAAAGCTTAAAGTCGGTTGGAGAACCTATTCAATTCAGTTCAGCAAGAGCTAAAGTATAATGCGCATATGAAGGATTGTTTAGGGAGGACACATTCATATCTGTTATTTTTGTAGAAAATGAGCTGCTTTCTTTCTCTCTTAAGTTTAATACAGAGTTTTCTTGTACCAAAAACCTAGTTAGGTTTATAAAAATTTTGATTTTTACCACAAACATACATGCACAAACGCAGGTGCGATTACTACTACTACTTGTCCATCTACAAGTAAACATGACATTTCTGCATGTGCACAATTCACACTATTGTTTATCAGGGTGAGCAAGACTGCTTATGCTGAGTATTGAATATATGTTGATATGAAAACGTGTGGTTTTATGTTAATGTGCCCATGGTTGTGATAATTTAATAAAGTCTTGCTAGCGAAAGTCTTTAAATACATTTACCTTATTTTAGCAACTAGTAACAAACTAATAAATGTGAAGAGAGGAGAATGTACCGCAAACTGATCCTTTCACTTGGAAGCTAGGCAGGTAAATTAGTCAATTGCCATTATCAAGGACAAAAAAACTACACAAAAAAAGAAAATCTGACTCTGATTACATTAAATATGGAGAAATAAACACAGTTTGTGCCAACCACAATGCGTTTGGTGCTGTGAATAGGTGTTAAACAAAAGAAATGTTTGTTTTCTTAGATTGTTTGCTTTTAAAGACATTGCATTTACTTGTTTTGTATCCAGTTCTGTTATTCCTGTTTGGTTGGCACCTGATGTCCAATTTAAAACCCGTGTCTTGAATAACACTGGCAGTTGTGCGCTGACTCTTTATATATCAGGACTTCAGAGGTAATCTCGTAAAAATTTTTGTTATTTTGTCAGTCACACTCCAGCTGTGTAGAAATCTTTCATTTCACACCTTTGCAGAAAACCACCCAGATTCACGTATTGATTTATTTTTTTCTGTGAGGTGCACCTGATCATCTGTCTGCTACAGTCAGAAACCAGTGCCGGATGGAGTAGATCATACTGAAGACTCAAATGACATAAATGACAGTCTTGCTCTTAAAAGAGAGTAAGTGTAGGCGATTCCATTAAAACATAAAATGAGCTACTTCATCTTTCGAAGCCAAGCTGGAATTGACTACAAATGACTACGTATTAAAAGAATATTTCAAGCCAAAATGAAAACCCTGTCATTTATTAACCTTACATCGCTCCAAATCCATATGACGCAATTTATTCCTTCGAATACAAAAGAGTGTTTTTGCTAAATTTGTATGTAGCTCAGCCCGGAGGTCGTTTTAAATGGAAAAAAACAGAAACATGATAAATGTGGTCCTTTGGTAATTCACAAGGAACCACAGGCAACAGATCGTATATCTAGCCTGTCTTCACATTTTAATAAATATGTTTTGTTTAGTTTTGTTACTAAACGCGGAGAATGGATGCTGATTTACTGTCACTTACAATCTGCTTTTAGATATGGATGTGGATTTGAACAGTGAATAGTTTCACTCACCATCGTATGGCTTCAGAAGAGTTAGGAATATAGTGCATAGACCAATTCTATGGCACTTTTATAGTGTTTTTGTACCCTTTTAGAAGGTGTCGTCACTATAAACATATCATTGTGAGCAAGATATAAATAACAATTCTTTAAAAACACCTTTTTGCACTCCACAAATAAAAAACAACATGTGTTTGAAATAATGTGAGTGAGAAAATAATGACATCATGTTCATTTTAGGGTGAACTGATATTTAAAGTGATATGGGAAGAAGCCAACAATAAATGCTTGGGAACATCAAAATTACTGATAGACTGATTTATTCACCAGACCAATAAATCAGCCATATTTGGCCATTGTGAGATTATCAACATCTGCCTGAACATTTTAAACCTGCAATCTGTAACTTTTTAGGTTAAAAATCACTTATATAAAATATCAGGAACATAAAATATCAGTGTTAAAATCGACATCCTTATCTTACCTCGATTCACAATGGTATAGTTATAGTGATGGTATAGTGATTTAAATTTGGAGTTTTGGGGATTGATTTCATGTTTAATGTCAGATTGACGTCATCTGCTTTCAACCCCAGGAAAGAACAGCACTTAAATTAATCTGCAATTTAGTTTCAAACAGAGATGATCACCATAGAAATGTTTTAATAGCTTTAAATACATGCTAACACAGTCATATATCAGCATTACGTCAGCCGTCCTGCCAAACCATACAAAAGCGGTTTCTCACTGATCAAAATATTATACAGAAATGGCAAGAGAACAGGACAACCCTGACATCATATGCAACTTTGACGTTGTTCACTATAAAATGAGATCTGAAGCATTATCTGTCCAGTGCTGTTTACGGAGTCATCCCTGCTGTAGAAGGAAGATAAAAGTATGTGTGTGTGTATGATATGGGCTCACCCTCTACAGCTCTTTTGAAGAACACCTTGCAGCTGCCACAGGTGAGCACCCCGTAATGGCATCCAGAGGCCTCGTCCGAGCAAACCAGGCAGATCTTATGGCTGTTTGTGTTGGGCTTGACTGATCCAGATGTGCTAGAGCTGCTGACCTCAGGTCTTCCCAAAGAACTACATCAAAGAAACAAAGAAGGAGGTTTTGATAACGTTCATAAAATCAGTTACACATATATTACCTGTCCAAATGGACAGCGTTTAGGCTCAATTGGCAGAGCATTTTGTTTGGTTTCCAGGTAACACGCATATAAATAAAATGCATACGCTTTGGATAAAAGCATCTACCAAATGTATACAGTTAAATAAATCGTTATAAAAGGCTGCAGTGGTTTGAACAGACATGGAGTGGTAAACCAATACAGTACCAAAATTGTTTTTATTGTTGTCAGCAATGTATTTTATCTAGGGCTGTCAAACAATTAATTACAATTAATCACATCTAGAATAAAAGTTGGTGTTTACATAATATATGTCTGTGTACTGTGTACTTCTAAATTATATTTATATATATTTATTAATTTTTATATTTCATATTTTCCTAAATATATGTAGGTATTTGTTTATAAATACAAAATTAATATGTACACTACACAGACACATATATGTATATATGTATATATATATGTATATATGTATATATATATATATATATATGTGTGTGTATATGTATATATATATATATATATGTATATATATGTATATTCTATATGTATATAATATATTATATATATGTATATATAACATGTATATATATATATATATATATATATATCATCATACTTTACTGATAAACGATTTGTTATGGTTTTAATTTCATCATACTTTACTGCACGATTTGTTATGGTTTTCAAGGTTGCAACCTATGTTGGCATCTCTTATGCCAATTCTGTAGATTCTACCAAACAACAGTATAATTTACTTCAATATTACTGGGGTGGCAGAAGCTCAAGCTTTAAGTTCTTAGATGACCACATTACAAAGTACCTCCCCTGATACCAAGACATCTTGAAAGCTCAACAACAGCATTTCTTGCTATAGAGACTGAGTTGGACAGTAGGTTAAACATCATCTGGAAATCAGCAAACATCTCATCTGACCAGAACATCCCTTAGTCCATACAGTCTACTGTACAACACCCATGAACAACACCCATCTCATTCCTCCCACTATCATCTGGTAGAAGATTGAGAAGAATTCGAGCCATGAGCTTTGCCTCAGGCGAACTGCTATTTCTGCCCATTGTACATACTTTTATATTTATAGTTTGCAGTACTCCATATTTTTGCAAATCACTGTAAAGCTTTTTCATCTTTAGCTGTAAAGTACTACAATTGTTTGCAACTGAAAAAGTGTGCAGTTGTAGTCTTGCAAAGTATGCTGACATGTTGTATGTTTAAAGAATCTGCACTGCGGTTTAGGAGACACCGTGTTCTTTAGCCTGCCACGCACGCTTTTCATTATTTGTTTTTGTCATTGTTTCTACCCCGTTGTTCACAACAAACCTGCAACTTCATTCTGAGTCATGACTCACCAGTTGAAACCCACTGATTTGGGCAATACATAATTTAAAAGTCTTTTACATCAACATAACTTGATCTTTTCAATTTGAACTACAACTAAATATTAGATAATACAGTATATGCTATTATAGAAGGTTGTATAGAAGTCCATAATAAAAAGACAAATATATTTAACAATACAGATGTTTGTAGATGTAATAGGAATGTAAACAGCACTGAAAACAGCTTGGATTTAGGTTTTTGTGTCAGGTCTTGGAGTTTCAACCACATTATTTCTGAGCACCAGTCTTGCACACCAGACTTCTGGTGCAAAGTGTTTCTTGCCAGCTGACAGAAGCATCACATCCCTGATCAAACCTCTGCTGAGTTATCACAATCTTACATAGCTTTATTGTGTACATGTGTTAATATACCCTTCAAACTTAAACATAAATTTGTTGTTTGGTTAAAAACTTTGAGCAAAAACACAAAAAAATGTGACACCTGTCTTCTTACCTTACCCTTATTCACAACAGTTATCTTGAAATATTATAACTTAATGAGTTGAGCTGTCGTGTATGATTTTGTGGGAAATGTCAGTTTTAAGTCATTTAACCCATAAAGAACAATAAATAAAGTAACCTGATTTTTTTCAAACAGAGATGCAAAAATGACAAAAAACAACTACATAGCAGTCCACCATGAAGGCTTAAAGCGGTGGAAATCAAAAGCTCAATGTCATCTTAACATACCACATATGTGTTGGCCATCTGACAACAAACTAGCTGACAACAAATACTTCAGACAGCTAATAATCATTATCGGCATAGTGCCACTATGTCATTGGTAACCAGCTGCTCTCCCCATACAGCTTTATTCCTGCTGGTTTACTCCTCTGATGACCATGTCTTTGTGTTGCATTATTCCTGACACCTTCTCATGTAACCAGAACTGTCTTGCTGGTTAGCCGACATGTCACTCGCTGCCTTATTTAGCTGCCATCTGCATGAACACATTAGGCCGTTTGTCAGCTGATCAACACACTAGTCAAAGTAGACAGGTTCATATTTATTACCTTCCCACCCTTTTAAAGAACTAAAATAATTGGGATTGTGGTTTCGGGTTGCAGAATACTGTAATACCGAGACCCGTGTTTAGCTATACAGAATGTTTGTATTTCGATTCAAGGCGCAAGCCCAACATGTCTGACCTAAAGTTAGGTTGTGGTTAGACAAGAAGGGTCACTGGAAAGATGATACTGGTAATAAACCAGTGGGGCAGTCCGGACATAAGATGTCAGCCAAAATCCTTCATGTTGTGACAGTAGAAGGTGGAACCAACTAGAAGCGTGAAGTATCAAGTCCTTGGAATGTTTTTCTCTCCGTAAGCTAAATAGAAGGACTGTTTTGATCTGGATGTAATTTAAACGTTTCGGCAATGTTTGATCTTTTAATAAACTGGTATGGAGGGTATTAGCAGTGACAGTACTATGATACCCATGCTTGATGAAATACTATTCGTCACATGATAGCTATGTAAATAAAATACTACCTAGTTGTACCTAGTTCAACACTAGTCGAATGTATGGTGTAGGATTTGATTTGACCACTGCACTATTCAGATAAACATACGGCTTACTGAAATAGGAGCAATTGAATTTTGAATTCAACGTTTCATTCATGCACACTATGGAAAGTTAAAAAAATCATGCAAGTAGAAAATGGCAGCTGTAATGGTAACCGATGTAGTCTTTTTTTTTTTCAAATTAATTGTAAAGTACTAACTACAGTCTGAATCCGAACTTCAGACAGGGAGGTTCTGCTTACGGGGTTTGTTTATTTTCCCTGAAGGATTTTGGGATGTCGATTTGAGCTCCATCCAGCAGGTGGTGTGTGACTGTCTGTGTCTCACAAAAACCCAGATCTTCTGTGCACAAAAACATGCTGCTCCACATCATGAGAACACAGTTCAGTGACCTCCGCCACTATTTGCCGCCTACGCGTTTGAAAGATGATAGGCCGATAACCAACTACTGAAAGTGCTTGCTTCAACTTTAAATATGCACTACTGATGTGTTGTTAACCATATTAACTATTGACTCTTGACTAATGGTAAATAAATTGCCACTTTATTCGTCTGCTTTCTAAACCGTGTACCATTAAAACACTGAACTGTTGGGGTGATGGCAGGTCTGTGTGGTGATGATAGAAATCCGTCAACCTGTACACAGATAAACTAGTGGAACAGTAGGAAACAATATTGGTCTGGTGTATACAATGTAACTTTAGACTGTTTTCAGTTGCTAAGCCAAACTGCAACTTCACACATTAATATAGAATTCACTGATGTGCCGTAACAGGTGTTAGTATAATGATATCTAATGTGAATCACTGCTTTTTGCACTGGTGCAGGACTTAAACATAAACATAAAATTAAACAATAACAAATTCAGACCTGCAAAGTAATTCAATCACAATAGTGCATACGTTATGTGTTTTATAAAGTATTTCCTCACAAAAATGATTCGAATATGATGCCATAATTTTTATACTGCCTACATGTCAAAGTTACATACACGACTAATTCTTACCATGATTTTTTATTGGAGTGTTTGGGAAAAGAGAAACACAGTACTCTTTACCAACATTTTTCACTGACGTATCAGGTACAAGTAAGAGCCGTGTGTTTAATAAATTATAATCACATTAGCCTTTTGCCTGCAGCAAAATGTCTGAGCAGACCCTTAACCAACCTGCTAATGTGCAAAAACAATTTGAGGCATATCCACAATATGCCTCGTTTTCAAGTAAAAAGTATCCCCTAAACAAGATCATTTTACTTGAGAAGCAAAAGTGTCCACAATTTTGTTTCTTTTCCACATAAACCTTAATTTTTGTTAAATTTAGGCTTAGAACAAACCGACAATGTGCAATTATTTTCACAATTTTCTGCAAAAGAATGTTCATTTCTATAGTAATTTTGCTTTAAGCAAGTTAATATAAATGTACCTTGTTTCTCAGTAAGAAAATAACACACAAACACAGATTAAGACAAATGTTTTTCCAGTGTTCTGAAATATATCATATAAGTAGTAAATAAAATAAGTTTTTGCTCGACTCCAGGGCCAGTTAACTCTCAGAGCTCACGCCCAACAGGAAAGACTCGTTTCATAATAACAATGTTGCTAAGCAAAATTCCAGATACGTCCCATTAATCGCATCGCCAATGACCGCAAAGATCCAGTGTAATACATCTGTCATTGTAATCTTCAAGACTGAGAAAACAAAATTTGCATCATTCACTGAAGGCCGCTCGATATTACATAGATGTCACGTGTGTACTGATGCAGAGACAGACATTTGACTTTCTCTCAAGAGAATTTGTGACTTTCTCACGGGCTGAAGTGCTGGAGTTTGTTCTCTTCCTCCTCACTCGCTCCACCAACAAGGTGCTTATATAATATCCCAAATGTCGATGCAGACATTCAGCTGGCCAATTGAATCCCTCTCCACACATGAGCAGTAAAAGAGGTCACACGGATCATGAGATTATTCGTTCATCTAGCGGGAGAAAGTCATAAACACACATAGATTTTCCCCAGACCTCATATTTGCATGTCTTTTTCTGTCGGTGGAGAAACTGTGCCATAAACTCCCACTAATGTATTGATTCATCGAATGAGAGTGCGGGAGTGTTACAGTATGAATAATTAAAGTAAGGCATTGCCAAAATGTAAATCATGTCCTTATTCACAACAAACGCAACACTGTTTGTTACCGTTGGATTTTGGAAGAAACTTCACATAGCTCTTTTCCAAACAACAACAGTTCAGTTTGCTCCAAAACAGCGGATAACATTATGGAAAATAACTGCATAAAGACTTGTCCATAACTTTTTAATCAATTCTTTGCAAAATTTGGAACAATATCATCAAATTTGCTACACTTTTATATTATGCCATGCACTGTAAGGTTAGACAGCATATTTATTTTTACATAAATTAAAGCAATGCTCTTAGGTGTCAACTTCATAGACATTTCAGTAAGTTGTACTGTCTTTTAATCTTATTGCATGTCTTATTTTTAATTCAAAATTCAATATAAATTTATAGCATTTTTACAGTTTTGCATTGTTGCAAAGTAGCTTTTTTAGAAAATTAATTTTAGCATAAGAAGTCATAATATAAAAAGAAACACAAAAAGAAAACATGAAAAAATGAAAAGTATAACATACATGTTATTATTGCAAATTGTCCTTTACTTTTTTGTCCACTGTAATTGCGTTTCGTCCGCTAGATACAAAACACTATAACCTATTTAACAAACTGTCCCTCTATTGCTTACAGCCCTGATTCATTCACATAAAACGAAAATGAAAGGCGCTGTCCCCTCTGATGGAGGGTGACAGCAAGCTAAACAAATTCACATTAGCAATGCAGCTCATACAGCCTCAAGAGAATCAAAAGAACTTCCTCTCGTGTTGACGTTTGCACGTTTTATGTTCATTTTCTTTAGCCAATAAAGAGTGATTAGCCAAACTTGCCACGTTTCTCATTACCACTAATTTCCACTGAGGCTGCCAGCAGAACACCAAGCTTTCATGCTGGAAAAAAAAATGGATGCTCTCGCAGCTAAATATCACACCATGTGTAATTCATTACCATTTTATTAGATGCACACAGCGACCTCAAAACCATTGTGTTACTTTGAACAAATCTACAAAAAGTTTATAAATATGTGTCACTTGAGTTTGTGAAAAGCAGGGAGATCACCGGCTTGGAGTTTAAGGAAATGCGTGGCAACAGTGTCTCTTCTGTGTGGCCAATTTGTGTTTGGTACACTGATGAATGAGCTCTCTGTTTCCTTCACAGCCTTTATGTTCAAGAATATTATTTGGACTCGTCGCTAACAAGCATCTGACCCTGCACTATTCAACTATTTTGGGACCAAACTCGCTGGATGCATAAAGCATTTCGAGCGACGACATTTGCTGGTGCGGGTGTCCTTCACATATATAACACTAGGTGAAAGATCTTTGGATCTCAATCATACATGCTCTCATTAAAGTGTAGCGTACATGTGTTGACCACTCCTAAACTTATGGAAGAAAAAGAAGAACATTTTTTTATAGGTTTCTCTACCTTTGCAACATTCTATATTTAAATGCTTTTGGTGTGATTATAGTACAAAAGGCATACGAGTATACAGTGCTTTTGAAAACTTCCAGATAATGCATTATGTGGCTATACTTAATTATTAGTTTTTTACCTCTACTACTTTGGTGATCGATGGGCGAGAAATACATTCACCTTAATATCTGTATCGGTTCTTTGCACGTTTATATTATATTTGCCCACTTATATTTGATTTTTAGGAAACATACTATTATAGAAACAAAAGTGCACAGTGTAGAGTATATGCAAATCATTATATTGAAGAAGAAAATGTATTACTAATGGGTTAAAAGCAAAACATTCAGACCAATTATAAAAACAATACTGAGTCCTTTTTTGTCCACCTGTAGTTAGTTTACACTAATATATTATGCATTTATTAATTTATTAAGACACTTTTATCCTAAGCAACATGTATTAAAGGTTTGTGTCTATTTTGAATGCAACCCACAACCTCAGCGCTATTAATCTAAACAGTCTTAAAAAACATGCAATCATTACCAAAAATCAAAAGATCTTCTACCTTAAACTACAGTTTTATTCACTCTTTATATTGTACTTCTTTTTATGGCTTTGCATTTTAACCTTTTCAAGTGTTTAAAATACTAAATATATTTCTAATTCATCTTTTAAGATAAAATTACACAATTAAAACCTGATTAGCAAATCAAGCCTAAAAATAAGCAATTTACTCAATAAAGAGACACATTTTCCTGAAGAAAGTCCATATACAAAGTAAAATGCTGCTTTTGTCATTGTTACCATCTTATCTGACACTGTGCTGCCATCACTACAGAAAGCCCACTGCTGCATGTGACTCATCCATCTTCAAGTGTGAGAAAAATGAGCACGCTACAAGATAAACAAGCACCACAGACAGCAGAAATGGCTTCTGCTTCCATTTTAGAGTCTTGACACCATGACAAGTATCTGCAGGCTGGCACAGAGTCCAGCTCCCACGGCACAACTGTACCTCCAAAGACATTTCTGGACGCTCGAGGCCTCGTACGTGGGTTAAACCCAACAAGTCAGATTGGCCGAGCGTGGCAGATGAGCCATTTCCTCACATTCCCTGTAAAAATTCAGGCTTTGACATTTTCAAGGTCGTTTCCGTGGGTTGTTGTGACTCTTACGTGGTTCCAGCCTGCAGTAAAACCAGGTCGGCGCGGAGGAACCGCTCAAACACGCTGCATCTCGATACCACGGGGCAGCAATAAAAGAATTCACAGATCGGGTACAGAGAAGGCAATTCGATTAACACCTGACATCTTCTCATTGTTAAAACAGACGGATGGTTTAGGAGTCGATGGATGGGCTATTTCTTTCCTCCTTTATACGATTAGCCTTCATTTAGCACATTAAAGCCGGTGGTGATTGTACAACATTGTTTGTACACTGCTGACAGATTAAAGCGACTCGCTTTATTCTCTGTGTTTTTAGGACTTTGGTAGCTGTTGTCTCCTGGCTTGAAGAATAAAGAAAGTAAATGAGCTGTGTTGATCATCAGATCCTCGCTCAATGTTCAAAGCTTCAATCTGGGTTACGCAAACAGATGAAACACGTGGAGCATTTCAGACCAATACAGGCACGTCGGATCAAGTAAATAAGACATGTAAGGGAAACAGGGATTCGGAAGACAAATTTTGGGACATGTGGTATTTGCTTTACCATTCTGCTGTAGATACATTTATGCATCTCTCAATAAGCAGGACTGCATGTTATTTACACATGAGGATGTGTCTTAAATGTGCTTTTAAGCGGCATTTGATAGGCACAAAGTGAAGTTTAGTTCCTTATGGTTTACAAATAGCTGCATTATTGTGCAATAATGGGAAAATGGCTAAAAGTAAATGGCTAAAACACAATGTAAAAGTGTTTAAGCCACTGAATGATAAAAGCATTACTGTTTTCACAGTAATGCTTCATTCCAAAAGTAGTTTTTTTTTTTGTCATACTGCCTTGCCATAGTGCAAAAAAAATTATTTATAAATATTACATATTTTTTATTATTTTAAAATTGCCAAGACCAAGAATCTTACTGCATTCACAGTTAAATCCACATCTTAATTGCGGACATACAGCGCTTTTATGTACACTGTTTCAAATGTGTTTTATAAACAAGCTGCAATGACTCGAAACTTCAAATTCTCTGACTGTAAAAAGTATGTCATCTGCTATTAGTGAGAAATCAGGAAGAGCTTGAAGCCCTAGCAACAATTACACGCTTGAACGGAAGAGTCTGCAATTTATAAATTCTTGGACACCAGCCACAGTTAAATGCAGTACATTTGAATTAGAGTGCCGTCTTACAGACATGACCGTACTCGAGTCTCCAGGCACGCAAGGTCCGGCAAAAATGCTTGAAACACGGTCGCACACATAGACACAGTGTTATGGGAATATGCGAAGACTTTTTTACACCTGTGCTGATGCAGGGTACTTTTTAACTGTGTAAAATTAAAGCTGCAATATGTAACTTTCTGGTTACAAATGAAGAAAAATCTGTTATTGAGCAAGTACAAGAAAACCTCCGTTTAAAACTGTGTTTGAAATTTAGTTAGCAATAGTATTCTGCAATGCAGGACAACTGAAGTGAATTGCCAAAATGTGAAATAGACAGTTGCAATAAGAACAAAAGCTAAATTTACATTTTCAATTAAATGGTGGCTGGTCAGCCTGAAAAAATCTTTCAACTTGGCTTTTTACTATTAATATAAAATTGCCAATTTAACATGAGGAGGGCTTATGACAGACATGTGAAACCTCCAATTGCAGTTGAATTTCTGTGTCATTTAGAGACACTTATCTATAATGGCATACAATAATAAACCAGCATGCAGCTAAGTGAGTAAAAACTTAATCAAAGTAGTGCACAGCAGTCTCAGTAAAACAACAGTGAATAAATTAGAATATCATTTAGTAGATAAAACAAAACAAACAAAACTCTTGAATATATTTTAAAGATCTGATGCCATCATTCAAATTTTGGCAAATCAGTCATCATTGTTCTCCGGTGCGGCCCGTCTGGGGCTGACACTCCTGTAAATGCGAGTTTATTCAGTCAAATTTGCTGAAACACAAATGACTAAAATAGTAGCAATGGCACATTTATAGCACATTTCATTTATATAAAATAGTGTGTCATCTTTATCTTTCATTTTATAGCTGGCCGTATCTGTTTTTAATGATAAACGAAGATTTAGTTTGCTATTCAGATTTATCTATGTACGCAGTTTTTCAATAGAGATTTTTATTTGTTGTTTTGCGCGCTGTAAACAACATGTGAGGATCATCGGCAGAGCAAATCGGCCCACCTGGCAGCCCTCAGGAAGCGCAGTAAAATGCAGGAAGTTTGTGTCCTCATCTGCCCTAAAAATGTTTTTCCACACCTGTAATCAACATGTGTTTGTGTAGACAACAGGCTGTTAGAGCTCAAAACGCCATTAAAGAGGTATTTCGACATTTGACCCAACAAACATGAAAGATTTTTTGGAAGAGACAAGATTGCCAGGAAGTTGGCCAGTTCTGTGATAGATGGCAAGCTGTGGCGATCCTTGTGCATATGTTGCATGCTTCACCTCCACCCACCCAAGGAAACCGAAGTAAAGGCAAAGACGCAGACTGAGAGTGAAGCTTCTACTGAAACATGCTTCCTAAGCAGTTACTGTAAATGTCATAATCTGTAATAATAATTAAAAAAAGTAATATGGTACGGTGTAATACAGCAGTTGGTCTATAATTCAGCACAGCTCAGAGGAAAATGTGGGTTTAATGATGTGTTTTTAGTCAGATTCTGTTGGAGCATCTAAAGGAAACCCAAGAGACCACAGCAATGTGCAAAGTCATGTTGGAGTCTCAGACCTGTCAGTTTTCAGACCACCCCATTAGGAAACATGAAACAAAAGCAAAAAATCCTCATTTCTTCAAATTAATGTCAAGATGTTTGTCTAGTTCGTTTATTTTGTGGTCACTATTATTTGTCTGTTTTATGGCTTACAATGTAGGTTTAATAAAAATGTACTAAATTATCTTTATTATTATTCTTACAAATAAGAAACATCCAACACAATTATCATATAAAATTAAACAGTGTACCACAATGTCAAATTTTTTTTCCACTCGTTTATGATCAATTAAAGATTATAATGTTGTGTTTGACCTCAGAGCTGGTTGATTTGGTACATGGCTTAAAACCCAATTTTTATTAAAATAAAAGGAATCAAACAGAATGATTTATTTTTCACAAAGTTGGACGACAAAATGGATGGGCTCCGTCTAAAGTTTATCGATCATGTACATGTTTTTTAGGATTATATGCTGAAATCACAAAAAGATCTGCTTTTACACATAGATATGTCTCATTATTTGGATAGAGTGGTAAATTTGGAAACTTCTGGCCCGGCTAAACCTGCAGATTTCTGAGCCTGGAATTTAACAGTTATTAGACAGGAAGTCTTAGTTAAATGAAACCCTCAACAGGAAGAGAAAGGTCCAGGAAATACCCTTAATCATGCAACACATTAACACCCATCGCAATACTTTCCAGACCACACAAAAGTTCTGATTTTAGAATATGTGATGTAATGTAACTTTTTTACTCTGACTTCTTTCTTATACAGCAAAAAATCTGTTACAGTTTATAGCACATAGCAATATCACAGCACATATTTAATTATATAAAGATATAAATATTTTTTAAAAAGTAAGTAAATTATTTTCAAAACATATACGGCACATTTACATTTTACATTAAATATACAGTACAACAATGTTTTCCTAATACACTTTTGTCATTTTTCTGTTTCTAAAGTAACAAGTGCAGTTAAACTACAGTAAAGACTGTTCACTTTACAATCTTACACAGTATACTCAAAACGTTTTCTCTTAATTTCTCATAATTTCTGATATGCGGGGTGATTGAGTTCAACAGGCTTCCAGACTGAGCGTCTAAGCTTAGAGAAACTAAATTAAATGATCTTAGTTAAATTTTAGTCTAAGAGCCATTCAAGTGGTGGAAAGGGATTTTGATAAAAGGTTGCCAAAATGAATGCAAAAAGTATGTTTTTCTTTTTCCACCGAGGCCTCTGCTGAAAAAAAAAACAATTTGGAAGAAGATACATAGTGAAAAGATATCAGCAGATATTACACCTACCTACCTTACTCAACAGATAAAGATGTCTTTATAGAGTTTTAACTGTTATGAAAGACAATACAATTTGTATAAAACAACTAATATAGAAAAAGTTTAGAACTACAAATCCTAGCATGTATTTGTGTTAATTAACGCAAGATATGACTGATTATGCTATTCCAACAAAAATATGCAAAGCACTGGTATGATATGACTGTCATCATGTGACTGTACATACATTTAAACAAATAGTGCTATTCACCCAATTTACACAAGGGTATAATAGTTCAAGTTCACAGACCAGCCCCTTGGGGTTTGATTCTTTAACCTTTCAGCTATTTGCCCAGATCTTTAACCACAAGACTAAACAACCCTTTAGGTTAACCATTCATTAAACTTGTTCAAATTGCTATTGCTTTTTTTACCTATGCAAAATTATTAAGACAGTCCATCCAACAAAACAGAATCTAGTACAATAAGACTGTATTTGTAAACATTAGTTAATGCATTAGATAACATGAAAAAACAATTAACAATAGTTTTTTGTTCATCTTAGTTAATGTTAATTTCAGCGTTTGCTAATACATTTTTAAAATCACAGGTTGTAATTGTTAACATTTGTTAATACACAGTTAAATTAACATGAACAATTGTTTTAGCATTACCCAATAGTAATAATGAATAAACAAAATAGGACTTTTAATGCTCATTGTTACTTTATGTTATCTAAAGCCTTTACTAATGTTAACAAATATTACCTTTATGTAAATTGTCACCAAGAATTAAATAATTATAAATGCACCCTTAATAGTTCCACGTATGTAGTTGATGCTTATTGTGGTGTGAAAGAAATTAAGGTGGCGGTGTGGCACTCATTGGAGTTTCGCACCAGCTAGAGTCATGACCACATGAAAGCAGAGAGCAGACAGGAAGTCGTCAAAGGTAAACATGAACGCTCACAAGACCCTGAGATGCTCACCGTAGCAACAGATGCATCAGTGGAGACCTGCAATAAAATCAATAACTGCTGCTTTTACACGTACAGCTCTCCAGCTAAATGTGCTGTGCAAGGTTTAAACTTAATTTCAGCTACTAAAATGTTACTTTTAACATACCACCTTTATTTCATTGGTACACGCTGCTCCTATCTCGCCTCCCAAACTTGGTAATGAAAACCAGACGAGCCTTACCACTGGAAACCAGCTCTGAGGCAATTTTGGGTGGTTTATGTTGTTTTGCAGAGAATAGAGATCTAGATGTTTTTTTTACACTTTCATTTTACCCCTATCTTTCTTTTCATTTAAAGATGTGCTTTTCAATACAGCAGGCAATTTAGTTTCTACTTTTACTAAAAACAGTGGAGGGATAATTTTGCTGAGAAAAACACCTCTCATTTGGTGCTGAGAAAAACAAAGCTGAATGGAGTGTAATTGGGGGCTAAAATGTTGCTCTGCGCAGTCAGAGGTCAAACACATAGAAGAGATGCTCAGTACATGCAAAAGCAGCGCGAAATTACTGTACTACATTTACATTGACAGAATATTGATTGATAGGAATCAAATCTGCAGATGATGAACAGACTGAGAGCAAAAGGAAATACAATTAGACTCATCATGCAAATGTGTGCAAGAGATTTAGTTAGGATGTAATTAAAAGATGCCTTTAAACTTAAAGTGATTTCAAGTGCACTACTTGAGGGGACGACAGGGCTTTTGAATTTAAGCTTTATTACACAGAATACATCAGATAGTGAGCATCTAGGCATTGTCAGCTTTTCCTGAAAGGTTGCAAACAAAAAAACCACCTTACCAACAGATGTGCTTAAAGAAATGGTCATTCTGCCATACACGATTAATAATTCTGCAGATCTTAAGCTTGTAAAAAAGAGCCTTCACTGTCCTGCCCTTAATTACTATTGATATCTCATGCTTTCTTTGCTTGTTTTGTCGCTTCAGAACAGAGAGAGAAGTGATGATATTGAGAAAAGTCTCTTAGCATTTATTAACTCACATGTGGAGTAACCGAGCATTTATATTTAGTAATTTTCTAGGCCTTAATTTCCAAATAAAGCTTCTATTAAAGGTTATAACCACACATAAAACGTACATTGCAGATAAAATATGCTCATCAACTAACAAGACAGAAGACTTTTTTTGGATAAAGAAACAATTGCTATATCTGATAAAGTAGGCATATACTTCATTTTTGATAAATCTGTTTAATTCCTTCAGTGTTCAAATGAAAAACGGCATATTATTTTGTTTTCTTTAGTGCTATAACACAAATATGTATTTACAGCCGGGTTGATTTTGACTGCCGTGGTTTCACAGACAAAAATTTAGACCAGTCCATTGTCAAATTAAGCTCTTAGGACTTTGCTTTCCAATCTGGTCTAAAGAGTATTATTTATCCATTCTCAGTGAAAGATGTTCACTCCAGCGACCATAACCATATCCCCATGCACATTTCCTTACTAAAAGCAGAGTACATCTGTCTAAGCACTAATCTTAAAATTGGGCTTTCGGTCTGGAAAAAAGCACAGCTTGTGTGTATATCAAATACACCCACAATTCAATGTGTGAACAGCTGAAAAAACACATAATGGCTTTGCAGTGAAAAGGTCTAGCGCTGATGAGATTTCTACAGGATTCAGGTACTTCATACCGCTGACTGCAATAACTCAGCAACCGAGAGTAAATCCAAGCAAAGCTACTGGAAAAATCTAAATAAACAGGGAGGAATGCAGCAAAGCTTAAGGGTGAAGCTGCAACTTTAGTCCAGCTGGCTTCAGGCCTACTTACAGTAGAGCTCGACTCCTCCTCCGATGAGAGTCAGGGGAGGGTAGACACTTTTACTGAAGCCAGGAAATCAGGCCAAGGGCTCCCACTCGAAGAGCAAAGCAAGGACTTCACTCTTAAAGAAATAGTTCATCCAATTATGAAAATGCTGTCATTGTTTACATCTACTCGCCAAAGTATAGCAAAGCCGAGGAACAAATATGGTGAAATTTTGAAAAGGATGTTCTGGCTGCTGTTTTCTATTTAATGAAATTAAATGCTTCCTGTGCCTGTCAAACTTAAAAATAACAAAAGGCACCATAACGTGTCACAAAAGTACTTTTTATAATATGTACACATTATCTCTCTTTGAAAGTAGAAAGCTTTGAAAGTTCAAGAAGACACCACTGAAGTACTATCTTGCTACTGATCAATAACCAATTAATAACCTCAATACCATCATATCTGGTGGTATATTTTAAATAATAATTTAAAAATCTTTTTGTTATAAATATCCTTTAATGACTGGGTGAAGTGGGTGAAGTTTTTCTTTAAAATCTTGGTTTAACGGTCAGAAACCACACATGCATTGCAATGAGTCTACATCCATGCACTTTTGCTAAACATGATCTGCATTGCAAAAAGGACAGCAGCAAAACGGATGCAAGTTTGTCAGTGGCATCAATGTGACCCACATTCCACTGCACTGAAATCTGTATCATTTCCTTTCACAGTTCTACTGTACAAAGCAAAATGCTATACAGTACCCATCAATCAAGCCTTTCCAAGAAGCACGTACAACAAAAAAGCAGACGTGTTTGTGCCAGTGTGGCGTGGAAATCTTTCTCAACGGACAAGAAAGCTTACGGTAAAAACAGCACAAGGGTTTCTTTTCACATTTCACTTGTTTAAAAGAAAATTAAGATAAAAAATGGGTCATTTCAAAAGCAGGAGATGGTAGAATAGTAGTTCAAAGGCTTTAGGATCTAGACAATACCAAACATGCTTATCATACAAGTACCAAAAAGTCCCTAAAATCACATACAAGCAATTTAACAGTGATAGGCCTACAGTGATTTTTGAAATTTACTTTGAATTTCCTCTATACTTCTCTGTATTTATACACTATTTATACGCCTATTCATTATTACCCAAGTATTTATTTAGCGGTATTTTATTCTTTGCTTTTAGTATTTTTCTTCTTGGCTGTCCGAGACCTTCATTTAGTTGCAACCTACAAGTGTATCCACTTTTCTTAAAGTGGTCTGAAAGTTTTCAAATCGGTTTCAAGAAATGTCAGCAAAGGACTGCGAGCGACGGAGACCCAGCAAGCACATCTGTAGTGTTTTAACCCCTATTAAGCAAGGCCATGTTCAATTTCTGCAGCAATGTTCAGCTTTACGCAGGACATGCACAGTAACATAAAAATGTGCACCGAGGCTTAGCCTTCCTTCCTGTAAACTTTAAAAGGAGAAAACCATTTTAAGAAAATCCTGATTTTACTCTAACCAGATGGCCGGTGATCACCCGATGCTAAGAGCCGAAGCCAGAATACAAATGATCATGGCCATCAGCCAGCAGCACATTAAGCAAAGCAAACAGAAATAAGGCCCATAACTGTATTTAAAAATAATATCGAGTCATTGACTCCCAATGGAGTTTAACAACATTACATTTTAATTAAAATACACTGTATTTTAGGTATAAAATAATGTGTTTCAATAATCATATCTGTGCAGAATGCTGAATAAATGCACTAAATATTTAAAAAGGGCCAAAATTTTGATTTAAACTTTGTGACAAGTTCACAAGTTTTTTTCAATATCAGACTTCAGTAAAGCAAGTCACACAACACAATATGCGAATTTAATGAGTACTCACTGAATAAAGAATGAATAATCTGAATAATTCAAAGGCATTTTTAAGGCTGAGTATTAGATTTCATAGAAATATTCTCCAATGTTTTTTTTCTGGCGACACTTTCACATTATCCTAAACAGTAGATTGTGGGTAGATGAGTATGGATTAAACTTTATAGTAAGAACAGAGAACCACATAAATCTCATCTCCCATGATTTCCAACCATCTCTCCTCAATCTTTTTTCCAGAATACAAAGCTATAAAGTAAAAAACAGCACTATTGTCGACAGAGACCATCACTGGAAACCAAACAGGAAATCTGTTATGTAACTTCACTTGCGAGGGAAAATAATGTTTATCTTATTATTAGTCCCACTGCGTGAATCATAAGAGCTTCCTGGAGGAAGGTGTAAGATCACAGCTTTAAAAGAGATGCATATTATTCCAATTCGGCTGACACAAGCGCTCTGCATTTTGGGCACCGTCCAGTGGAATGAGTTTCATTTTCATGAAGGAATATACTCTAATTTGGGGAGACATCTGCTTGCCTGAAAACACCAGCAAAACCTCTTATGTCATTCCACGACATGTAATGGATTTAGAAACAGATTATGTTGCTATAATCCCTTGAGTGTTGGTAAATCACAAAACAATTCAAATGCTTGCATATTTTAATTGTGTTGAATAAAGATCATATGCACACCGTACTGTAAGCAAAGAAGATTCAACCAGTGTCACCCTACAGATGCAAGACACATGCCATGCCCTTGAAAAACTATTATTGAGCTTTCTTGATTGACACAGCATGTGTGTATGACATCTTTATATCTCTCATGAATACTTTCACACTGTAGATGGTATTAATAGATTCACATTTGTATGTATTCTCAACAGCTGTGAATTACGGTCGAATCTTTTGCAATGCAACCGAAACCTCCTCAATCTTCTCGAGTGAAATACCGTCCAAATTAAACGTGTTCCAGCATCAACTACAGTCAACAGAAAGCAAAGAACCACATTTTGGTATGAAACCCACAGGACAAAGAGCAAAACCGACTGGTATGGACAAGATATTTCTCTTAACTGCAGTATGAGAACTGCTGAAATTTAGGCCTGCTGCAGGAAATTCCATTAGCTGGATTCTCAGACCTAAAAACAAGTTGAAACAAACCATAGAAACAAGATGTCACATGGCCATCACTTAAATTCATACGGCCCAGAAAGTAAGTTCCACTTTACCGTTGCGGACCCTAGTGGGCTCCAACAATGGACCTGGATAGATATGTGAAGCCAAACACAAAAATGTAAATGTCAGATGGGAGGACTAAAGGTTAAATTAAATATACTGTCTGAAGTTAAACACTCTTACATGTAATACAAAATAAGAGATTTACAAAATACGACTCAAAACTCAACAGAAGTTCACTTTTTTTGGCATAACAACAACAGATGTGTACATTATTTCTTCTAAAATCTTTTTTTCTGTAATTATTCACAGAAATCACAAATCTGAAATGAAACGGCATATAAAACAGATTTGCAATTCCTAAAGAAAATGCCTGGGTTTGTGAGGCACACAGCACTCGTTTTCACTCGGCCGCAAACAAGAATCAGCAAATAGCTACTGTGCGGTACAACATGGCTCTAAATGGCTGAAATATAAGGAGGAGGACCAATCACAATTCAGCATGAATGTAAATGTATAAAAAAGGCCTATCACAATCCAGCATGTTGAAAAAGAAAAGAAAAAGATCGCAATTACAATGTAAAAAATCTTGGGAAAAAAAACTCTATTTCTAGTCCGGGTTTACATGAAGGCTACAGTTTGTCCGGTCAGAACAATGATGACTCAATGATATTTTCCAAATGGACTTTATTGGTTGTGCATAAAGGTGTGGTTCTGAAATATAAAATACAAACATAAGTATAAATATAATAAATACAAATCACAAACTTGTTTAAACTAACTGTTCAATAGGAATAAATGTAACAGGTAATGTTACAATATACAAACATAGGAAATAGAAATATGTACCCATACATATAATCTATGTGTGTGCGTTAACTCTGCACGAGCTGTTCACGTGCGCACCCCCTGCTCTTCGTGCTCTCACTGAAGCGGTAAACAACTCTAGAAGCCTGCTTGGCGCTATCTGAGATGCGACAGCGCATCCTTATTTATCAATATTAAATGTATATACACTGAAAGTAGATCACCTGAATAATGATGAATAACAAAGTACAATCACATAAACAATACTAAATGTAAACACTTGTACAGGCGGAATACCGTTTCTCCATACAATTACAGTGGATACTCAGATACAATAACTTACATTGTAATGCACGCACACGCACAAACGGTAAAACTCCTCCGATTTGGATTATCAATTACTTCACTGAACTATCTACAATATTTCTACCGATCCTCTTTGACTATTCTCATCCACACAGTCACTCTCTTCTCCGTTACTTTCCAAAACTCCGATGGAAAAGTTTTGAACTAGCCCATTTGACACTGGAAGGCAGGGGTGACTGGAATAGTCCATGTGTTAAAGGGGACCACATTTTACAGCCGCCCCCAAATTCACAGTGTGAATTTGCCAACTTAAATGATCTTAACTAATCAGTGAGAGGGGGCAGACGAATAATCTTTGCTACAGGTCGGATGTAAGTCTTGTCTTTAATCTGTATTTCTGCAGATCTAATTCTTTGGTCGGACCCAGGAAAGACTTGAACAATTTTCCCTACAGGCCAAAGCGAACGGGTCAATTGTTGATCCACGATCATGACTGTGTCACCAATCTGCAAGTTGGTTTCCTCAGATCTCCATTTCTGTCTGATCTGGAGATTGGGCAAGTAATGTTGAATAAAGTGCCTCCAAAAGTGATCAGCCAGGACTTGACTATGTCTCCATCTCCTACGGCTTAAAAGATCAGAGTCCTGATATACCACTTGTGGTAACGAGGCATCCCGCCGCCCCATCAGCAAGATATTAGGAGTCACGGGATCTGGATCGGCAATGTCCGAAGAGGTATAACCAATGGGCTTAGAGTTGAGAATGCCTTCTATCTCTATAAAGACAGTTCTCAGAACTTCTTCTGTGACTGTCTGAGCTCCTATGGTAACTTGAAGTGCCGCCTTCAAGGAGCGTATTTCTCTCTCCCAACATCCACCGAAATGAGGTGCACTGGGTGGATTGAAGAGGAATCTGATCTGTTGACTGGCTAGTTGGACTTGGAGATCAGAATGGAGAGCGAGGAATGACTCTTGTAGTTCTCTTTGTCCTCCTTTAAAGTTCGTACCCTGGTCTGTTAGGAGCTCAAGGGGTTTACCACGTCTTGAGATGAATCGCCGTAAAGCCATCAAGAAGGAATCTGTGTCCATACTGGTGAGGATGTCAAGATGAACTGCACGTGAAGTCATGCATTTAAAGATGATTCCCCATCTTTTCTCAGTCCCTCGTCCCACCTTAATAATGTAAGGTCGGAAGCAATCTACACCCGCCGAATAGAAGGCAGGTTGATGAATCCTTAACCTGGCAGGTGGGAGATCTGCCATTCGGGGGGGATGTGGTTGTCCCCGCCATCTCTGGCACTCTGAACATTGTCTTTGGTGATTTCGAACTGCAGCTCGCCCTCGTATCACCCAGTATTTCCTCCGAAGTTCAGCGAACACTCTATCTGGCCCTGGGTGATGCAACTGATGGTCATAATCCTTGATTATCAGTTTGGTAATCGGATGGCGCGATTCAAGGACAATGGGATGTATAACATCTTCCTCCAATTGGCTGCTTCGACGGAGCCGACCACCAACTCGTATGAGTTTGGTATCTTCATCCAATTCGGGAGCTAAGCACAGTAAACGACTATTTCTTGGCAATGGTTTACCTGCTCTGAGACAGGTCATTTCCTCTGGGAATGACTCATTTTAACTGTGGTGAAGGACTGCGAGTTCTGCCTCTCTGTAATCATCTGCTGTTGGGGTATAGTTGGCTGTCCCGTTAACATGCTGGATGTGAGCCTTCAGTAACTCTGGGAGGGTTCGGTACTGCAATGGATCTGTAGTGGGTGAGGTAGAAACTGATAGGCCACAAAAGATTGGCCTTTTCTGTTCACAATCTTGATCAAGGGTTATTAACGGCAGCATCTCAGGCCAATGGTCAATTGTTTGTCTGAGAAAGTTGGGCCCTTTGTACCATCTGCTGTCTTTGCCTATGTCACAGAGTGATTTTCCCTTAGTGATATCATCTGCGGGATTTTCCTTTGATGGCACATATTTCCACCTATCCAACTCTGTTAGTTCCTGGATTTCTGTCACTCTGGTGCCTACAAACACTTTAAATCGACAGGAGGGTGACAGCAACCAGTTAAGGACCGTTGTGGAATCAGACCACAGAGTGACACTGTGGATGGGCAAAGTCAGTTCGGTCTTCAGGACCTTTGCGAGCTGGGCGCCAGTCACTGCTGCGCATAACTCCAACCTTGGAATGGTTTGCTGCTTCTTTGGGGCTACCCGAGATCTAGCAGCTACAAAGGCTACTTCAACTTTACCTTCAGAGTTTTCAGTTCGTAAGTAGGCCACAGAACCATAGGCTTGCTCTGAAGCATCACAGAAAATGTGGATCTCCCTGGTGCTAGTAGGGTGATCCAGATCTTTGCTGCAATAACACCTTGGCCACACAATATGCTGTAGATCATCCAGTTCACTCTCCCAGACTTTCCACAATTTCAACAGTTCTTCAGGCAGTCTGGGATCATCCACTCTCTCTTTCTTGTCCCATAACCTCTGCACAATTACTTTGGCCCAGTGGTGAATGGTGCAATATAGCCAATAGGGTCATACTGGCTAGCGAGGGTACGGTATATGCTCCGCATTGTTGGAACCGGGTGATCTTTCTGACGTTGCTTATAGGAGAGAGTGTCTGATGAGCAATGCCAATGCAACCCAAGAGTTGATTCCTGTGTCTCTTGATGGCCTTCACTGAGCCACTGGATATTACTTTGAGATTGCGCATCAGCTGGTAGGTGACTGATGACTGTCGGATCGTTGCTTGCCCACTGTCTTAAATCAAAGCCTCCTGAATCTAAGAGGCCTCGGATTCTGTCAACAAAGTCTTTCGCTGTTTCACTTGAGGTGAAGCTCTGAAGGCAGTTATCAACATAGAAAGATTTCTCTACAGAGAACTGTGTGTCTTCAGACTCGCTGTTATCAGGGGATGTTTCTGTAGAGCTTAATGTTGCACAGCAAAGGGCTACACGTTGTTCGAAGGGTAGTACTTGCCATTCATTACCGTCTGGTGCTTTGTCTCTTTGAAGATCTCTCCAAATGAATCTCAACAGTGGTTTGTCTTCAGGTAAAAGGCGTACCTGGTGGAACATCCCACGAATATCACTACTTGTAGCGATGGAATGTTCTCGAAAACGCAGAAGAACTGCCAGTAGAGAAGGACTAAGTGGTGGACCTGGTAACAAATACTCATTCAGGTTGTAGCCTTGGTAGGTAAATGAGCAGTTGAAAACGACCCTTTTTTTACCATTGTGTTCCACCAGGTGATGTGGAATGTACCAACTCTCTTTGGAATAGTCCACTTGTTCAGGAGGGAGTTTTTGTAATGTAGCCAGCTTGTTGTAACCTGGCTATCTCCTCTTGGTAGGCTGCTGCTTGATCAGGATTCTTGTTAAGCCGATTCTCTATTCCCCTTAATTGTGGCAGGACAGATTCTTTGGGTGCATGTAGACAAGGCATACCTTCGGCACGTAGGAGAGGGGTGGCATAGCGCTGAATTCCATTCACCTCCACTCTCACTGTTTTGTCTTGCAAACGTTGGATGCACTCTTGATCTCGTCTTGACCTTGTCAGCACCTTCTCGTTCTGATATGGAAGGGTGTCCATCTTCCACAGTTTCTCCACATCCCGCATAAAGATCGTTACTGGGCGCAAGCTTGTGAAGAGACATTGCTGTGGGGAAAGTCTGCTGCTCAGTTCCTGGGCTGGGCCCTGTAGTGTCCATCCTAGGCGTGTCCTCACAGCAGCAGGGCCAGCCAGGAGGTCCCAATCTGACCGGGTTCGATCGGGCGTGATCAGATGAGGGCAATCAGAGCCAATGAGAACAACTGGTTTCACTCTGTAAAGATGCTGTAATGGCAGGCAGGCAAGATGTTTGTACCTCTTCTGCAGAACCTTGACTGGATGTGTGTGTTCTGCTAAACCCAGGCTGTTGGCTGTGAAAGCTCTCCTCCGTATCCTGAAGGGTTTCCCAGGATTATCTACTGAAGATACGGTGAAGGTCACAGCCGCCCATGTATGTTCTGGGTGTCTTGCCTGACCCGTCTGAATAACCAAGTCCTCTGGCTGTCTTTTTCAGATTCAACCTCTGGACGCTTCATGTAGGATAATGGTCGTTCTGACCCATCGTCAGAATTGCATATGCCTCCATGGATCTGTTACCATTTTGGAGCAGAACTTTGTTACTTTCAGCAGGATTTTATTGTCACAAGTTGGACGATCCACATACAGGACCGCACTAGCTGGAACTCCCTCTTCTTGGACTCTATTTTTGTTCGCTTACATACGTGTGTAGTACCTGCAGATGTTTCCGGTTACAAGTTGGACAGGGGCTTTGAGTGTACAGTTTGCAGCATAATGACCACGCCCACAGCCAGCATCTATTTTGGCCTTTAATCCAAGTCACTTTCTGTTCCTTACTAAGCAACTTGAAGTTCTCACAGCTATTCAAGAAATGTCTGTTATTGTCACAGTATGGACAGTAGACATTCACCCCCTCTCTCTTAGCAGCGGGTGATTTGGGTGGATGAACTGGTGGTCCAGGTCTGGCCTTCGTGTTATCTGTACCAAGGAGGATGGTAGTAGGTTTACGAGGTTGCTTAGAGTCTCTCCTCATCTCCCTTCTCTGCACTGCTGAAGTTTTTGGCAGACTAGTATAATCAGTCTGCTCCTCCTGTACCTGCAGCTCATACTCAAGCCAATCTGCAAAGTCCAATAAAGTGGGGATGGTGACACGAAGAGGATGAGTGTACCTCTTGAAACTGGACCTGAGGTCATGTGGCAGTTTACTCATCAACCTGGAGACATGTGATCCACACTCCAGCTCAACACTGCCTTTCTGGCCCAGCTGTTCCAACATACTAACCAGGGAGCGCACTTGAAGTCCGAACATACGGAAAGCTTTAACGTCTCCGCTATGAATGTGTGATCCATCCATCAATTCAGCAATGCGCTGTAATGCCAGATGATGAGGCTGGCCATACATTTTATTGAGGGCTCTCATGGTGTTTGCAAAGGGAAACCTTGAATTGCTGTACGAGTCTGCTACCAGAAGTGCTTCCTCTAATTTCAAATGGTCAGTGAGGATCTGATACTTAAACTGTTCTGTTCCATCCTCGGGTAAAATGTTCTCTAGCGCTATCCGCAGTCTAGCGAACTCTCGAGGATCAGGGGCTGTCAGGAAGGGGATAGTTGGAGCAGGGCCTCTATACGATTTCTCTTGTATGGATGGAGGCTGGTATCGAACTTGCCTGTAGTCTGTGTGAGCAGGCGGCGTACGTTCCTGTCTTGCGGTCTCGAACTCTGCCCGAGTAGATGAGATGTGCTGGGGGGAATAAGGGTACCTGGTCTGAGGTGAGTCACTGTAATATACTTGTGGTGGTACTCTCTTAGGCACTGCGGAAGAAATGTCTATTGTTTTAAAATCCTCGGCTAATCCAGGGTACTCATCCGTTGTAGCTGCATACTGTTCTCTCACGACAGTAGGTGGCGTTGGTGGCTTGGTCCGTGGGGCAGGAGTCGGACGGGACATTGATGGGGTCTTGAGGCTTATCACTGGAATAAAAGGACTTGGAGATGGTACTGGCAGAGTCCCTAGCCTGGGGGGGGCTTCCTTTCCCTCTTTAATACCTTGAAGTTCATGACGTAACATGGCATTCTGTTGGCGAATCTCCTGTAATGCTGAGAGGATCTCTGGAATCTGGCTGGTTTGACATTGCAGGTCTGCATTCTCTTGTCTTATCTCCCGCAACATGTCAGTTAGCTCTAATTCCCTTTCTCCTCGCCTATCAGATGCACTTGGCCATTCGTCTCTCAGTCTCCATTTGTCAAGTCCGAAATCTTGACTGGCAGGAGAACTTGATCTGGTACGTCCCTCTGCACTCGGTGACTGTACCCTGCTACGACTGTGGCCTGAGTGTGGCTGTGGATGCTGCAATGGCTCATCAAGCTCATAATCTGCTAAATGAGATGGTAGGTTAATCCGTCTCCGTGGACGCACAACGGGCACTTCCTTCTCAGGCTGAGACATCTCTGTAGCAATTCACGTATCCGGCTCGAAGGACCATAAAAAATCTTGGGAAAAAAAACTCTATTTCTAGTCCGGGTTTACATGAAGGCTACAGTTTGTCCGGTCAGAACAATGATGACTCAATGATATTTTCCAAATGGACTTTATTGGTTGTGCATAAAGGTGTGGTTCTGAAATATAAAATACAAACATAAGTATAAATATAATAAATACAAATCACAAACTTGTTTAAACTAACTGTTCAATAGGAATAAATGTAACAGGTAATGTTACAATATACAAACATAGGAAATAGAAATATGTACCCATACATATAATCTATGTGTGTCGCGTTAACTCTGCACGAGCTGTTCACGTCGCACCTGCTGCATTTCGTGCTCTCACTGAAGCGGTAAACAACTCTAGAGCTCATAGCCTGCGCTATCTGAGATGCGACAGCGCATCCTTATTTATCAATATTAAATGTATATACACTGAAAGTAGATCACCTGAATAATGATGAATAACAAAGTACAATCACATAAACAATACTAAATGTAAACACTTGTACGATAGCGGAATACCGTTTCTCCATACAATTACAGTGGATACTCAGATACAATAACTTACATTGTAATGCACGCACGCACAAAGCGGTAAAACTCCTCCGATTTGGATTATCAATTACTTCACTGAACTATCTACAATATTTCTACCGATCCTCTTTGACTATTCTCATCCACACAGTCACTCTCTTCTCCGTTACTTTCCAAAACTCCGATGGAAAAGTTTTGAACTAGCCCATTTGACACTGGAAGGCAGGGGTGACTGGAATAGTCCATGTGTTAAAGGGGACCACATTTTACACAATGTTTTTAGATTATTAATTGTTAAACAAAGGGAGCAGGAGATATTATATTGTATTATGTATAGATATATAAAGTCTACAAAAACCAAATATAGCCAGCATTCCTACAAGTATTAATGAAACATTAAGAGGAATAGACGGAATAAATAACACATAAGTTTAATAATCAGGACCTCAAAATAAATTTAATTCGGAAATGTCTATTCAGGACTGTGTTGCAAGCAGATCTAAGAGATATGTACAATTAACAGAATTTATTTTTCATTTAGATATTTTGTACTGTATGCATTTATGAATGTACAGCATGTGTCTTCCAGGAAAATCTTAAAAATATCAGTGAATAATAACGTGATAACATGTTTTAAAAGGGAGTGGTTTCATCTTACTGAACTGTAAAATTCACAGAAAAATGCTCATGTCATATGATAAACATCCATAAAAATGAGTCCGGGGAAATTTACAAAGTCTAACAAAGCAATTAACCGTCCAGAAATCTAAGTTCGGAACAGTGTTGATACACCGTTTAACAACAACTTTACTTTTCTACAATTTCTTTTAATTTTATTTCTATAGCACTGTTCAAAGGAATATTTAAAGAAAACATTTTAGAGAAACACATCGAAGACAGGGAAGAATTGAATAAATATAAAGAGATAGTACAATATCATATAAAAAAAAAACTAGAAAGTAATACCTAAATACCTTAAGAACAAAATTTTTAGTTTTTAGATTTTACATTACTAACAGTAAAAAAGCCAATTAAGTATCTATAGAAATTTAACTGTTGTATTTATACTGATAATAAGAAAGTATGTCTGTCAGTAGTAAGACACCAAAATATCAGTGTTGTAGACTGTAAGACTGACATTCAAGACCATTATTCAGAAAAGATTTAAAGGTAGTTCTTGCGCAAATGAGTCTGATGCAATTTTAGTCACTATTTTATGCTTCTCCATGTTAGATTGATAAACAGATCTGTACTAAACATACAAATTCGAAACGTTCAGCAAAGCAAAAAAGGACGACCTTATGTAACACACAACAAGCTCACGTCTTATCTCCCTGAGCGTATAAATTCACATTTCAGCCAAAAAGGACCGTAAACTTCCCGTTGCAAGCTCACGCTGAAGCATTAATTCAGTTTGTCCAAAAGCCTGACCCCAAGCAGCAAATTAATATCACCAAAAGACTCCCTTTTTTATTGTTTCCAGAACTCAGGGAATTTTCAGCTATATTGACTCATAGCTTCTGCCGCTGCAAGCTCACCAAAAAACAATATCCCAAAGTCCAAAATTTAGTGATACATCAGCCAAGCGCTCTGTTCGCTGCTGTTATTGAGACAGGCTAAGAGAAGCAGGGCATATGTGCTGTTCTGGGCCAAGGGGAGCTCCAGCAGGCCCATGTGTTTGTGCTGGGCAGGCATTGCACCAATACAGATCAGCACACACAGACTCCTGGGATACAGAGTTGCTCGGCACACGCTCTTTTCAAACTAATTAAAATTGAAATCAACAGCTTAATCAAACACTGCATATGAGATTTCTAGTTAGTTTTCCGAAAATATTACAAGGTAGTCAGGTCGGTCTGCCTCATAAATCAAATCATCAGATCAGGCGTGCCACACATCTAATGTATACATTTCTATTAACCTACTTTAATAGCCAATTGCTGAAAAATCATTTAAAATAGTGTAAGTCAACTGGTAGAGCATTGCATTGGCAACACAGAGGACATGGGTTCAATCCGAAGGAACACAAATACTAATAAAATGGATAGACTGAATGCACTTTGGATAAAAGTTTTTTCCAAATGAATAAAATGTAAATATAATAAATACTCTTACAAGCAAAATAAGTGATTTAGAAATGAGCATAACTAAAATGTTGTATATGTATATTAGATAAAAAATATTATTGTTAATATTAAATACTAATTTTGACAATCATCAAAATGTTATTAATATTTATGACTGTTTCGGTTCAGCAAATCTCTTGATAATTTCCAGGTTTTAACGACTGTGGGAACCCTGCAAACCATTTGTGCCACTTCAACCTGTTACATCTTAATTCATTTGATTCTCTCAATTATTGTAACCAATTGTTCAAAAGCATCATAATAATCACAAAGCTCATTCATCAGCTTTCAATGCTCACTCTTACCTGCTGTAGGGTAGTTGGACGAAAGTACGTTCTCATTGGCTCTCATCATATCTCCAAATCCATTTCCTCGAACCCAGCTGTCATTTAAGGTGTGCAGGGGAGGAAACAGGCCAAACACAGGTTTCTGATCTGGTAAATTCACAGCCGAGGCATTGCTGGTTCCATAGTGGAATCCCTGTCCACCCATATCTCCCACCGTGGCAGGCCCACCCATTCCTGACATCTGACAGTAGCTCCGCCTTTCATTCTCCTGTTTGATGACACCCGGTGTGCACAGCTGGATAAAATCTGTGTCCTTCTCCGTCTTTATGACCGGCATGTTGACACAGGCTTCCGCCATCTGCTGCCGTTTCCCCGAGCCGTTCACATTTGCACAGGTTGCGCTGTTGCCAGTGACAACAGGACTGGTATCCTTTAGCAAGTTGCTCTCTACCAGCAGGGCATCCTCCACTGCCAGGGATGAGAGGAAGGCAGTCTCGTCTGCAACATAGAACTCATTCAGGTCTGATAGAGAGCCAGGTAAGTCCAGATCCTTCAGGATGTCCAACGTATTGTCTCCAATAAGTCTCTCGCTAACTTCTTTATCCTGGTGCCCGTAAGACGAAAAGTCCTGCCGATCTTTTTCCCCAGGGGAAAATTCCTCCATTTTTAAAGTGAAAGTGTCTGGGGCCTGGATGCCAGAACTGCGGTTTAAATCTGCGATGCTCTCGTCCAACAGAGAAAAGCTTTCCCCAGCGTTCAGAATAAATGGGTCTTTTACCTTTTGCTGATGGTGCATTCTGAAGGGTTTAAATATCTTAACATCTGGTTCCTGTATGTTATTTCCTATTGTTGATGGCTTAACGTCACCAGCGTTTAGTCCGTTGGAGAAATCTCCTAAGGTGTTTAAAGCAGACATATCGGGCATGAGGCCTCTCTCAATGCAGTCCCCAAAAGTCAAACTATCAGCTTCAGTACTGCTGTGTTTCAAACCACGATCCATATCTTGATCCTGACAAAAAAAAAGATGAAAAGCAATAAAAAGTTAACATTATCAATAAAACTGGTGGTTGGCAAGAATACATAGTTCACATTTCAATTTGGTTACATGGGCTGCATTGTATTACACATAAGGTTTGTGTAAACAAATATAGCGTGTAGAAAGTACTTATTGATGAAACTGGATTCATTTTGCAACAAGGACATTTAAAATGGAAAAATTTTGTCAAAATGGAAAAATAGTGTTTTGCAAAACCAACACACTTATAATGGCAAAACTTTAAAATGATTTAATTTTAGAAAAAGTGTATTATCCATGGTTTCTTGGCAAGTTTATTATCATTTGTATTATTTGTTTTACTACAAATATCACAGTTAAACTACAGTTATTATAGTCAGACCACAGAAATGTGTAGTTATTGTGGTTTTACTACAAATACTGGTTCATTTTCTGGACTCAGATTCTCACAGAATAGAATAAAACCATATCAAACTACATTTTAAATAAATGTAAAAAGAAAAATCTTCCATCTTTTAGGGTTATGTGGATTTCACTTTTTTTCTAAGATGTTATAAACAATTTGCCTATTAAAAGCCCTTTCCGTTGACCCTTGCATACAAGTTGTGAATGTATAAACAGCATTATTATTACAGTATTATTAGTTCCTTTTTTTTTGGTTTATTAAACTACAGCAATGCATTCAAACTCATCCCACAAAATGGAGTTTGATGTGGCGATTGTTTGTTCAGATAATGAACGCTTGAGGCACGTAGCGACATTAAAACTCATATAAAAATCCTACAAACGCATCAGCGGAGGCGCCGCTGTGCTGACACCTGTTGGTCAAACTCCGCTACTGCACCCAGAAACATTTGAAGTCTACGACAAGCCGCTTAATGTTAATGAAAGCTTACTAAACAAAGATAAATGTAAACAAGAAATAGCAAAACACCTTTAATTTCTCAGCGAGAATCAGAAACAAACCCAGCAAAACGGTTTAAACTTGACGCAAGAGCTCAAGTGCCCAAATGACGCAAGCGTTTAAAGGCACTGAGAGACGCTTAAGGACAACATAATGTCGAGATATGTAGGCTTTTACTTCATATGTCAAGAGAATTAATTCGCGAGCATAAAAAGCAACACAATATATGTGCAGATGGTGCGTATTTGGCGCAAACGCACTCCGCATTCAGCACGCACAACGCAAATGACCTCAAGTCCACACTTACCTTTATAAGCTTTATGACGAAAAGTGCATTTCTCTACAAGTCCAAAGCGTTAAAACGTTCACATCACAACCGCGACACTTGCTCGATGAACTTCCCGCATGGTCGATATACGTTGTAGGATGTTGCCAGGACGCGTTGCAGCTTCTACACAACGTTTCACACACAAGAAAGCGACGAAAACAACAACTTACGCAAAAATTGTGCGTCGACGCGCGCACAGCATGTCGCGAAATAAACTTTGCGCCGCAAGAATAATCGTTATTTTGGTGACGCTCGTGCGAGGAATCGGCAGCGTTACATAAGCCGCTTGTCAAACTCCCGACAGCGCGCGATCTGCCCGTACACGGTAAACGCCCCTCAGACACAAACTCGAGCACAAGTTACCCTTCAGCTCCGCGAATATAAACACAACACATCGTATAAACGATATATATTAACAATTCAAATCGAAAATAGCGTTGACACGTCTGTAAATGACAAAAGTGTGAGCGCGCATGCAAATACCAGGGCTTCATGCGGGCGACTGAAACGGTCAAGCGGTTCGTATACCGGCGAGTGTCACTCTCCGGGTGTCATTTCAGTTCGATGATATCGTGTAAAGACTGTAAAAAAGAGATACAGGGCGATTATATGTACTTTGTAGTCCCGGTCGCTCGCTCGCTCGCGTGCGAACTGTAGCTAAAGCCTGTTAGCGGTCGCGCGCACTGCAACTTTCCCGCATCATAACGCAACTTTTGTATCCGGCTCGCGGCGACATAAAACACGCAGGGTGTGCGTGTCTGAGATCAAATATCTGACCAGGGGTACGCGCAGGAAACGCGACGGAGCAAATATTCAGGGTTTCAATGGCGCAGCACGGTCCGTGAAGGGGCAAAGGGCATGTTCGCGTCAAACGGATATCAAACGTGAAATTAAAGCTTTTGGAGAATGAACGCGGTCGTTACCGTCTTTGTCGTAGGATGAAAGGAGTAACAACTTCCCCATGTCCGAAAATTATTCTCCATCTGCTCAATAAACATAAACGAAATGTATGAGACTTTAGACTGTGAGGTAAGAGACATGCGCACTGGAGGCTCGTGTCACTTTCATGTCAATACTCTTATTTACACGCGCACACGTTCGACGTGTTAGATGTGCACGATAAACACATTTAAACGATGTGAGTGGCTGTTGTGTTGATTTAATCCTTAAGCCACAGTTCTTATGGATACAAGAGTTGTTCCTCTATTTCTGTAATCCCTGACTGGTTTTATATTGGGGAGATCTGTTGTAGGATACCTTGTTTCTTATAAAAAATATGTTAGTTAGTTAGTTTCACGCTAGCACACTAAAGCAAAAGATATAAATAAACACAAGTCATGTGTTTTCCTATAATTATTATACATTTCTTCACAACCCATTCATTCTTCAAACTTACTTGCTCCTTACTGCAGGAGGGCTGCACCCTACACCCTGTTACACCCTAAATATACAGTCAGTCCAGCATGAGGAACTCACAGACACCTAAGGGTGCAGTAATTTAGTAACTCCTGTTCACCTTGTCTTGCATGTCCCGTGTTCCCAGAGGAAACCACCACTGTCACAGTATGAACACACAGAAAGGCCTCCTGGCTCAGACCAGGAAACCTTCTTTCTACCAAATCTCTATATTGTTATGTGAAATATGCTTAATGTACTCCAATTACGCCTCCTATTTCTCTTGTCATTAACACTACCTAATGCTAAAATAACAATATGACAGATTATTTAAGTCAGGTATGAACAGACACGTGTGCATCTTTAATTAATAGATTGTCTTGATAGATTGGCTAGGTCAATCAAACCTTACTTTAATATAAAAAGTGTACATTGCAGGGGCAGAAACGCTGGAGTGTGTTGTAGAGAAAATGGAAAGGTGTACTAAGCTGTTAGGGAGTGAAGGGACAAGGCAGATTCACTCCCCCATGCAAACAAGTTCATTATGGGGTGACGGGTGTGGCGTGGGCATGTGGATGTCTAATTATGCCAGCGGAGAGGAAAAGCATACAAACCATCTCTAGGGGCCAACTAGAAGAAATCACACTGTTCTTTGACTCTGTAAAGCAGCAACAGGGAACACAGAGACTCTAGGTTGCTGTGTGCAATGGGGTCATTATTGATACACAACACCCATTTATCCGTGTCTTCATCGGTCACTCCCAGAAAACATATTGCTAGTTGGAAAATTTTTGTTAATATATGAGTTTAGAAGACGTGATATAGACCAAGAGCCATGTAGACTTGTCTGTTTTGGAGGTTGATTGAAAATGTATAGTATAGTATAAAGCACTTTAGGTAGTTTTGGATAAAAGCGTCTGCCTAATGCATAAATGTAAATGTAATGAAGAACCTGTTCTCAATTCTCTATCCTAATGAAGAATTATGTTCATGTTTGGCCCAATGAGCTAGTTATTTTTACTCTAAATTTCAATTTAAGACATCATTACAATTATTATTTTTGCATGTTGTACCAGGTTTAGAACTTTTTGATAAATAGCTCATCTGTGCCAGTTTTATTGGAGCAACAAGTCTTGGCATATTTTAGCGATGAGCCATGATTTCCTGTAGCTCATAATAAAACTGGCTATCATGCAAATATGCTCACCACTTGCAAGTACAATTGTTTTCTTAACAGTTAGTAGCAATGAAGCGAAGGACATTTTTGCCGGTGAGTTAAAGAGAAGTCTTACCGTAGAGGGAAAATTCATCATTGCTTTATAAAAACACATGAGAGAGGGTGTTAAAAATACATCACTGCTCCTGACCAAAATCTTTGTATTTTCTTTATGTTTTTATTTGGCTCATCTTACAAACTCTGTCTAAGCAGCTACTGTTAAAAATGAATATAATCTGACAGGCAGGCCTTTCCAAAAAATGTCAAGAACACAGTTGACCCAAATAGTCGAGCTGTTAGATCACGTGTTCGCAACTAAACATCATGTGGTGACCCTCTTAACTAGAATGTATATCTTATAAAGGTAAACAAAAATATCCTTGGGTTCAAATGTAATGTACAATACATGTGACTATAAATTGCATAGACCCAGAAATATGCAAAATCATTAACATAAAAACTATTGGGTAAATATGAAAATTGACATTTTATGAATGACACCCTGCTGAAAAGACCAAATGAGATGAACTTGAATGGCAAGTTAGTCCAGCACAGACATGTTGGTCAACCAGTATGATGTTCCTGAAGCATACCAGTATTCAAAGCACAACGTATGCTGCGAACCAGCAATGCTATTTTTTTAAAGGAAATGTCTGAGAACAAACACTGGCCCAAATATTGGTGTATGTAGTAGGCATTTTTGCAGTTCACAGCAACTGGCTGTTTTTTGAATGCAAGAATGCATCATGTGTCAAACTGCTGAAAACAGGAGAATGTTGTCATCTGCTGAAAGTTAAAACATGTAAACGTTGCTAGATGTATTTATTTTGCTATCTTAACTATAAACAGTTACATTACTCATGTAGCTGGGAATGTAAAAACATAATTTAAAAATGTATGTGAGCCCCCAGACCCCTAGAATCAAGTTCACCTTCCACCAAATTACCTACAGCCCTGATTATTTGCATTTAACGTTGTTTATCCCTGCTGTGCGGACAGACGTGTGGCACATTAATGCAAAGCTTTATCAGTAAGCGCTTTGGGAAGAAGTCACCGAGTGCAATAGGCCAGACAAAAGAACTCAGTCAACCTTTTTAGCAACTGCTAAGCAAGATTAACACTAAACGTAGGCCTATTTGGCATTCATTTTACTTAGTATCCCGCTATTAGAATGGATATGTTCCTGCACGCAGCGTGTCGGGATGATGCGAAGCCCTCAGGCGCTGTTTATGCCTTCAGATAAATGAATCATGTTGACTCACAATCTTATTTTCCAAGCACAATAGCCGTGCAAAACAACACACTTTCACAAGCAGGTTGATACAGGAACGAAGGAGCTGTTGAAAATCTTCAGCAGGTGTCATAAAAGTGACCATGCCTGGAAAATTATAACACATGAAGTTTTATGAGTAGGTCACATGTAACGTGTTCATGTCAAGCTTAGGTTAAAATTTCCGTAAGGAAAAATATATTTTAATTGAATAATTGCATTCTCTTATTCTTTCTTTAGGGTGGATTTGAAAGTTGATCAGAATAAATTATGGGCGTGTCCGTTTTCTCCAATAAAATGTTTTCTGGAATGCCCTCTGACTAGCACTAACAAGTAGCGAATTACAGTTTATGGCTGTGGCTTCAAACCCCATTGGCTATTTTAAAACTGGAAACAAAAAAGCGCTCATTTAAAGTGAGCCACTTATTTTATTTCTATGAAGATAAAAGTGTATTAAAAACTTTTCTACACACATTGGTTTGTTTAATCGCTGCACAAAATGTAGATTTCATGCAGTATACACACAGGTCAACAGTTCATTTAAAACTAAACTTGTCTAAGAATATCTGAAGTTACGCAAGAATGCACATGAGTCTGGTAAGATGCCTTGTGAAGACATTCCAGTGTGAACGAAACGAAATGTGTTGCAATGCTGAAAAGGCACAAGTATGAATGATCCGGTTGCAAATGTTCACCCAACATCAGCAAACATATTACTGTGGACGAAATTATTGCCAGCTCGTCACTATTTCAGACAAGATGTTTATGTTACAGATTAACGAACGCACAGAAGCACATAAGTTCTTGGCCACAAACGGTCTAAAGTGTGTTGTAACTTCAGAGATGACTGAAGATGGGAAACTTGGCAATAGCAATCGGAGGTACGTGGAGACCTTGCCATCCTAATTTACAATGTTCTTTTTTGCTTACTCTGCCTGTATTTCATTACCGTGTATCTCTGTATCAAGTGAGCAGCTCAGAGATGGCAGAATGATGTGGCTACATAGAATGATACATCTCAGGCTATTAAAAGCGGTGTTCATCCCCAGTCCAGTATGTTCAGTATCTTCATCCAGAGGAGCCACTTTAGCCAAGCAAACTGGCACTTGGCGTTTGAGAGTTGAAAGTGGAGTGTTTTGTTTTGGTTGTAGTGTAATTTAACCAGTTAACTGTCATCGTTCTACAGGTGAAACACTTATTCACTTTAATATTTCATAGTTGAATTCTAATCTAGTCATGACAAACTACAGTATATTTTACATTTACATTTAGGCATTTGGCTGATGCTTTTATCCAAAGCGACTTGTTAGGAGACAAATAATATGTTGATAGAAAGACTCAAGAATAAATATTCGTAACAATAAGCAAAAAAAAAAAGGTTTTAAGGTTAGTGATATTTTTAAAATACAAAAATTTATTTAAAATTAAAAAAAAAAATTAAAATATTTAAAAAGTTGTATAGTGCATTTTCATGTGTATGCTTAATATGTGTAATGACGGTTATCAGATTAAGTAACAAAAAATTCCTAATACGTTCAGATATTTAAGGTGCAGTAGTTAGAGACGCAAAGAAATACTTAAATAGGGTCACATTAAACAGTTTTGTACAGAATTGTTTAGGGTATCATTGATATCCAATGTACATTTATCCATTTGGCAGACAACATTATACATTTTATCAGTACCGTATGTTTGTTCCCTCGGATTCTAACCTTTTGCTGCTAAACCAGTTGACCACTAAGCAAAACCAGCTGAAAAGCAACATTGGTTTAGACAACTGGTTTTAATCACAAAAGCAATCGGGCTTCAAATCAACAGTCCAATGTAGATTCAATCATCATATTAAATCTCTCATAAAGGTAAACACTCAACAGTCAAGATCAGAACATTTGGTGCTCTGCTTGTTGCAGCTCTCTTAGATACTGACCATAGCAGTTCATTTGATACAGTCAGCCTGACATTTTCATTATGTATTCAGGGAGCTCAGTGAGTTCCTGCTAGTTGATACCATGTCTGAATGGCTGTAGGAGGGAGACCGTCTGTGACTCAGGCATGGAGGGGTGGAGACTGAAGTAAACACAGAATAGTTCACCCGAACATAAAAAAACACCCAGGTGTGTGAGTTTCAGGGGAGGAGAAAATCATTTATGAATAATTTATGAATAATTTTAATCTGATTCTTTGAATTGTTGTTCCACTGAACAAGATCTTTACAGAACAAAATAACATTCTTTAGACAGGATGGTGAATCAATAATGAACTTTTTGTGTTATTTCTATTACTGCAAGACATATAAACCCAACAGAAAGAGATTATGTCTTACACACAAAAATTGGAACATTCAGAACACACTGTACAGATTATTGACTAAAAATATCAAAAATTTCAGTCGTGAAACACCTTAGCTATGTCATTTAACACCGGTGCATAAACCAGTATGAGTAATAAAGTCTCGGGGTAACACTCTTTGTCCACCAATCTCTAGTGCTTTTCAAGAAAAAATTGTTGGAGTTGGAGCCTTAACCAGGAGACCTCAGGAGAGCTTCTCAAATTCCCCAACTTAACCTCGGGCCTGGACCGGACACAGTGTATTTCTTTTCGTCAGTCAAACAAACACTTGTTTTGTGACAAGTCTTTTTATATTTGGGTAAACTATTCTTTTAAGTATGCAAATTTCTGATCCTGCAGTTAGATTTCACTTATAAATATCACTATGGTTTCAATATTTGACATGCCATTACTCAGTCAATATTAAAGATATTAAGATTATATTTTTCCAGATTGCTCTTTACATTCTGTCGGATGAGTAGATGTGTAGAAAACAGTAAAGCTGAAAATGATGACTTCAGCTGGGTTTTCAGGCAGACTCACATATGTTGCGGTTGCTAGGGTGTTGTGGGTGGTTGCCAGGTTTGTCAAGCAAATTTGTCTGATTGCTAATAAAAAAATAACACACTCATTTCTTATAATTTAGGGTCATTTATGCCTGTATGAAATGCTGAGTCTTTTTATACTTAGGGATATGGGTTTGTTTATTTGTTTGGATGGATTTGTATCTAGGCTTAAAACTGGTCTGCCATTGACCAATAGAAAAAATACTGAATCAATTAGAATATATTAGAAGGTTTTTGGGACAACATATTGACATGTTGCATCACCAGAGATGCTTTTAATGAAATTTATTCATTTAAAGATTCATTCATTTGTGGGTGGCATAATTAGCTCTGCACTGTACATACTGATTTAAAGTGCAAATCAATAACTGGGACAATCAAATACTGTACAATCCCCCACACAGATTTTAATACTGTGTAGATGAACCGAAAATAAAAACAATCTTTCTTCATCTTATAATAAGGACTAATAATAAGGACTCCTCTCTCTGATGAACTCAAATTAATCCCAAAGAGGAGGGATAAGATGACTGTAGAGTCAATAATTCATAGCTATAAATAATTAATGGAAATATATAGATAGAAATGTTTTAAATGACCCAGAAAAGTATTTCACCGTCATCTAGGTGGCACAGGCCACAACGTGCTGGCAAACCTGTTCCACCACACAGACTCAAAATAATGATAAGTGGATTAGTATCTGCCATGTACTGAATATCCAAAACCATTTTAGCATCAGTCATCATTACCCTGTTCTTCAAAGTCTATAGAGACACACCTTTGACCTCCTACAATAGCGTCATCTCTACACATGGTATGAAACCAAATGACATGCAAATGGATTAATAGAATATATAATTTTCCATTTTAGCAGTTGTTTTTAACCAACTGGTCTGTAGGCCATTTCTTGTGGATATGTGAAGTCAGTTCACCTCAAGTTTATACAGGTGTGCTATTAGAGTAACCACAGGTGTAATTCATCACATTAACTATGGACATATTCCACTAACAACCAGAAACTCCAAATATTTTTATGTCTTGGTTTTGAACACTAGAGGGATCTTATATGCGCAGTGTGTACGTCATTGGTGTTAAAGTCATTTGGAAGTCTTTGGCATCCGTTGGTTGGTATAACTGTGTGTGGTTGGGTCATTTTTGGGTCATTCCACCTTCTGGATTCAGAATAGCATGGAGAAACTTCCAGACTGCAAATACATGGATTGTGTGGAGAGAAGACTATGTAGAAAACTGACAAGTTATATCTGAATTTATTGCTGATCTCCCTCATTCCTCCCAGATTTGGTAGGTGTTACAGTCGAGAATCCAGCTGACTGGTGAAGTAGTGTTCAATTGATGGGTTGGCAGGGATTACCAGGAGTTCAGTCTTGGCACGGTTGAGTTAAAGGTGATGTATCTTCTTCCAGGATGAGATGTCTAAAAGGCATAACAATTGTTGCCCTGGCATGAAAATTGCTCTTAGAGTTTTGGTCGTACAATTATTTGCTTGATTACTAAATAGGACCTTTTATCCATCAAATGTAAATATATATAAAAAAATTGTGAATTAATTTGGGGCTGTCTTTAATTGTAGTAAAGACTACTTTAATATTTTGTTTTGACATTGACATTGTGTTTTACTTATTTCTATGTGGGTTGAAGTCATATGACATCTAACTAATATTCCTGCAAAATTATTCCCAACAGCTCAACTTATAAAAATTAAGTTTAACGTTTTGCATCAGGGTAAGGAGACAGTTTTGAACACTGATTTTTTATGTACAATAACTTGTTTTTTACCTTATAAGTTACAGATTTTACACTTCACGCCACAGATTATAGATCAAGAGGTGCTTGTGACACATTTGAACCGATGACCTTTCTGTAAATGACTCTGGCTTGATTTGAGTGCCAGGTGTTACATGCCAATCATGAATTGTTTGCGAGAGCCATCAAACTGATAACAGATGATTGACCCAGATGCTGCGCTGCAGATTGTTGCCTGTGACAAAAACAGCAGAAATATTTGGCTAACGCTTCACTGGCCTGCAAAAGTTCAATGGAAATTTCTCTTGATGGATTCAAGCAATGTCAAAAACACTGCTGTCCAAACCACTTCATCATCTGAACAGAATCGTGAAAAGCAGATCTGGTCTAGCTCAATCGCTCTGAGCTCATGTTGGTGATCAAATGCTCTGGTCAGACTCAAAAAAACATTATCTTAACCCAACATGAGACAAATGTTTTCATGTTGGAAGTGAATATCCTGAAGGACACGACGTGATCGCTGTTTATTAGAACATATTTGATGTTTAATAAGACTTCACTGTGGGCGGAGCTACCCAAACCAACATACAGAAAGAACGAATTATAGCAACACTGTAGATGAAAATGGATGTTTTTTTATTGCGTCTGCTTTTCCGTGTTGTTACATTTCCATCGCATAAGGTAAATGTCCCTATTATCTGACACATCTCACTGAATTAGGTCTTCCTGAAATATCCCACCTGTCTGTGACGTCCTGGGCTCTGTAAACGGCAAACAAGACCACAGTCACATTCAGGACTTTGAAGTGCTTACTGCCTGTCAGTTGGTTTGTGTGTTCACAGCCTGTGTATGTGAAACAGACAGCAGATCATTCAACTTTAATGTAATATTCAGTTTCATAAGCAGTTTACAGTGTCTGGTTTGTCATGTGGAAACATTGTTTTGCTACTGTTACTTTTGACAACTTTGACAACATTGAGATCATTCGGTCCTGCTTCATTTCTCAACAATACAACAGTGTATTTGCAGGGCAATGATTTGGAAAGAGGGGTCATTTATAATTCAGGGACAAAGTCTGGTAAAAGCTTTAGAACAGTGTACAGCATCTATAAGAGATTTTTGCTATTACCTTTTTTTTGCTTTTAAAAAGACTTCACCTTTTTTGACAGATAACAAATGGATGAGAATTATATTAATGAGATTAATAAATGTTATAATTAGGGGTGTAATGATATATTGTGACATGGTATATTGCGATACAAAACAATTATGATATGTGTTGTAGAGCTGATAAGTTTAATGATATTGACTGGGCTGTAATGTATATATTTTAATGTTTTGTTTTTTGAGCTTTTACTGTTGAGCTTTTTATTCTTCCTTATGTAATTTTAATTTAGTTTTAATTTTTTACAGGCTGAATTTACATACAGTTGTGCGTAAAACAAAAATGTTATTGAAAATTGTTAATGTTTTAAAAATAAATCAGTTATTTGAATTTTTTAAGTTAATTTAGTTTAATCTTAGTTCATTATAGTCATTTTTTATTTTAAATGATTTTAAAAATATGCTACTATTGTGCAACCGAGTTCAATGTATTGTATCAAATTGTGAGCTAAGAATATTGTTACACCTCTCATAATAATAATAACAATAATAATCATCACAGAAAAAATAATGAATAAAAACATAAAGAATTAATATAATAGATAAAATCCTTGTGAGTACCTTGTGACTATATGAGATGACCACAGATGTGAAATCTTATTTTTCACTCTGTATATAGAGTCAAAGATCAACGTGAATGCAGAAAATGAATGACGTAAATGGCAAATGTGTATGTGGAATTGTGCACACACACACGCGCACACACACAGGATCTCATTAAGCATCGTAGGCGTCTTTAGGGAAAATGTATATGTACATGTAAAGACTGCCTTCTTTAGGTGCTGCCATGGCAACCCAATGCATTTCTGTGTAACACAGCTACACTGTGGTCATTTTCCTCTCCTTCCCACAGAGAGCTTTTACATTTTCATGCGTTTTTATCTGAAAGCTTTAGTCATGCATTTTTCTTTCTTTATTACACTCTTGTTTTTGCATCACATTTAAATGAAATTGTTACAGGATTATTAATAGATAATCTGCTTCGTTTGATAGTTACATGGTTAAAGATACCATGAAATTACTTGATAAGTTCTGTGTTGATGTATTTTCTTTCTCCAACAGGATGTGGAAGTTTTGGATGGCCTGTGATGCATTACTTATTATTAATGATGGTATTTATAAAAAAGGCATTTTAGACATTATTTTAATAAACTAAAAGCCATTAATAGTAATATAGAGTCAAAAGTTTTGATTTTGTTTTCTGTAAATGACTATTTTGTTGAAAATTTTGAATTTTGATGGACTGATGTTTTTAACAGTATAAAAAAGATAGATCAGATATATAAAAGGCAAACACTTTCTTGTATACTGTAGGAGCTCTTGTAAAATTTGAGGACAGAACATTTTGTATTGGGTAACATAACCTGTTGATATTTGAATCACGCTGCATGTTTTCTGTTAAATATAATCATTACATATACACATACATTGTCTTGATTATTTACCCAGTAGGGCATGTTAAATGTCAGACATGGCAGATGTTTAAGTTGCTTCTCTCTAAACCTATTGTGACAGTGGAATAAACCTATATCTGTCATGTAAGGTTTGGAAATTGTATCCTGAAAGTCTAAATTGTAGGTTGTTTTTTACCAAAATGAATTAGCAGTGAACTGCACATGCCTTCTTACTCACAATCTTGGGTGTTTTATTAAGTGTTAAAGTGAGTCATGCCATTGTATTGAATCCAACCAACTGGATATTCCTTCAATTACTTCCTAGAAAGTAGGGCGTTTGGAATGACACGGCGGTGAACCGTTTCTTGAATAATGCACTTCAAAGTATCACTCATGACAGTAGCGCAAACAGTGCAGGACAAGTCACACGCCAAATTGTGAATACATAAGGGTTAGGGCTTTGTTCAAATTATAATCATTTATCGTCAAATTGCATGAATGATGACAAAACAGGAAAGAATTTGTAATAGAAAAAAATGTGCATGTCTGGCTGACAGTGAAGCATGAGTCACAACTATGGTTTTAATTATGTCATTTTTACCCTTGAGATGTGTGTCTGTCAACCGTAGTGGCTGACGGCCATAGCCATTTTGAGTAAAGGGAGTCAGAATCTGGCAAGCAGCAATTTGGAAAAATGTTGTCAGAGAGTTGGTGATTTGTAGGACACTGCTGAAGATACAAAGACTATAATCCATGATAAATTAAAACATTGAATTATAGTATTGTTATTATAAACTATTATTATTGTATTGTACTTAAAATATTCAAATGTGTTTTATGCTCAAATCTAATGCGGATGGACATTTACTCGGTAAAATAGATTTAAAAATATTTAAAAACACTATTTGGAAATAGTTAAGGACCATTTGCTAAAAGCCTTTTTAGAAATAATACATTTATAAATTCTGGTAGGATAAATAAATCCAAAATCCTGAGACCAGTCAGGCTTCATAAAATTATTACTAATTACATTGTCAATTTAAATTATTCACCAATTGTCCAATTACAGTGTCTAAAAAAATGTTAATTACTAATTACCTTTTAAAATCTGTAATATATTTACAAATGAATTTTAACAAAATGAATCAATTTCGAATGCATTTAGACTTGCTTAAATGTTGATGTCGTTCAATATTGTTTTATACAGAACTGTTGAACGTTTTAACAGTATGTAGTGCAAGTAAATAATAATAAGTAACTGTAATTACTTAAAAATGAAGTGTAATCTCTTACTTAAGTAATCCCGTACCATAACCCCTTACTTTTCAGAGGAAAGGTAGTTTATTTACAAAAAATGTACTTCAATAAAAATGATTATTTAAAATCTTTATGTATGTTTTATGTCCATATCTCACACAATAGGACATGACAAAAAAGCATTTTTTTTAAGGATTTATCTATTTAAAAAAACATGTTAGAAAGACTACCTTGTCAACACTGTTGAATTCATGCATCATGTCAAATGCTTTCTTATTATCTGTATGTATAACATACAGGCATTTCATTATTGTTGTTCTTTAGTCTAATAGAATAAAATTCTTGTTTATTTGTTGAAGTAATTTGAGGCTGTTATTACGGGCTATTAGGAAGGATCATGTTAATGAGCTATTAGAATGCGCTGTGGCCGATGTTCCCTTATCCACTTTCCAAAGGACACAGCTGTTCACAAAGCCATGTTCAAATCAGCAATTTTCTCTCATTTACACAATGCTGCTAACGCATGGCTGGAGCCGAGACTGCGGCCGTTGACACAAGCAAATATTAACAGATGTGAAAACAGGAGAATAAGGACCTGCATTAAACCTTCATTAGGGAAATCAACCAGTACGTGGAGGTGAACGTTCTCCAAGAATTAGACCTGGAAATATTAAGATGGGGCATTATCTCTTGGATCTGATTTTTGATGGTTTGATTTCTGATTGACAACCTCTTGAAAATAAAAACAGGTCTACTATTAAAACCAATGGAATGAGAATATGGTACTACATAATCCTTATAAATGTATTTTTGTTTCCCCTAAAATCCAACAAGAAGATGAAAAGTGTTTTCTGCAAGTGACTGTACAATATGGACTGCAGGAAACCAAAGAAAACCTGTTTGTTTGTTCTTTAATCATGTAATAAATTTGCACTTTTATTATTATTTTCTTATTATTTTCCCCTTCCACTGGTGTTGATTTGACAGCACGGGAGGAAAACAGCCAGGCATGTTTCAACCGCAATCTCCAGACTAAGCCGACTGCAGGCCGGCTGCCTTGAATTCTTGCCTAGAAATATTGGAAAGGGTGTAGTTGTGTATTTCATTCCTAAAGATTTCCACAATTTTAATGTAATTAAAATTGGTACTTTTTAAATGCATTTTTCAGATCTGGATTTGCTTGACTTATTAGTGCACGATACTCTAAATAAAAATTCCTTTATCAAACTGAAACAATTCTTTCTTGGATGAGATCACTTTTACTTTTCAACACATTTTCTCCACGTTGCCACATCTCACTCCCATATGTGACCACCACGTTCTAATCCATTCCAGATGGATAAAACCAACCACTGAATATGCTGTTTTTACTCTAAAATATTTCACATTATATCCTTATTACAGAAGTCACATAGGATGCTTTTCACATTACCTTTAAGACAAATGACAATTCACAACTGTTGACTGTTGATAAGCGATAGCAAAATAATTTGAATCTAGGTTCGTTTAATAAAAATTTCATATTAAAATCTTTGGCTTCTGATGACAAACTATCACATCTTATAGACTCTTTTGGCCCAAAGAGATGTCTGTAAATGGGAACACTGTGTTGTTTCTTAGATGTTCTGTTCAGTTTGTCACAGACACAAGCAGGCCTTTTCTTCTCCGCAGCTGGTCATGGGATTGGGAATAAAATGAAATATGTGGACGTTTGGAATCATGTGATGTCCAAATGTAATATGACTTAAAGGCTGCTGATCTGACTGCTGTCTGTGACTACCACAGGACATGAAAGCAAAGCAGGACAATAACTGCATGCTTTTATTGTCTCAGAAACAACAAACATGTATGTGTGTGTGTGTGTGTGTGAGAGAGAGAGAGAGAGAGAGAGAGAGAGAGAGAGAGAGAGATTTGTGTATTGAGTATTGTGATAATCTGTGTCCGTAGAAATAGAAAACAGTAAAGATTCCAGTTCTGTTCTGTACATGCTTTAACACTTGAACTGCCTCTCGTCCAATTAGATTGAAGTATTGAGACTAACTTTTACATCTTGTAATCAATCATTTCCTATATAGAGCCAGTCCTCCTCCAAAAACAACACACAGATCACTTGTGCATGCAGATTTTACAACCTATAATTATGTTTTAATGTTAAGAATAAACAATACTTCTACAGCATTTATTCATCTTAGTACAGAATAATTTCAACATTTACTAATACATAAAATCAATCGTTGTATTTGGTATAATTTCTTAAAGCATTTTGTAACATAAATGAAAAATGAACAATTGTACTGGTCTTAACAGACATTAACAAAGGTGAATAAATGCTGTAAAATATATTGCTTGTTGTTAGTTATATTAGCTAATGCAATATGTCAACAAATAAAAACTTTATTGTGTTAACAAAAACATTTTTGAAAGTCATAAATGGAGTTTAATAGATACAGGTGGTGACTTAATTTACCCACTGGCACATATTTCCACAGCCTCCTCCATGTGTATTATATGGTTTAATCAGACCACCCCCTTCTCATCTCATAACTCTCTTTATTCTGTCTGAGAAAGTACCACCTTCTTTGAAACTGACATCTTTATGCAAATATTGTGGAAATTCCAGACTAAGATTGTGGTTTCAGCCTATGTCGTCCCCCACACACTGTATCATTTCTGTGCACTTCATGTCTATATTTACTGTATGTTGTGACTGTTAAATAGTTCTTTGACACATTGCTTGTCTCACACAATCATTTTCAAAACAACCAAATTTGTTATGTTTATAAAATGTCTCCTGCTCTTAGATCATAAAAAGTCAAAAGTTTGTGCTGATCCTTTCTGACGTGCCTCTGATGGTTGGTTGAACTTTAATAATGTGCCTTGCATGCATCATTAAATTATTAAGTTTCTGACTTCAGCCATGAACGTTTATAGGCATCTTCTGGACAAAATAATATGTCTGCGGACGACATCTGTGGCCTGCTGTAGATTAACAATAATTTTGACTCAACCTTCACTGTGTAAAAACAAAGGAAAATCTCATAAAATAGCGTTCCTGTAACTTGTAATGCTAAGGTTGTGGGTTCAATCCCTGGGACAAATACTGACTGTGTGTTGCCTTGGATAAACGTGTCTGCTTAATGCCTAAATGTAAAATTATATAAAGTAAGGCACTTACTTTGGAAGTCAGTGTCGCATGTGTCACAGACATGTAAAAGGAACCTCTGCTAGCTTTTTTGGTACAATAACACAGGCTTAGGTCACAGGTTTCTTGGTGGCGGGAGTTCTGCTTGCATCCAATTCCACATGAAAAGAGAAAAAAAATCAATAAGGAAAATCAGAGTCCGGATTTATTTTATTTTATTAATTTATTCCATATACACAATAATGTAATTGAGTCTGTGATCTTACCTATAACACTCACATCCACCTGAGCTGAAATCAAAATTCATTAATTTTCTTCCTACAGATCTTTTTCATTAAAACTTTTTAATAGACCTGATCTCTGAGATACAGCATATCAACACATGAAGAAGTCACAAAAGATGGGTTTTAAAGATCCTGTAAAGATCAATGGTTTTTATGACATCATTCCGCACTTCAGCTTCTCCTGCATGTAAACGCCATTGGCTACTTGAAAAGTAGGAGGAGCCACTTAATGTGTCCCGCCTTAACTTCTTGTTTAAGTAGAAATTATGCCACTTTGTTACTTGCCATCCACTTACCTACTCTTGTAAATACCACTCACCTATTGTTTTAAATAACAAAATCACACAAATCTAGGTTTAACTGGATGTGAATGTAAGTGGCTGAGATGACAGTTTTGAAAATAAGCATAAAATTAAACAGCTCATATACATTTTATTTGACATCATGATGTTGATGGTAAAGATTTTTGAAAAATTTTCAAAGTGCCAGATACAGTTGATCAACAACTACACAACACAATCTAGAGTACTAGAAATGTCACAGACACAAAAGCTGACCAGCAACATACTGCCAAGCTGCAAGCAGTTTCCCTAAACAACTGCAGTTACCTGCCACGGTTACCATGCCAACAACTGCAGCTGCACAGTAACTGCATCCTCCTTCAGTTTGCAGTGCAAAACCTGTTGATCTGCTGACCGATCAGCAGGTTTAACCTAATAGACACTAAACGATATGGGAAAATAATTGTGCATAGTCCAGTTTTGCTATATCAGTATATCAGATATCTTACATATGAAGAAAACGGTTCAGTGCTGTGGATGTGCTCTGACAGGTCATGTCTGCAACGTGAATGTAATTATACATTCGCTAGCAGGTGTGGTTTTAATGCATGTGCACATCTGTACATGCAGACATGTGGTCAATGTATAATGTTAGTTTTAAGTGTCAAGCATACCCCTGCATTCCTATACTGTTTCTCATTTCTTTGTCCCTCACCGGGAAACTCTTTGGCCCTGCATCCCGTCCTCGCCTGGGCGGGCAGGGCAGCCATGTGTAACAGAGGGCCACTCATTAAATAATGTAGAGCGGAGAGTTCATGTAAGGCACTGTCACAGCTCATTACACAGCTGAGCGCTTCGTGTGCTATACTGCAGCCATACCGCGTCCTCCAATGCCAACAGAGCGCCGATTACTTCCAGCCACGTTCAGGAGAAGAAAGACATCACGAGAGCTGTGCATAGGCTACTTTAACACATATCATGAAACATGTCATGTCCAGGTCCTGTAAGACCAAAAGAAGGAATAAGAAATAAGAAAGCGAGCCTGTGAGATTATTTTTTATGACAAGTGGCCCCTCATTGTAAAGTATTTATACATAATGGTATTCCTTGCACTGACTTTATAAAGATAGTCACCCTCATGTCATTTCATGACTTTCTTTCTTCTGCAGAACACAAAGAAGATATTTTGAATAATGTTGGTAACCAAACAACACTGGCCCAACTGACAGATTCATTCCATATCATATACATAGTCATATACAGGTTTAAATGACATGAGGATGAAAAAATGGAGACAGAATTATAATTTAAATATTAAAAACAGAAATTGTACACTCTAAAAATGGCTGGGTTGAGTCAAATATAATTTATTATTATTATTATTATTATTATTATTATTATTATTATTATTATTATTATTATTATTATTATTATTATTATTATTATTATTGTATTCATATTAATATAAACATTGTTTTTATTAACTAAATATTATTGTTATTTTTTATTCTCTTAAGACAACTTTAAGTAAATATTATATATTTAAATATTAAATTTACTTCCCATCCATTAAAAAATTGAGGAATTTGTAGTTTGTCTCAAACATTTACTTTATATCATAGAAATAAAACTAGGTTTAAATATATACATTAATATTAATGTTTTAGTCTGACCATGAAGCCGCATTTACAAAGAACGTTTCATAACATGTTTATGCTTTAATATGCCTTTAAAAAATACATAGCACCATGTCACATGGCATACATTTATTCACGCTTCAGAGATTCTAGGTATGTCGAAATTAATTTATGAATCTGTATTGCTAATGTTCACTAAACATTTTCCTTTTGTGTATATGCAAAATTAGGACAAAAAAAAATAACAATGCTGAAATGCCAAACAGCAGTATGTGCAATCAGTTTCTATGTGATTTTCTGCAGTGAAGGTCTTCAATCACACAAACAAAAAACTGGATAAAAGTGTTCATATCATGCAATCTTTTCTCCAAAGCGCCCACTTACAATACAGATTTACTACATCATAATCTAGAATTTATAACCATTCTTCTTTTCTTTTAGACCTATAAAAGTAAACAATCCATTTTTGCAGCTGTGCAAGGCTTGAGCAAGACATGTAAACGCCCTCTTCACTTGTGAAATGTGCAACAGTGCTTTACTGTGTTAACACATGAGCTGTGGGTTTGCTGTCCAGTCCAATATTCTTTCAGTCTCATATGCCCACGAGTCGTCTATAGTCTGTTTTTTGATGCAAACTGCACACAAAAGCAAACTGTTGTTTCATTTGCATGTTGTCATTTTCATCTAACAAAACAGTTTCTGGATGGAATAAGCTAAATGTCAAATGACATTGACTATGGAAACTTTAATATAGATTTGAACTCCCTAATCCTGTTTAAAACAGCCTCTTTGCAGCGCTCGCATCACATTTGGTGTAAACTTACATGAATGTGGCTGTTCAAATGTCAATGTTTTAAATTTCTCTTCGAGCTGGCAACAAATTTTAAGTTGCAGTAAGTTATCCGTCTTCATCATACATTGCACTGTGATCTCAAAATATCTTGGAAAATTTGATCTGTAAAATATGACCAGTATATATATGTTAATCTGCACATTACTCATAATGTTTGTCATAAAATAGAGGCGTGAATCAAGTTTCCCAGAAAAGAAAACGTGATGAGATGAGGAACGAGATGCAAAGCGGTTTTCCTGTGAAACGTCCCTTTGGTGTTGTTGGAATAATGTGCAACATTCAATTATCTGAAAGAGCATTTAATGATAATGATGCTGTGATTAATGTGGGTCTGGTTGCTCTATATCTCACACAGAGTTCATGATCATCTTACTCATTATAGGGTGAAAAGAGATAATTATCTATCTGTTCGGTTCTGTTACAGGGTTAAAAGTGCCCTCGTACAAGTTATCACATGTCCCTGTAATGACAGATTAACTCTCGATGCTGATAAGATGTTCTCCTTACTGAAAGAGTGACTCACGGATCAAACAATCGCAAATAAAGAAATATTTCTAAAACTGTTTTTATCTTAAACTGGCCCTCCGTTAACTTCTTTGCTTGTTATAAAATTTAAAGAAATACATACAGATAGTAAACGTTGCAATCTGTTTTTACATGCTCATGTGGTTTCAAACCCACGTGCAGTTATTTTATTTTAACAATTTTTTACTTTGCACATAAAACACGTTTTTCACATATTGCTCCTGTCTATACAACGACTGTTCGCAGTGATATCAGTGACACTTTGGTTGATAAATAATTCATTAACAAAGGTAATTTTAGATTAAAATGTATATATTTGTATAAGTTAAATAGGTGCAACTAGAAAATTGTATTTAGCTTTGGACCACACGGCATTTCAAGCCATTTTAGACTCCCAAATGTTGCATGCAGACAAAAAGTAAGGTGCTAAAGTTATTAGACTTATAATAAACATTCTGCAGGCAAAAAGTAAAGTTATTTCAAGCTTTTAAATGCTTAAAATCTCTGTTTTGTGGAGGCGTTACACTACACGACTAAATAAATGAACATGGAAGTTGCAGATAAATTTAAGCAGTAACTCTTCCTAATTTGCAAGCTTAAAATGTTCTCTTTACTGCCTTTAGGGGTGTTTACTGTAAAGTTACTCTGCAACAATGCAAAATTATGAAAGGCGCTATAGAAATAAATTTGGATTGAATGATAAGGACAGACACAATTTACATAGAACAAATTCAAGCTTTTTCACTGTACAGCCAAATGCTAAAAGTAATACAGAATTTTTTAATAAAATTTTTTAATTAACTACCTCGCAGGACTGCAAAATAACATCTTGATATCTCAGCTTGCAGTATGTGACCTTATCATGTGAAATGAAAAATCTCCATCTGAAAGTAGTAAAAGACTGCAGGAATTCTTCAGAAAGTCTTGATGGAAAGGTAGCTTGTGTAATTTCACCGTTCTTTCTTTGGGTAACAGTCAGCTCAGTACGTGCATCCTTGTATGGTAATTAGTCTCATTATCAAAATGCAGATTAACGGAAACTGAACGATGCATTTTGTCTTGATCAGTGTTCAGGCTAATCTATTAAACCGGTTGAGAACGTGACTCTCAGGAACGCAGACATCTGACATATGGAAGAGCTCGTAAAATTAATAAACAAACACACACATCATAAATAACTACAGCTTATACTCAATTAAAAACATTTAGGGCTCATTATATTGGTTTAGATAATTAGGCATAATTAAGTTAAACAAATATCATCTTTTGATGTGATTGCGCAAAAAACAAACAGCTAATTGGGTTCTGGCTTCCTAACACGCCTTGCGGGGCAAAGCCCTTGTTGTCAATGACAATTTCCAATTAAATAGTATTTATTGTTGTTACTTAAGACAGTACCAGCAGTCCCTTTGGAGCAACTTTGGCATTCATACCAAAGACGAAAACCAAAATACGTGATGTGTATTTTGGTTATCGTCTTTGTTATGAATGCCAAAGTTGCTCCAAAAGGATTGTCTTTGCAGTAAATGTACAATTTGTAATTGTCTTAAACATTAAAACTATAACAATAAAACTATAACAATAAACTATAAAACTATAACAATAAAAATACAGAGGTACGATATTGTTGACAGCCAATCAAAATCCATTCAAATTTAAAGGTCTCTTACAAACACCCACACGCTTTAAAGCTGGCAAACACCCACACGCTGACTGACAATTGCGCTAAAGCGGCAACTCATCGAGTTCTGAATCGACTTAGAGTTCGCGCAACGAGTGCGACAATTAGTTTAATGAAGATCGGACGTGTTAGGAAGTCACACATAGTGCTCAAGTAACAGTGCTGGGTTGAATATTCATGTCCTGGCTGCTCACGGATTCATCACTCCACTGAATACCAATAGCCATATTTCCCACCAAACACCATCTCACCCTGTGCACACACACTCATTCAGTTCATTATTTTTGGACCGCTGTGCTTACAGACATAACACCTGCCATTTTAAAAGGCAAAAATCAAACCCGTCTATTTCTAAAACAACAACAGCTTACATACTGCAACATTTAGTTACTCACCGAAGAACATTTCATGGCTATTTTATACGTCAGGAGTCTTAATTGAGTTCTTATGTGTCATTTAAGTATCAACAATGTCTCCAGGAATTCCTTAGCCGAGATAAAAATAGAAAGAAATGAGACAACTTTTTGACATGGAAGTTTAGAGCTTAAAAAATAATGTGGAAAATGTATCTCAGATGAACTGACCTTGGAAAAAAAAGACCATAAAATTACTTTTGAGTTAAAGTTCACCAAAAAACAAAAATGTATTTACTCAGCCTGGGTGAGTATTTTCCAGATATAGATGTAGATATATGTCTTTTTATAGCTTAAACAGTTTAAAATACAAAAACCCGTCATTTTACCTCAAAAATGAAAGAAATGTTGTTTGTGTTCAGCCGAAGAAATAAAGTCTTGTGCATCTGAAATGGAATGACAGTGAGTAAATATGAGCGAACTATTCAATTAAAAATCTCTCTAAACTTCTCTAACTATCTCTGTTATCTGGGTATAGTTTAAGATACTGCTGAGATCTCTAAAGAGACACATTTAAGATTACTGGAGTTATTTTCTTAAGAACGAAGAAAAATGTATGAGACACCACAACAGAATGCAGTCAGAATGCAGCACAGCAACAAATCCTTCTGTACTGTAAGAGTTAGTCAGTATCTGTTTTGACTTGAAGACAAAAACAATTATGTTTTCATGTGAGAAAGCCGCTTTGCAGCAGCTCTGTTGGACATGGTAAAGTGTCCGTGTGGTAAAGATGAAAAGCACGGCTTCACTCATTTATCTACAGAGGCTCAGGTGATCCACGAGTGCGCAATATTGGTCATGTAAAGTACAGTGATATATCAGGCATGGCTCAGAGAAGGGCTGATTACTACATCCACAGGATTCCATCATTTCAGTCTCATAGAGACGATCACCTAAAGGTTAAAGACTTCAATCTGGAAAACCAAAACATGAGACGCCACCATCTGGAGAACTTGCAGAAATTGGTAACTTTTCAAGATTTCACAATGAGAAACTGACAAATCTGTATAAATCATTTTTCTTTTTGTGATAAAGTTTTTTCTTTACCAAAAGTTTACAGCATACTGGATAGTTCAGATGTCAATATTTGATGGTTTATACACTCATGTGAGGGTTTTAAAGTGATTTTTCACAGTCAGGTAAAGGGGTGTTTTTAGAATCGTCACATCCATAACGATCCATATTCCTCATAAATGAGCACATGAAAATGAAAATAAAATAACTATTTTATGTTCTTCATCTCTTCTTCATTTGTTGGGTATTATTGCTTCTGGTTTGTGCATTTTAATTCACAGAAATCCTAGAAAGTATGTTGCCACTCAAAAACATGTGTTCTTTCTTTCAAATCCATAACACAGATATATTTCCATTTTTTATAATAGATACATTTGTGTATAGACTGATATTCTTCTAAAGTCTGGAATCTGCCAACAGGGCTTTAATAAAATATAAACAGTTGATTCAAAATATTAATAATAAATACATTCTCTGAGAATTTATATTTCAAGTTTGGACTTAAAATGTCACATCCAAACTGCTTGAATTGCTATCATAGTGTAACTATATAGTAACCATGTTTACCACTTTATTTCAACTTAAACCATGCTTAATTTCCAAAGAGGTTAAACAAATATTATTGAAATCAATGAGCTTCACTATTATTTTAATATAGTATGATGATACATGCATGCAAAAGGATGCCACATAGGCGATAATGTAACATTGAATCTCTTGGATTAAATCTGTTGACGTCAATGAGTGACTAAGAGCTGTGAAGTTGTACAGCATATCACCTAATGTGGTTACTCACAGCATTGAATGTACAGGAGGCGGTGGGCTGGTGACTGAAAGATTGCAGGTTCCAACCCCACCAGGCTTGATTTTATGAACTACCACTATTGTGTCCTTGAGCATCAGTAATATGTTTGCTGTTTTTGTATAAATAAAAAAATTAAATAGATTTTACGCCCCTGCATCACGAGTCTTGGATAGCTGCTGGTTTTTATGGCACCAGCTGGGTTTACCTTATGCAACCTCAGCTGGAGACGTAAGCGCTAGTGAGATCTTGCCAAATGATGGATCACTTGCCTAACACTGCCATCTGCTGTCATAACTATGCACGTTATGTGTTCACCACACGTTCCTCCAAGTTAATCAAAAACGACAGAAAATAAACAAAAAAGACAGTGTACCTATTGCCTAAACCATCACAGCTGTTATTACTTTGTGTGCTTGATTCAGTCATTTTGTATTTCTTAGGTCAGCTCTAAATGAGTCATGCTGTGAGGAACCAAGGTGAGAATGTGTTTAGATTTAGATCAGATGCTTTGAACCTCTGCCCTCATATGTCTCTTCAAAAGGATGTGCTGTGAATGTGGTTTGCAAAGGAAAGTTTGCTAGTCGGAGTTGACAAAACTTGTGGTTATGATGGTAAAGCATAGACTAAAGAGAAAAGTCACAGTATGCGTGTTTGTCATCACAGCCTGATTCTGATGGTAGATTTCAGTAAGACTAATTGAAATCTGTGTTGAGCACATCTGGCCTGCACTGCTTTGGTGGAGTTTGTACAAGCAGTTTTGATGTCTCTTGGAACTAAGTGTTCCATGATGCAATCAAGGATCTAGTGTCCGTTTTATCATGCTACACTGATGAACATCTGCATTACTGTAGCTGTACAGGAAACACAAGCTTGTAAATTACAGACAGCTGCTGACTAAAACCATCATTAGCCTGATAAAGGGATACTTCACCCCAAAAATAAAAAATCTTTCGTCATTCATCCTCATGTCACTCCCAAACCTGTATGACTTTCTTCTTCTGCAGAACACAAAAATAAATATTTTAAGAATGTCAGTAACCAAACAACACTGGTCCCCATTGACAAAACCATTTCCTAAAATGTCTTCTTTTGTGTTCTGCAGAAGTAAGAGTCATATAATGATTTTGAACAATATAAGGGTAAATAAATGAAAACAGAAGTATTATTTTGGGTTGAACTATCCCTCCAGTGTATGAAGTCTCTTCACAATTTCATCACGACACACCTAAATGGTGTTAAATAACCTAACAATGGCTTGTCGTGAGGGTGGGACTTGGGAATTGTATTAACAACCTCTCAAATTACACTCAACTCATATTATGTTTACATGCCATCAGAATTAGGATAAATACTTTTCTAGTTTTATGGTCGGAAAATGTCATTTCCAAGATAGCAAGAACCAACTTTTGAAGTTGAAACTTAACTATGAGATAATAATAGGACAGCGAATGCCCACATTTGATAAACATAAAATAATATCTCGCGCTGTTAACATTTGACTGTGATTTTAAATTTACTAGAACTCTTTAAGGTTAGTATCACCTCTTAAATTAAATAAAAACAGATTTGTTTAAAATAAAATCAATTATGATTCATTTAACAAAGATAAGGAATAAATGCAAGACAAAGTTAAATTTCATGTACTCTAAGGTAAGTAAAAGAATATGGCATATTCAAGAACAACAAGAAAATTCAAACAAACTGCATTTTTATTTTCATTAAAACAGCATGTGAAACAGCACTGTAACTCCCCAACAGTTGGTCACTGATTTTTCACAGACAAATCAGAAGTGATACAAAGAAAGAACCGATACAAACATTTGTACTCTTCTTGATATACAAAACAAGTTTTATGGTATATAAATATACTGGACTGTCTGAGAGGACCGTTGCGGCTCCTGGACATTTTCAAAGAGAGCCGATACAACAGTCTACAAGTGAAACAAGATTTGGAAAGAGAGTTTTAAAATGATACTAAACCTTGTCTTTGCCTCCTGCATGTCAAAAGATGAACAAGTGAATGTGAAAATATGAAAACAAGACAGAATTCAGAATTTAAGACTGTAAAAAGAGTTACAGAAGAACAGCCCGTGGCCATGAGATTGTGTGACGGAGTAAAATGTATTTTTAAGTAAATAGATTAATTTTCAGTTCAACTGAAAAGGTATCATGTAAAGAAACCAAACTCTTTGTTTGTGAAAGATGCACAAAAAGAATTGGACTTTTATCATTGACAAATCATGTGAAAACATGCAAGATCATCCTTATGAATGAAGAAGTAATTCAGGAATGTGAAGAAATAAAACTATTGCCAGTATAGCTGGCAAAAGATGTTCTGAAGTAAGATATCCGTCTGAAACACACAAAAGCACTGAAGTTGTTGTGTAGGAGGAGATCTGTGACCTTCATGCAGATTACACATTCTTCTCTGTGACACGCACACTTCATTTGAAGTTTCTGGCTTTGTCAAACACAGCTCTTTTATTTAAGTAAACACATAAAATTCACCTGCATTATATAACAAGCACAAACAATTCTCAGAGTAGGTGGGCCGGGAAAAGCAAAGCAGACAGAATTAATGCCACAATCTCTCCGATGGTGAAAACTGCACTCAGTGTGGTGGTGGGTGTCCTTGAATAAAAGGTTGTTTATGTACGTGTATAGGTGGTCATTTTGTCCATTAAAAGAGGTCCAGAGTTCAAAACACAGAGATGAGAGCAAAGACTCCGTAGAGCAGGGCACATGGGTACGCCACCAGCAGCTGCTGGCCGTCCATGGCCAAAGCAGAGATGAAGATCTTCGAGGCCGAAAAACTGCACCAACCAATGATGGCGGCCGTTAAAATAATACCCATCAAGCCCCTGATAAGACACAGACAGATTAGCATTAGTTAAGTCTGTTAGAACATTGTTCGTAAACATACTAACAAACAGTGACTCCAATATAAAACCACAGCATTTATCGGTCTGTTCAGAGCTACGGTGTATGAAATTTATATGCAAAACACAATTTTGACAGTCGGTAGTTATTCCTCAGATGATAATACTCAGAGAAAGCATACAGTCTTTTGGATAATCATACGCTAAGCCCCTCATGACATGGTCTGAGATCATGTGAGGTGTAAATGTGAGGTGAGGTAAAAATGACAAATAATCTGTTAAACTATTCAACCATATTAAAACCCAACAATACACTCCTATGGTTATACATTATAAAACAAGTAATAAATAATTAAAAACATTATTTAAAGCTGCAATTCATACATGTAGCATCTATATAAACGTCTCTGTTTGAAACATAAAATTGCTGGTTATTTTATGTACTTATCTTTACGTGGGTTGACGTCAACTGATGTCATATTGACATTACTCACAAAATTGTACCTGACAGCTCAAATGATAAATTATTATTATAAGCCTAATGTTGTGAATTAGGGTTAGGAGAGAGTAACCAACACTGATTTCTTATGTACTTGTTGAATGATTTGTTGTTATTTGTAAACAAAAAAAAGTTATAGATTGCAGCTTTAAATCTCATGGTGTACTTTCAGAAATAATTATTTACAGTGAGAGCCGACTTACTGTAAGGACAACAAGACTCCGAAACTGGACAGGATGATCATGGGCAGCAGGCAGTAACCGAGCACACTGGCCACACACCCGAATGAGACGCCTGTCATGCTCATGAGATTGAGCAGGCAGTACATGCCCAGACATCCGATGGCACTGATGCCGTACACATACCCGAACTGAATCTTACCCGTCTGAAACAATCATGAGAAACTTTGTGTCACCTGTCACATTCAGCATCATCATGCATACAGACATTTACAGATATATTTATTAAAAACAAAAAGATACTTGAAAAGCATTAGGTTTGGGACATTTATAACTTTAACAGACAAGGCTTTTACCAAAAGCAGCGTTGCTCCAAATGCCAGGCAGAACACCATGGGACCAGCCAGGTCTGTTTCATTCATTATACTGCCATCTGCTGCTTTCAGTGGGTGCAAGACGGTCAATGTCTTCTGCCAGATGTGGTCAAAGTTGATTCCCAATTCTGGAATAAGAAACGACATTTTAAAATATGTTTAAGTGTTTCTCAGTCATGCGAAACTCTCCGCTAATTTACCGGGATGTTGCTGCCAGCCACCAACAAATTGCTACTTGGTCACTACTAGATGGCTGCTGTCTAATAATATCTGACATTAAAACACTGTCATATATTACAATTTATGCATTATGCCCTTATTCAATTATTTATCTTTATAAATCAAACCTATGACCTAAAACATCAAAAGAACAGGACAGAACTAAAGTGAAACCTCATTGCACTACATAATAAATGCATGACTCTGACATCTCTCTCACTCTGACTGATGACTTCAGGTCCGTTTTAAGCACAGCCCTGAATAACTGGGCCAAGCTGGATTCACAAAGACTATTTAACATCACCACACGAGAACACAGGCACAGCTTACACAGAATATGACCCCAGGCAGCATCAACTCTTCTGGCTTTAGGAATATAATGCATTATTTATTTCTCTCTAAAGCAGCACAACTGTTGACTTGTTACAACATAAAAACACATTCCAGGTCATTTTATGTTAACCGCACAGATACAAAAATCTCTATGTTGCCCATCTCAGACAATTTAGGGATGTTCAAAAGTACATATTTTCAGAAAATGTTTACGGTTGTGTTTACATGACACCAATCAAATGCATTTATATATATATATATTGAGGAAAAGCATCGTTGAATGTTATTGACATATTTAACAAATAAATAAGATAATATATAATATACCACATTAAGGCCTGTTCACATCAGGGACGATAACTTTAAAGATTAGTTAAAAAAGTTAAAGTAAAAAAATACGGCAGAAAGTAAATTTACTGGAAATTTTCCACCTATTTTCAACCCTAGTTTCACCTAATTCTTAATGTTCAATTTCAAAATTTGTAATCTTAATCCTAAACAGTATGACATATAATAATACAATGCTGCCTTTTATTAAGGCCCTTCCTGTAGTAATCACAGTAATAAATACACACATCCAGACTGACACATTTTCTTGTCTCTCTCTCTTACCCTCCAGTAAAGGAGGCTCGTCCTCAAAGTTGCTGCTGCTGTACATGGACTGTGAGGAGGCGGGTGTGAAGGCTGGCGTGGGCTGGAAGATCTGCCCCGTGTACGGCTGTTGGGGCTGCATCATTCCTGGACCAGCTGAGTAGCCCATGGGCTGCGAGTAGTCGTACTGACCATACTGCCTGCTAAACATGACAGAAAACAGATTTATAGCCAAGATTAGATGACCAGCTGCAAGTAATGTAGCTTTCCAAAGCTGATCATTTTTTTATCACTGTGTATAGGACTTATATAATATAACGTCAAAACTTTGTGAGGTATTAAAGTAGTAATAGTAGTAAAAGTGGGGATACATACTTGCCGTACGGGTCATCTGGGTTACTGTAGCCGTATCCTCCTTGACTCTGATCATCGACACTGTAACTAGACTTGTAAAAGTCTGTGTTGAAATTGTCAAACCCTGACATGGCAAGCAGTCTGGAAGATATAAAGCAGCAGTGGTTATCAAAGTATGGTTGGAGTAATCAAGCTTCAGAGCTTCCTGTTTTCATGGTCTTTATCTAACAATCTCACGTACACTTGATAAATTGTTTCCTGGATGAGAAAGCAATAGTACATATTCCCCAAAAACAATGCTACAGTATGGTTATATACAGTACCGGCCAAAAGTTTAGACACAATTGATAAAAAATGCTTCCCATGACCTTAAAAAACTTTTCAACTGTATATTTTAATGTTTGAAATTACTTTTGGAGACAAAAATATAATTGTGCCAACATATTAATTTCTTTAATTAGAAAGCTTTTATTTAAAAAAATAAATTTTTATATTTGAAATGGATTACTTGGAGCAAATAATGAATAAAAAGTAACCAATAAGAGTCCAGCACAGACAGAAATTCTTTCATTGCTGTTTAAAAAGGTTGAGACCTCAAGAATTGGATGATAAAATCATCCAAAAATTTAGCATATTCTAGACAAAGGGTGACTACTTTTAAAGATGCTAAAATATAACAGTGTTTATTTATTTTGGATGCTTTTAGTCACAACATAATCACTGATAGGTTTACTCAAATGCTACTATCAATAAAGACAACAATCAGACCAAGACTGGTGTATAATACTTGCAAGGGAGAGAGCAGTCTCTCTGATCCAAAGATCATCAACGCCTCTCTCTCAGTCTTCTCTCTCCTCGCAGCCTTTTTATTGTGTAAAGCAACTCCCATAAGGAAGTAGAAAGAAACATGTGCACAGAAGTTAAAGATAAGCATTATAAGTGTGGCCCTCCTAACGGCCTTGGTTCTGCAGACAGTGTGAGTTCAAAAGTTCAAGCATAATAATGAAACAGGGACACACACTAATAATGAAACAGGAACAAAGTCAATGCATGAAATAATAGTCTATGCTTGCAACTCTTAAGATTTATAAAGACAGAATAAAGGATAATATATTTTCTTGATTATATCTTTAACATTTCCCTCCTGTTTATCATTTATTCTTTATTTTTATCAAAACTATACCTTTATCTGTTGATACTTTCAGTACAGCATCATAATTAAAGAATTTCATGAGAAACCTTTACACTGCAACATCATTATAATAATCATTTAACATGTATACTTATAAAAGTGGAACTTATCATTTTTCTTACAATGGTTGTAATAAATGGAATCATACATGTCATACATAAACAAATCAGTAATAGGACAGCTGCAGTTGGTATAATCATTTTAGGAGTACATGCCACCATGTTCCTCCAAATAGCCACTGTAACAGTCCTTTTGTCATCACTTGGTCTTCCTCCACGACATTTCTCGCAATGCTGTAAGGTTGGTTATGGCCTGCTCTATGATGTGTCCGTCCTCGTCATTTTCGGGATAAAAGTACAAAATGGCGTTCCACTTACCGCACATACACCTCAGAGCTGAAGCAGTAGGTTGGTCCAAAACCATTCGCTCTGCATCTCCATCATTACGCAGTGCAGTAAGTTCTTCTTTGATGCCTTTCAATGCCGCTATGGTGGTGTTCACGAAGCTCTCAAATCAATATGTCATAGTCTCCATACATTAGCATCAATTTGGCAACACCGACCCAGGGAAAAGGGCCAAAGCTACCTTTGTCCATCAGTCCATAGTTTGTGATCCGAGCTGCGTCCGTGTCCCCAAACAGAATCATGCTTCTTAAAGTTCTCCTCTTGTTTCCTTCGATGATGATGAGGTTTAGCTGAGATGGCGGTAGGAATGATCTGAAGGTATCATAGGGCACACACCGTCCCTGCCATCCAGTAGGCAGGTTAGTATAGGCAGCTTAGCCCACACAGCCAGACCGGCGAAATTTGACTGAGGGTGGTTCCCATAGCGTCGGTATGGTCACGGTGCACACTTAGCTTTTCCTTTGGCTTCAGATTCATTAAAATGTCCTGTTGCATTCTTGGTACAAGGTGAATATATAATACCACAATTATGATCTGGAACTTTTCCTACTTCAGTGGTCTTGCTAAGGGGCGATGTCCAGTTCTCATAGCAGGTGAAATTGGTTCTGGGAGACACATGGACAGGTCCGTACAATTTTCTGTTGGTGTTCAGTTCCAGACCTAGAAAGTTCTGAAAAGTTATTACTGACGTGTCCACAGGTGCCGGCAACAGGTGGTTCATTGTTGCATTCAGCGGTTCGGAGAATAGGCTGACACCAGGCACTCTGGAAACAAATCAGACGGTTTTCAACTGGAACCCGGTATCACGTGCGAGGTTGGTACTGGAAACCGGCATCTTGAACTTACGCGTAGCAGTTAGTGTGATTTCCGCTGTTGGCAAGAAACTTTGCATATCTGTACCACAAGTTAATGTCATAGGTGTTCGTATACTTCTCTTCAAAAAGCGTATTCAGATCAAGTCGTTTGTTTGGTGTAGGATCTCTCTTCTCTTTCTTTGGTGTAGGATCTCTTCTCTTTCTTTGGTGTAGGATCTCTCTTCTCTTTCTTCTGTACTCCATTCTTCTTTTTGCGGATACCGTTCCCTGTGAGTGTGATGATCATCAGCAAGATGACGAGGTTCCCGTTGCACCAATTAGATCTGGTTGTCCACATCGTTCTCACCCCTCCTCTTTTCCTGATTCCTAATAGAGTAGGGATCGTTGGTTTCTTCACTGGCGTTGAGACGAACAGCCACTAAAAAGCTGAACCCCTTTGAAGTCAGACTGTCCCCACTACTCCGGTGAATCACTTAGAGAAGGTTGGAGCTTGATATGGCTTTGATGAACCCACGAAGGTCGTTCTGCAATCTTTACTGCGGTTGGGGTGGTTATCAGCACTTGATAGGGACCCTCCCACTTCGGCTGGACCAGGTCTTCCGGCTTTATGACCTTGATGAAGACGTAATCGCCTGGTTTCACAGCTGTGTCCTGTAAGACAGAAGAAGAAGGAGATTTGGGCAGTATGTTTGCTTGTTTCACTTCCTTTTCATTAAAAACCTTTCTCAAGTAATCACTAAGATTGTGCTCTTCGTCTGCTTCTTGAACTATTGATGGAAAATCAGGTATTTTAAACTGTCGGCCATATATGATCTCAAAGGTGTCAGGCCTTTAGATGAAGGTGTTATTCTCATGTATAACTTTACCAGGTCTAAACATTCAGGCCATGGTCTCTTTGTTTCTTCCATGCATTTCTTCAATCTATTTTTAATTGTGCCATTAGTTCTTTCTACCAGCCCTGCACTCTGAGGGTGATAAGCACAGTGATGTTTCAAGGTCATGACTAAATTCTCAGCCATCTTCTTGACAACATCATTTACAAAATGAGGACCATTGTCACTGTATATCTTTTCAGGTATACCATGGTTTGGGACTATATTTTTACATATAGCTTTGCTACCGTTATTGCATCTGCTTTTGCTGAAGGCACAATTTCTACCCATCTTGAGAAAACATCTATTATCACCAGGCAATACTTGATAGGGTCCACTCTGACTTAATTCTATAAAGTCCATACAAAGGTGTTGAAATGGGTGTTGTGGTTCTGGAAAGCGTCCTCTCTGTGGTCTCAGGTTTCCCTGTGCATTATGTCTTATACACACTCTACATGCTTTACAAAAATTTTTGGAGTAAGAATTGAAACCATAGGCTTTAAAGCATTTCTCTATACTGTTTACCATCCCTCCTGTTGAGACATGGCATGGCCCATGGCTCAATATTGCTACTGCTTTAAATAAAGCTTTGGGTAGAATAGGCTTATCATCTACACACATTAAATCATAATTATTTTTACAGCACCTTGCGTTGTCCAGTATTCTTGTTCTTCTTTTTGTGGTGCGGCATTCTGCATATCTCTAAGAACAGTATGATCTATCAGTGATGTCTGTGTGTTCATGTAAATCTGTGCTGTGCCATAAATTCCTGTGGCTGCCTGTTTTGCGGCCTCATCCGCCTTCGGTTCCCTATTGTAACAATGTCTGTGCCTTTGGTGTGGGCTGCACATTTGCAAACTGCTAGTTTAGATGGCAATAAAACAGCTTGTAAAAGTTCTTTCAGTAACCCTGCATGAGTGACTGATTTTCCTGTGGAGGTCTTCATACCTCGTCTATCCCACTGTTTTGCAAAACAAAAATAGTAGAAAAAGCATACTGGCTATCAGTATAAACAGTAAGCTCTTTTCCTTCTGCCAACTGACATGCTCTAGTAAGGGCTATTATTTCAGCTGCCTGTGCTGAATATGTATGTGATGATAATTGTTTAGCCTCAATGATTTCTTGTAAGCTCACTACAGCATATCCTGTTAAAGTCTGGCCGTTTGAAGTTTTGTAACATGAACCATCCACAAACCATAAATATCCTCCCTGCAAAGGCTTGTCTGATAAGTCTGGCCTTGGGAGTACTAGCTGATCTGTCAACTCTACACAGCTATGCGGCTCTCCCTCACTCTCGTTAGGGAGCAGGGTAGAAGGATTCAAAACATTACATCTTTGAATAGTTATATGTGGCTGTGACAATAATATAGTCATGCAAGATAGATGTCTTGCAGGAGACAGAAAAAGACATTTTGGTTTGTAATAACAGTATGTCTACGGCATGTGGGACTAATAAAACTAGTTCATGAAATAACACTATTTCTGCTGATGCCTCTACTGCCATTGCTGCGGAACAAACTGCTTGCACACATGGAGGCAAAGATGCTGCAACAAAATCTAATTTCTTAGAGTAAAAGGCTACAGGTCTCCATTTAGTGCCATGTTTTTGTGAGAGAACTGATGACATAAATCCCTCTCTACAATCTACTGTCTGCTGAAATGGTTTGTCATAATCTGGTAAAGCTAATACAGTTGAAGACACAAGTTCTTGCTTGATTGTAACAAAAGCCTTCTCAGCTATCTCATTCCATTCTATGCGATCTGACAATGTCATAGCATTTCCATAAATGAGATCTAAAAGTGGTTGTGTCTTTTGAGCATAGCTAGGGATCCAGGCCCTGCAGTAATTACACAATCCTAAAAAATGACATCATGTGTCTTTTTGTTACAGGTTTTTGGTACATCTAAAATAGCTTGTTTTCTCTGTGTCTGTATAAATTTTCCTTCGGATGAAAGTCTGTGCCCTAAGTATTGAACTTCTCTTTTTACCCATTGCAGTTTCTGTTTCTTAACTTTATTTCCTGTTTTTGCTAAATACTGCAACAAAGCTATAGAATCAATTCTGCATTGTTCTTCAGTGTCAGAGGCCACTAAAATGTCATCTACATATATAAGTATTTGACTTTCCATCGGAGGATTAAATGCTGCTAAACAATTACTAATTGCTTGTGAATAAATCGTTGGGCTTTCACAATAACCTTGGGGTAACCTATTGTACGTATATGACTTTCCCTGAAAGGTAAAGGCAAACCAAAACTGTGAATCTGGATGTATGGGAATAGAGAAAAATGCATTGCTAATGTCTACTACAGTGAACACTTTGCATGTTGGTTTTAACTGATTTAATAGCGTATGTGGATCTGGAACTAGGGGGTTACGAGATCGCACTGCTTCATTCACTGCTCTCAAATCCTGCACCATTCGCCATTCATTTGTAGTTCTATTTCTGGTTGTACTTAAAAAAATCCCCATAGTCTGTATGGCTGCTGCAAAGTCTACTATGGGTTCATCTAGTCAATCTGTTTCATAACCTGGGTTTATAGGGGGAGGGGGACGAAACTCTCTATGTCCCTCTCTTCCGTTTTTTAGTTTCTAAAGGGGAGGGGGATAGAACTCCCCATGTCTCACTTTTCCATTTTTCTGACAGTTTCTCATCTTATTATACTTATTATATTCTCAATTCACTGTCTCTTTACTTTTATTTATACTGCTTATACTGTTAAAAGTATTTCACATCAACATATATTACTAACCACTTCTCATACGAGGATTATCCAATAATCACAAAAACCACTGCTCCTTAAAGCTATAGAGCAAATTTGTCTCTTCTCTTCTTATCAACCCTCACATACACACACACACACTTCTTATTGAGATCTGGAATCTTCTTTGTATTTCACAAAAACAATTGACTCATTTAACTTAGTTCAATTTGGAGAAGTTTACTGAAGTGCTCATACCACCACAGGCTCACCTTCAGGCATATCACACAAACCATTACTATAATAAAAGCAAATATGCTTACGTTATAATGGCGCGCCAGTTTGTGCGATAGCCTTCTTGTCAACCCATAGCAGATTCACCCTCCAACCTTTTTTCCAATCATATTACACTCTGTCTGAACAACCCGTCAGTTTTACTCACTCTTTCACTGCAACTTTCATTAACACAGGTGAAAAGCAGTATTGACAGGGATCTTCACCCCCTGCAATTTACTGTAATTTACTCCAGGACGGATTTCCTTATACTCACTTAACAATAAACACAAATCATACAAATACACAACTTAACATTTGTTGATACACTTTCTCTACACAACAAATAACCTAACGAGTTTGCACTCTGTCTCATCAGGTTGTTTTTCTGATGAAGGCAACCCTCGCCAGAACCAATGCCTTACTTCTTACAGGACTTTAGCCTAGGATTCTTCTCAGCTTTTTTTTTTTTTCTTCTTCCCTTTTAACTGCTGCCTTTATTTCTAATCTCTGCATTAGATTTTTACATTCTTCTACATTCAGCTCCCCTGTCCACTGATATTTCTTTTTCCACTTGTTAACATACTTTATATTATCTTCTCCTAATTTTGCCATATATTTCACATCTCCTATCAATTCAGGCTGTTCTACACAATGGTTACAACAATTTCCCATAATTATATATTTAGTAATTATATTTCTAAGTCGACTATACTTAATAATTAATGATAATATATATATATGTACTAAAAAAATAAAAAATTAAATGTTTCAGAGGTCCAGAGCACCTACTTCAGTCAGATCACAGATTTTGTTGTCACCGTTAGGTTTCCTCTGTGCTGCTGATTCAGTGTCCTGAACATGACATTCACACACACACACATACCATGCACACAATATTCACTGGTAGATTCTACTAGATCTACCCTTTTAGACTCTTCAAGGTCTAAAACAGCGTTCAGTAAATTCTACAAGATTTACTGTCAGGCAAATTCTACTAGATTTACCTACTTAGACTCTTCAAGGTCTAAGACAACATTTAGTAAATTCTACAAGATTTACTAACTAGCAAATTCTTCAAGATTTGCTCACCCAGTGCACTGCGTCTGATTCTTGTCCTGCTTGAATTCATCAATCGAGACCACCAGCCGGGGAAACCTAAGGCGGCCTGGCGAGGAATTTTCACCACACCAGGACTTTCGTCGAATTCCTATGGAATCCGGCCGTCGACGGGCTTCGGCGTGTCTCCCCCACCGTTGATCTTCGGGTATGTTGGAATCCGGCTCGAAGGACCAAGATGATAGGTTTACTCAAATGCTACTATCAATAAAGACAACAATCAGACCAAGACTGGTGTATAATACTTGCAAGGGAGAGAGCAGTCTCTCTGATCCAAAGATCATCAACGCCTCTCTCTCAGTCTTCTCTCTCCTCGCAGCCTTTTTATTGTGTAAAGCAACTCCCATAAGGAAGTAGAAAGAAACATGTGCACAGAAGTTAAAGATAAGCATTATAAGTGTGGCCCTCCTAACGGCCTTGGTTCTGCAGACAGTGTGAGTTCAAAAGTTCAAGCATAATAATGAAACAGGGACACACACTAATAATGAAACAGGAACAAAAGTCAATGCATGAAATAATAGTCTATGCTTGCAACTCTTAAGATTTATAAAGACAGAATAAAGGATAATATATTTTCTTGATTATATCTTTAACAATCACCACAGTTACAATGTTATTTTATGGTTATGATTAGTTTGTAAAATGTGGAAAAAACATATAAACAACAGTGAGTAAGTGTTTTTTGACTGACACTGTATGGTCTACTAATGTTATATATGCATACATTAATATAATATAGGGATGTTCATAAAACTCGCTTAGACAAATAGTACTACACAACAATAACATTACCAACGTTAAATATTTAACAAACATAATTTCAACCATAGAACAGTTTCTGCAATGCTACTATGCTTTTAAACACCAGAGCATTACGATGGTAAACTCACAAAAAGCAGGATTACCAAGAGAGGATTTGTCAATAAATCAACACAGTTCTCTGAAGAGCACGTAACACTAACAATATGTATGAGAGACAGACACTTTATTGATCTATAACATGAATAATGCTTGTGTTGTTATAGTTCAGTTAGCACAGCCACAAACTGACTCTCTGTAGTATAACCACACATTCACTTCCTCTCTGCATTATTTCAACACTATCATACACAGCTCATTCACAACATAACAAAGCACAAACATGAAGAGTTAATTCAGTAAATATGACGCTTTTACTTACACTGAAAACCGCTAGAAACTCCGCCAACGCCGCGTACTACGTGTCAAGAAATAACAGCGGAACTTCCGGGTCATGGCGTGGTGACGTCACGCGCGCACCCTGAAGAACTGACGGGCGCCCGCTACAGAGCGCAACACTTACTGCACACGTTTATAAATATTTTGCATTTATTTATTTTGTACTTAGTAATTTATTATTTAACGAAACACATACCATGTCATTTATTTATCTAAAATAATCCAACTAAACCTATTTAATTAAAAAATTAAATTGTTATGTGTAAAATTAAATTAACCTTAAATATCAACATGTGTGTAATGCACATTATGTTTAAAAATGTATAAACATCTAGGCTACGTTTATTGGGTATACATATCAAGCAAAATTTGAAACAAACTCATCTTCCTTTTTATCATAATTTTTTTTATTATGTTATCACAATTACATGAACATGGATGTGACTTTTTAATACATATAGCTTAAGGCCACACAACTTATATGGGCAATAGGCCTACCTTTTTCATACTGTAAAACATGCTTAATCATTTTTATTAATAACATTAACAAATAGCCTATCATTTAATGATCATTAAAATATTAAGTAATGCAGATTTAAATATTTAAAACAGAATGACATTAACCATTTGATTAATATATTTGTAAGTCGCTTTGGATAAAAGCGTCAGCTAAATGCCTAAATCTAAATCTAAATGTAAATATATATTTTCATATTTGACTACACAGGTATGCTAGTGAGCCTTATGTGTGTTAATGACTCATGAATTTATAATAATTATAATTAAAAATTACCAATATAAGAACAACATGTGTTCATATACATCTGTGCTAGCCTGATTTCTTACTAGTCTGTCAAACCCATAATGTGTGCATAGAGTAAAGTGTGTTGCATATGAATCATTAATCATCTTCTCCAGCATATGATGGCAGTTACCCAACTAGACATGGATGTTTTGGTGTCAAGAGGCACTAAAAATACACCTCTGCTGGGAAATCATTCTTATTATTCTGTAGAGATATTTAATGGAGGTAGCGAGGGGTGCCTGTTTTGTTTCACAAGGAGAGATTGGCAAAGGCTCTGTTTATTGGAATGTTCACACAGCAAGCATTGCATAATGGTGCAGATGAAACATTATGCTGAATGGAGAGATAATGTGGTTGTTCACAGGTTTCATCATGGTTATGGGTAAGTCATTACTGAACACTACTGTTGCATTGTGACCTCAGTCCGAAGTTACTCCAGGGGGAATAGGCACGTGCAAAAAAAGTCATGTAAGCATAAAACAAACTATAACAAATTCAGCACTTTTATTATAAATTTACCATCTTCATATTAATGTCTGAACAATTGTAAATAGTGTAATAAAAAGAGGGTACCAAAATAAAAATGATGATTTTTTAATGTTGCTTGACTTACATGCATGCACCCCTTTTTACTTTTACAATTTCTAAAGATTGCTACTAAACAGTCAACAAACAGATGTTACCAATAGAAATACTATTCTCTTTGTAAAAATAATGATGTTGCCATCTTTTCACTTATTTTTTGTCATTTTTTACCCACTGTAAACAATGGATTTGACACAAAATTACCCTGCTAAGTTTTAAAGAAATGCAATTAGATGTGTGAGAGGTGTATAAGTGCAGTGCCACAGATATATGGTTGCAAGTGTCAAAAAACACCCTACACAATAATATTCTGATCTTAAGATACAAGTTTGTTTTGTTTTTCACTAAATTAAAAGGTCTGCTTATAGAAAAGTAAAAGCAAGCCATGCAATTTGAGATTTAATATAACCCATCGCCCTGGTGATCCACAGCCCTAATTTAGCTTAAACTTTAATTAAACACACAAAAACAAGACTTAAGTAGCCTTTCTTCTAGAGAGAACTGTACAACACTATGGTGCTGAGTAGTAACTCAAGATGTTGAGAGTTTGATGGAGTACACTAATTAGAAACATAAGGTTACAGTCCAAAAAACAATGATGAATAATGATGGCATGTAAAATCAGTTTGCTGTACATTTTTCATTTTGAAAAGCTTTCTTTGTTTAAACTCCTTATAGCATTCATCAGTGTGAACGCCATTTTCCCCCAAGTCATTCAGATGGTGCTGAAAGCACAAGTCAAGTCTTAAATGCATCACGGTCAGTGGGTATAGAGATTGTAGTCCATTAGTTGGGCTGAAAGGAGAGCACAGACGCTCAGCGAGTGGTTCACCGTGTCAACTCTGCCAGACAAATCTAAACAAATCAGAACGGAGGATCTATATGAGGTAAAGTGTGTGAAATGATTTGTTCACTAGACTAGACTGCGTGCATGTGCAACAAAATAAACATTACCTGCAAACATTACATTTTAATACACAATGAACAAAACATATTTTAAAATTGTGCAAACGTACTTGAATCCCTCACAATTAATATCAGTGATTAGTTAGTTAGTAATCCATTACATCCAACAATGGGTTAATTAAATACAGTATAATGAGAAAATACAATACATTGACACAATGTCATAAAACTCAAAGGGTCTTAATCCTTGTAACAGTGTGATTACATTTTATTTCAGAAGTTCCACAACATGACTTTTCTTAATGAAAGAAAATTGAAAACCGTCAGTTGGTGCGAACACAAATCTGGGTCAGTGAATCACCATTCTGGCATAATTACCTTCTGCTAATGTGTTTCTTTAATCCTGTGCTACAGCCTGACTGTATGAGCAGATTACGACAACGTGTTTGTTTCAGCACACAGGCGAACAGAAACCCTCACATTCGCTCTGATCCTACTCTTTGACAGACTGCATCAGAGACCTGTGCAAATAGGGCACGTTTATTTCCAAACACCTCATTTTCTTTTAGGTCTGCATTATTTTAAATAAGAACTGAACAGAAAACTGAGCAAGGAACAAATGGACACCCTTGCACACTTGTGTTTTTGCCTCTTCCTTGTTCATTTATATTTTAAACCTTTTTGATGTGCGGTTAAAGGCAATAAATAAGTCAAAAGACTATGTGGAAATACCCTTCTGGAAAATCAAGCTGTGTAGCTGTGTTTTAAACATCGCTGATGGTTTATAATTGGTTCAAGCTGGTCTACCACCATATTTCAAAAATTGTTTTTTCACTTGTCCAAGATTGCAACCAGTTTAGACCAGCTTAAAACCACCCATGATGTTTTAAAACACACTTACCAGCTTAAACCAGATTTGAGTGCATGTATGTGTGTATCCTGACACACTCCCTTGCTACCCTAAACAATTATCTCCCACATAAAGCCAGATGCCAACATCCACTCGCCAAGGGCATTAAACATCAACAACCCATCAAAAATTAGACAGAAAAATCCGCTGGAAGATGCTACGCAGCCGTCTCTTTCAGGACAGAGGGCTGCGATGGGAAAAGCAACATGAGGACAGTGCAGCGCCACAGAGACATGGCATCGTCTAATGGAATCTCAGCTGGCAGGGGCTGGATCTCTCTGTTGCTGCAACTCTATCTCAATTATAGAGTCGCCCCATGCGGCAAGCAAGCCTCCTTAAAACCTTCTCGAACAAATAATTCATCATCAGATGCTCCGTGCTGGAAACCTGCAGCCTGACAAAAGTTAGTTTGGGATCCAGAGGGTGAATCATGCAATTCGCTCCAAGGCTCTAAAAATAGAGGATGCGAGGAGAGGCAAACTATGTCCGGGCTTAATGAAATACTGAAAATATGAAACCATAAAAAGCTAAATCTGCAGGAAAATTCCATTTTAATGATCTCCACAGCTCTGCACGCACCTCACAAACTTAATATGTGCAGACCAACTGCATTATTTTTATGAATAAGGATTTATTTATAATAATAAATCTTTATTGTGTTTTTGACTAGATGTAAAAAGATAAGTAAAAATTCTGTCATCATTTATTCACCCCTATGTCACTCAAAACCTTGACTTTCTTTCTTTGAAACACAAAAGAAATGTCTCTGTGGTTTTATATTAACGTAGTGGGGGACAGTGTTGAGGGAAGAATTTTACCAAGCTATTTTTAGGTTACCTTTCATTCATTTTATTTATGCAGGATATGTGATTTATAAATAGCAGCTCTTGATCTTCTGTGTTTTGTCATATTTACAGTGTTTCCCATAGAATGGAAATTAGATTTATGTAGTACATTGAGACCTTATCTGATTAAAATGTTTCTTCTAAGAGAAAGCACTGCTCTTGCAAGAGTTTAGAAGAGAGATCTACAAATTTCTTACAATAATGTGCTCCGTAGATCTGAAAAATATAGATTTCAATATTACTGTAGTTGAAACATTTCTCATCAAATTTTAAGGTCAAATTATCCAAGCTATGCTATTCTCAATAAATGACAAATTTGGGTCAATTTCTGTTTCTCCAAAGTAATTTTGGGAGACTGATACTTTGAAGGAATATAGTATAATTTAATTTTGTTTTTTAGCTGCAAATTGATTTTTCTCATCAAAGCAAACCTCAAAGGTGACTTTCACCTTGACTAGTAAAGAATAATAATGCACACATAGAGAAAAATGAAAACAAGGCTCACCCTCGATTACTGAAAATCCCTCTGGTGTTTGGAAGGAAAGTGGCACCGCCCCCTTCCAAGCTAAAGCATTGCTTAGCAACATCTCAACTGAGAGAACCGCCCACAAAGTGAATTTAACATCATTTGTGCAAAGCACAACTGGCACCTGCAAAAGACCCTTAATAAAATTTGGAGGAAGTGTTAAGAGAAGCTCAAACAAAATCAGTTATTCCCACTCTGACAGTTCTATATGTTATGCATAATCTATGTGCCTTAACATAAACACATTGTTATTCCAGAGACGTCCCTTCTGGTTATGCTGCTGTCTGATCCTATTAAATACAACCTCGTTCTGTGCGGTCCTTTAAAGTTTAATCTAAATAAATAAAACATTAAACAAATAAAGGCCTTGTGCATTCTAAACACTTTCCCTTTTATCTTGTGTGTAAAAGTGGAACCTTCAAAGTCTTGTACTTCTGATGAGCCTAGATTTATTCTGTGGACTGTTTTTGCACTGATTTAGGGAAAATATGTGAAAATCTTACAGAACAGATTTAACATAGTGTGTTCTAAACAGCTGAAAGTACTACAGCGTTATTGGCAGCTGACAGCATCAAGAAACTATTAATAGTTTGGACAGTGAAATGTGTACTCTGTGAATGATGGAAGATATAATTAGGACATAAAAGGAACAGCTCATTATAGTCATTATGTATTTCTATAGGCACTATGTATTATACAGTATCTATATTTACAATAAGCTTTATTGTCATTTCGCTATATCACTGTAAAAAATTTGAAACCTCTTCAACTCAAAATTTTCCATTGACTTGGTCCATCTAAATTTTTCAGTTTATTGTAGTGACAATCTGTTCTTTAAATTCACAAAACTTTAAGTGAGCCAAAATGTTTTACCTTCCCATCATCCAATGGCTTTTACTTTAGCTGGGACAAACTACCTACTGCCCTTAATGTTCAGTTAGGCAGCCTGTCTCTTGAGTATCTTGCAGACCTACTTTATATGTGTGTGTGTGTGTGTGTGTGTGTGTGTGTGCGCATGAATGTTTGCAACAGTTGTGAGGTGGGGCTAGAAACCCTGAAACCAGTGCTTCTGTTATATCAGCATTACGCTAAAGATTTCCCACATACACTTATATTTCATGTGCTCTGTGCTGTCTTCTTTCATGTGACGTCATTAAATATTCATCATAGTTTTTTTGCATAACATAACATCACTTTTAAGTCACAGATTTACTCCAAGCAGAATTCTCTTTGAGATATATCTCGCAATACGGTTGTTACTTGAGACTCAAAAACAGTTTGGCATTTGATCTTTGAATACTATGGGATTACTTTCTTGCATATAATTAAAATGGAATTTAGATATTTTGTGTATAATTGTATTTGGTATATGCAAAAATATGCTTAACTACAACCATATAATAAATAATATGGCCTAAAATAGACCTAAAGTATATATTTAATATTATGTAAACATGCCTTTATGGATTATTGTATCCCAATAATTATTAGTTTTAAAAAGAAATTACAAGATTATGAGAAGATTATGCAGTTCTTACATCAGTCATAAAAGCCAGAAGCTATTCTGGATACTTCTGAGAGAAAAGATGTAATTCTCTGAATCATTTTTCTTGTTCGACATGACAATGAAACACTGCACTATTCATGTTCCTTAAAATAACTTGTTTGTGTACCTCGACCTCTTTTAATATAGGTCAGTGAACAAGGAGTGATTAAGACATCTAACAACCAATTTTTTAAAGTAATATAAAAGATTTGAATGTATTTTTACATTTTAAAGGTGTGATGCCTGTCCATTTAGAAGATTACATGTTTTACATGTAATGCACATGTTTTGCACATGTCTTTTTAACATGTTTTTAACTTTTTTTAACTAACTATTTGAGCTGGCAAACAACACTAAATATGTAAACATTGCATCCTACTGTATAATGATGTAGTTTTTCTCCAAGCACTATAAAAACTGAATAACTATATTTTTGGCTGTTTTGCTTTGCAGCATTTTTGCAAATCACAATTATGGCCCATTAAAGGTCAACTGACAGACAAAGAATGTTAGAAGAAACTTTCGGCTGCTGTTTTTGTCAAGCCATGCATGTCATAAAATGAACTTAACTATACTCAACATTTACTATTAAGATTTTCCTTTAGAACAATAGAAGTCTAGAAATATGCTAAGAGATTATCTATCCTTAAATAAAAAGAAAAACAAGCTGTCTAATTATTTTCCCTTTATGGGTGAGACAAAGCATAGTGTTAAGCCCTTTATACAGCAACATTTAGTTCATTAAAATGAGCTTGATAATACTGTGATAGCAATAAGTGTTATAAGTGTTAAAAGTCTGTTGTAATTTTGTTATCCATACCTTTAAACCAAGGACAGCCTGAGTTTGGTCTGGTTCTGATGTTTCAGTGAAAAGAAAGCATAATGAAAAATAAATAAAAAGCATTCAAATAAGACTGACACTGTGGAGAATCATAATCATGGGTGCAAGTTTTTCATCCTTCCATCCATCATCGCATCTAAATGCATTTTCAAGCCAGAACTTCTATCTGCTTTGTTTATCCTGGTTTACTTCAAGCAGTATAGCTTTGTGAATTCAAAGAGAATTCTTCCGAGGGGCACATTTGAGAGAAAAGTAAGAGGCACCAGCCGGTCTGATGAATCCAGCTACCTGCTGGGAGTCCATGAAGACTCTTCAAATGAAAGAAAAGCTTTTCAAAAATTAAAAAAATGCCAATGCTTTCAGACAGATAGTGTACAGTTATGAAATAACAACAGGAACTCTGCCAGCCATGAGTTGTGTTTGAGCTATTTAAAGTAAGTCAGTAAGTAGACAGCTACACTCCAATAGTTTTGAAAAAGCAGCACACAATAGGTAAAGGCATGCATGCGTTTATGAATACAGCTCTGGCCTACTTACAAATGAATGCACTTTCGCTCCTCGCATCCATTCATCAATCCATATCTCTCTGTCTTTCTATGATGATCGCCTTCTCTTCGCATCTGATTTTGTGTCATGCACACTTAACAGCTACTCGTGTAAATAAAGTTGAATTGAAAATCACAACTGTTTACAACACTTTCCTGGCTCTCTAAAGACATAAGACATGACCATTCACAGCACCATTAAACACTGAAGCAGTGAAGTGGGCGGTAGTTCTTAATGTTCGCTGTCCGTGGTGCTGAAATTGACTCTACTGAGGACACCGCGCTTTACACACCCAACTATTGTGTATAATGTAACAATAAACGATACATTCAAACACAGCCAGCAACTTAAATGTCTCTCTGTCTTTTAACACCATTTCTTGTATGCGGTAATAAAGAAAGCATAAAGTGTATTGACTGCGTAAAGTAGTACACAGCTGGCTGACAACATTACAGACTGACGCCAAAAGGAGCAACGCCACAGCACCGCGCGCGTGCTCCTTTAAGATGATGTAATTCTTTATAACCCATTATGTTTTTCTTTTTTTCCGCTTGCACCGCTGAGGCAACAGCAGCTGAGGCGACACAGCCCTGATCGCGCGGGTCGATCTTCCTTCCTCTCAATCTCCGCCAGCGCGCAAAACCGGATTGATATTTTTACCGGAATACGCTGACGACAACCTCGGATCTTTCTGTAAACCACTGGAATTACTGAATCAACCCAGCAGTCACTATATATTAGTGCTATATGGAGCTTGTTTTTTTAACTTGCACTTGGGAAAAACGGAAATAGTTATTTTTTGACTATTCAACGTGTTTGGAGGATCAAAAGTTAGATTAAAACCTCATCTTAACTTGTTGGGAACTTTAGATTTGATTTACAGAATAAATGTAGGTACTGATGTTTGGAAAAAACTAACGTTTTGACTGAATGCTGATTTTTAAAGGTTGATATTGAAACTCCAGCTGTTCGTCCGTAGGCAAACCTTTTTATCGTTTTATGGCCATCGACCATGCCTTTCTCCATCCACATCCGCTGCTGCTGCTTGATTTGGGCGGCACAGGATGCTGAGCAACCGATACACTCACACGGGGCGCGACTCTCTGGTGTGCGCGCATAGCTCGTTCGCGGATGTCTCACATTTGGGTTCTTTGCGCGTGTGTTTTTACAATATCATAAGCGACCCGATCCGGTTATTTCGCTGAAATGCTTTTTTTATCGGCAATTACTGTTTATATAACGTTGGCAACAGTGTCTAACCCGCTGTCTAAGCTATAGAGCGAACTTTTCCATCGTTTTTTATCGGGGTGAATACGAGGATTAATAGGCACCCATGACCGAAACAATGGCGTTAAGTGGAAACTCGAGAGCTCAGCCTACCGCCAAAGATCAAGGCTCCGTTCACAACAGTTTCCCAGACGTTATTGAACTCAACGTCGGGGGGCAAGTGTATTACACTCGCCACAGCACGTTAACCAGCAACCCCGGCTCCCTTCTGGGAAAAATCTTCTCTCCTAAAAACAACGCGTCCAACGATCTCGCCAGAGATCCCAAAGGTCGTTACTTCATCGACCGGGACGGATTTCTGTTCCGATATGTTTTAGATTACCTCAGAGACAGGCAAGTAGTCCTCCCCGACCATTTCCCCGAGAAGGGAAGGCTGAGGAAAGAAGCGGAGTACTTTCAATTACCCGACTTGGTGAAACTCTTAAGCCCGGACGACTTGAAACCAAGCCCGGACGAATTCATCCACAGCGATTACGAGGACGGCTCTCAAGGAACGTGCCCGCCGCCGTCGCTCGTGCCCGCCGACAGAAAGAGCGGGTTCGTCACGGTCGGATATCGCGGGTCTTGCACGATGGGAAGGGAGAGTCAAAGTGACGCCAGATTTCGCAGGGTGCCGAGGATTATGATATGCGGGAGGATTGCGCTGGCAAAAGAAGTTTTTGGCGAGACGTTGAATGAAAGCAGGGACCCGGATAGAACACCTGACAGGTACACGTCGCGTTTTTACCTCCGGTTCAAACACCTGGAGCGCGCGTTTGACATGCTCTCGGAATGCGGATTCCAGATGGTGGCGTGTAACTCGTCGGTGACGGCGTCGTTCGTCAACCAGCTCACGGACGACAAGACATGGTCAAGTTACACAGAGTACGTCTTTTACCGTAAGTTTCCTCTTCTAATGTCCACTCAACTGTTGTGTCTCGTCACATCACGCGATATTTACACGCTCTGACACTTTTTGCAGCCCGGTTGCTTTTCTTTACGTAAAAACACATGAAGATTGAATGGCTTTGGGGACGCTGTCGCATTTCTCAATCCCCACTAGACGGCGCCCTCGATTTGAAGTTTTTTCTGCCTACACAAGGTCTCATGGGGAAGTAAAATTATAAATAAATGTTTACAAGGTTATCAAATTATCAGTTTATCAAATTGTATAAAATTTAACAGCTTAAACTAAGGCACACTCTCAAAAATAAAGAATTCTTATTGTTCTGGGCTGTATGATTCCTTAAAGAACCTTTAACATCTCCATTACAAATTTAAAATAATAGTTACCATAGTTTCTTTATTTTATTTTATTTTTATTTAAACCAAAGTAACCACAAATGTACAATTGTCTTACTGTAGTAACCATAGTTTAACCATAATATTTGTAGTAAAACTAATACAAATGGCTATCAATCTACCAAATCACCTGATTACTACAATTTTATGTCTTAAAAATAAAGGTGCTTCACAATGCCATAGAAGAACCATTTGCCGAATGGTTTTATTAAAGTACAAGAGATTCTTTGTAACTAAAAAAGGTTCTTTAGACTATAAAATGAAATTGTTTGAGAAACTCTGACAGAAAGGTTCTGTGGGGAACCAAAAATCTTACTTAATTGCTGGTTAAAGAACCTTTTTGGTTCTTTGTAATGGATAATGGTTCTACAGACTATAAAAGTCTTTTGCTAAATGAATAAGTGTAAATGTAAACCAAAATTGGTACTTCTATGGCGTCACTGTGAATAACCTTTTACAGCACCTTTATTTTTAAGAGTGTATCTGCTAATGTGTACATTGATATCCTTTATGTAAGACTCTTAACTGGTAAGTGATGCTTTCTCTCTCAAAGAGAGCACCTCCTCCCTTCCTGCCTATCTCTGAGCATCTCAATGAAGTGGCAGTGGATGATGGCTTTCTCTAATGGCTCTCATAACGTTTTATGATGTAACAAAACACCACCCACTTCAGGCTGCTGGTGGCTAATGTGCTGTCGAGCCAGCAGTGGCTCTGCCACAAGGCAAAATGGAGGAAGTATATAATAGACTTTATATTCAGCCAATTACAGAGATTACAACTGCTGTATTCTAGAGATACAGCTACTTACATTGACATTTTTAACATTTTATTGCCCTTCTATTTCACATAACAGAAATTTTGTTGGTGTTTCTTTGGATGGTTTCAACGATAAAAGCACAACGGTCCGAGCCCTTTAAAATCATTTCATTCTGTCAATTCACCATCAAGCCCAAGTTCCTGAAAACTAAATGCAGCAGGCAGGAGTTTAGTAAAGTTTCAAGAAGTGTTTTTATAGTTTATACCTAGCCTCCTACACACCCCACCAAGGCTGTCGAGTTTTCTTTGCCTCTGGCAGAGCGAACCAGTTGCTTTTTATAGGCTTTAACGCTCTGACGCAAACTCTACCCAATGTGCAGTGCCTTGCAGGCAAATATATTTACCCATTTGTTGCATGGTTAAAGTGATTGACAATCAATCATCAGCTGTGACAGGTCGAGGACTTTCTGCAGTCTGCCTACCGTGCCATGAATCATGTCATCAGCTCTTGTGGTGACAATGTCACCTTTCCTCAAAAATAACTCAGATTATCATTCCAGCCCAACATTAGCATCAACATTATATCTGGAAACATGTTAACACAGATCATTCAAAAGGATTTGTCTGGATCAGTGGTTTTTTTGCTCCTAAGCTTCTCACTCCCTTATGCAAGATATTTCCTTTGATGTTTTTTATGATCTAATTTAGAAACTGTTTTTAGATTTGTAGACGTAACAGTAAGTTCTTCAAGCCGGAAACAAATCCAGCATTCGTCTTCTTTGCAAACTCCTCTTCTTCTATTCTACACTTTATTTAATACAATTTTGACTATAAATATATGTAAATTTTATTCATGATTTATTTCCTTCACATTTGAAGAATGAAAAGTTGTTGAGGTGACAAATTAAAAGTCCAATTTGTTTCCCATGCTATAGGCTAGAGGTTTGCATTACAGTACATGTGGGACCAAATGTCTGCATTGCAGTCGGGTGTGAACAGAGAGTATCCAATGAGAAAATGGACAGTAAAAAAAACAAAGAAAAATTGTGTTAGAAAAATCATCAGCTGTGCAGTTTGACCAGAGTAAGAAATATAATGTCATTTTGATGTCATCTTGTAAGACCTGCATGTTAAATTTTAGCATTTTCAGTTTACAGCATTTTCACTTAGTACAACAGTAGTTTGAGTGAGCATTACATACTATATAGTGGGAAGACATACATTATATATATACACCAGTTAGTGGGTCATGCTGTACAAACCATAGATGATGTTTAGTGAGAGAGTGGAACGACAGAAGGGGGTTGGTTAAAAAAAGCAAGGGTAGGTGGAGTGATGTTGTCCTGCTTAAACTAATTTGTCTTGCTAGGAGATGAGCCATGACAGCTTTGATGCTCCACTTGTTAGGTGCAGCTGCTCCCCTGTGCCGTCCATCAAGAGACCTAACTCTGAATCTAGCATCTGCATTATTCAGAGAGAGAGAGAGAGAGAGAGAGAGAGAGAGAGAGAGAGAGAGAGAGAGAGAGAGAGAGAGAGAGAGAGAGAGAGAGAGTGAGCGAGAGCTTGTTAAGGAAAGAAACCAGAGCAGCAGATTTAGCAGCTGGTAACTAAAAACCCTCATAAAACAAATCTCTTTCACTTCCACTCTTAAATTTACCAGCTAAACCAAACACTATTTTAAAGGGCATTGAGAGAGGTCATTAGAAACAAAGTTGTTGCCACCAAATCCCATAGTGGAAAATTGGGTGGTCCTTCTCTTTGTCGCATAGCACAGGGATGCTTTTAGCCATTTGTCAGTCAAATGGGCCGCACCCATTAACACTGACACAGTAAAATTCCAAAGGAAATCAAAACTGACCCTGTTTACTTTGCTAGCAAGTAAACAAGTAAAAATCCTAATTGTATTCTAATTGTAATCTTTTATCAAAATCTGTAAATGTGCTTATGCTTTGAAATGGCAATGTCAGTGTGCCGCCTGCTTTATTTGTGAATAAAACACAGATTATTTTGTGTAAATAAACAATAATTTTCTATAGCATTTGCAGTGAAGTAAACAAGCCATGCCCACTATTTTTCTCATTCAGTATTACGCTTCAGTCAGAAATATGTCACAATACTGAAGTAAAGTCATTTCACATGGACTTTAACAATCAAACAATCTGTTGATGATGTAATTCTTCCATACCTCCCATACCTATTCTCATATGAGAATAACAATACTTAGCAATTAGACGAACGTTGGCTGAATTCTTTTTGTATTGAGGAGAACATCTAATCTGCTAATCTCTCCTTGATAAGCATCTGGAGGTTGGACTCAATGTTATTGTTATTGATTTTTTTTTCCGTTGGATCACATAGATGCCTTTGCATCCAAAACAGGCTCAAGAGTAAGCACTTTAAAATGCAAGATGCACTTTTCTTTCAAGACTCAATACCTAGAGCTTTCCCTCAGAGTTCATTACTCTCATTACAATACTATCTCAGATGAATCTTAGATAAATCATGCATACAAATGCAAAATATGTAAATAAACAGCATAAAGGAACAGAGAACACGGTGTACGTTGGGGAATTCTCCCACATGCTGTGCAAAAAAGTAGGTGACTTTGTGCTTTCTAAACCATATTTCAGAGATCCAGCTTCTGCTTTTCTAACTGCATTGTCTGACCCCTTTGAACTTTTTGGACTCCTTAATTCTCGGTTCTGAACAAAATACTGCTGACATATGTGCCATACTGAGGGAGCAGGAATGTCAACCCCTCTGGCTGCATTCCAATTTATATAATACCGCCCTATCCCTGCCAACATGAAGGTCAAGCTTAGAAAGCTCATGATGAGAATGACCAGAAACGCATCAGCTTTGTTGTGGTGAGGTCTTTGAGACTTCACATCCTCTGCCGTCAAAGCCATGCCTGTCATGTCTCTTATTAGTCCTCTGGAAATAGTTTCTAATTTGATAAACTTCAGAATTGATTAACATGCCTTGGAGGTAGAAAGATGATTGTGAAGTCTGTCTCTGTCAGACGTTAAGTGGAGGTTTTTGGCTTAATATGCAAGACAGGACGTTAGGACCCGGGTGTGGTGGCTAACAAGCGGCAACAATTATCAAAATCCATCACCTCTGAATCTCATTTCATCCAATTAGGAGAAGTTCTGGTCTGAGATGCTTGTGCCAGGCTTCTGCTTAATCATCCGGCTGTTCTTTTGATGTGTCTGGAATGCCACAACTGATCCAAACTCATTAATATGGAAAACGATGGAAACAGAAGTAAAAAGGACACAGGAGTTTACATCATTTATTTAGCGCTTAAAGCTGCAATCTGTAACTTTTGCATCTCTGTTTGTTATATAAAAATTGCAGGTTGGTTTATGCACTTATCTTTCAGTGGGTTGAAGTCAGATGACATCATTCTGTTGAGTTTACCATACAAACTTACCCACAAGCTTGACTTATCATTAATATAAGCTTACGGTTGCAAATCGAGGTAAGTTTTTCAGCATAGATTTTTAATTGCTTTTAAGTGATTTTTGTTTATTTAACCCAAAAAGTGACATATTGCAGCTTTTAAATATCTCAAAAAATGAAAATGAATGAATGGATCTCGGTGAGTTACATCAGTAAATGTCCTGTAATGTTCACTTCCGCAGACTATGTGCAAGTCGAACACTGTGTGTTTAGAAAGATGACGGATAGACTGTGTAGGACTGTTTAATGCTGCTCGTTTTTTGAGCCCTAGTTTTCTCAGAGCTCTGGTGTCTCTTGATTTCCACCCCCGTATCTATCCTGTCTTCTTATTGAACTGCTTCAGAGAGTCGACTGTTTTCCTACGCTTGTGAATTCAGAGGAAGTGCTCCTGGCTCTGCGTGAGCTGTGTTTGCTGTTCAGACAAGGCTTTTTTTTGTCTAATTTGGTTGTGTGGTGTAAATTACTAAAAACAGTGTCCGAAGCTGAACAAAAGCTCAAATATATCACTGACATCTTATCAGAACATTAGGAGCATAAAAGAGCACGCCAAAATCATGGGTTTGACTCTCTGGCAGTGCATGTAATGATGACATAGCTTGAATGTGTTATAATTTACTTTGGAGAAGCTGTATCTGCTACCAGCTGTCTGAAGTATTAAGGTAAAAGAGCATCTTTATTGATTTCTTAAGTTCACATCAGCTCTACAGCTCCGTAGCGGAGAATTTCAGTGTGCTTTTTCATATTGAACTCAGTCAGGTGGTGCGGCTCTGTTGTACTTGAACAGACAAAAGCCATAACAGTGTTATTTATTAACACCCTGTAGATTAGGGCTGGGTAAAAATATCGATTCATCAGTGCATTGCAGTTATTTGTTTCTCAATTCAATATCGATTCATCAAATCCTATGAATCGATTCAGCCCACCGGCCAGTGGCGGCGCTGTGGGCAAAACTCTAGTGAGAGCATTCAGCATTGTACAAGACGCGCTTTACCGTTCAGTGTTATTTATTGTGTTGACAAAATGGCACTTTGTAATGTTATAATATCTATGGTTGCACTTTTTTTATGAGTATGCACATTTTGTGCTTCTGTTTACATTTCTTTTATAACTTGAATGTATAGGAAGAAAGAAATATACTTTCTACTACTTACAGTTACATGCACTTTAGAGGTGTTAATAAAGCACCTGTTTGTTACAGTTGTGGTTTGTATTCAACACATGTACCATATTGTACAGTTTGTTCTGCTAAATAAACCATGAAAGGGAACATGCTGGGGTCAATTTGTTCTTAAACATTGGTAATACTGCACACATTATTTAAAAATATACTCAGGTACTTAATTACTTGTGTATTTACTTATTATTAAATCGATATCGAAGCTAATAAATCAATATCGAATCGAATTGTGAAATTCCTAACAATACCCAGCCCTACTGTAGATCCAGATAAACTTAACTAGTAATGAAAAGGACAAGAATATTTGAAGGATTGTTGCAAGTTCAGTCGACCCATTTTGTATTCTGTTATATACCCTATACTATGTGATGTTCTTCTGAATCTATAATATTACAGTATATATTATGTAATCTATATACTATCTGTGGAAACAGTAAATCACCAAATGACTTTAGATGTGTTTTTCACACACAGACCTTTTGATAAAGATTAACATGTGTTGAATCTGAAACACTGTTTTTAGTGTTTAAATTATACATGTACAACAAACTATTTTTCAACTCAGTTTTGATTCTATGTACTCTATGTAGATTTACCGTACAATTACTGTAAATAAATGTTTTTACTGGTTTTACTGACAGTACGGTAGGATTTATTTCAGTATTATTTATCACATTTTTGAGCTTAGAGACATATTTTTGAAGATTGAAAACAGTAGCTGTTGTGTTTTGATCTGTTAGTTTCAGACAGAAGAAGAACAAGTTTTGTATTCAGACTCACAAAGCTCTTTTTAAATCAATAAGTGAAGGTCATTGAAGGATCAGGTGTGCCAAAAAGCAGGTTTCTCATGGGAATAATGTCACCTTCTGTATCGCTCAGCTACATTAGTTTTAAAGAAATTCCTTATAAATTTGAAAGTTTGTTCCAAACCATACATTTCTGAAAGTGTATGATAGCTTAATGGTATTTTTTTACCTTTTGGAGTTTGACATGGTCACTGTAAACTTTTGTTGTAAGAATCTAATTTAAAAAATTAAATAAATAGGTTTAGATGTAAGCATGAGTAAATAATGACTTAATTTTCTGTGTGAACTATTTGAACTAACTTTAAGCATTCAACACAATTCAGTACAATATGACCTCTTCATCAGAAGGTTCAGCTTCAATCAAAGCAGCTGAATGTTCTCGCTCACGCTGGCGCTGATTGCTTCTCTTAGATTTCCTTGACCTATACACCTATAAGCACCACTTATAAAGAGCTTACTCTTTAAAATACATCCCACCCTGATTGGCGGGTCAGAAAGGTTTCAGACTGGCCTCAATCTCCCGCTGCAGCTGAATTGCTGAGTGGCTAAAAAGATTCGAGAAGCGACTCCCGAGGGAAGCGGTCTTGGTCCCCCTGCCTTATCTTTACTAGTGGTCACACTGTAAATGTGGAAAAAGGAGAGATAGTGGGTAGCAAAAGCTATTTGCCACCTGCATACAAGCTAAAAGACTTGTTGTGATGGTCGATTTTTGCACCTGCTATACACATTTCCACTTGGTGCTTGTGATGTGAAGAAAGAGTGGAAGGATGAACAGTCAATGAAAAACGATGCTGTTAACCCTTCTGCCATTTACCAGCGTGTGTCATATTGCATTGCTGGTTGTACTGCTGGTTTAGCACAATTAACGCTCAGGTAATAAGCTTTTGTCAGAGGTGGGAGGCTGATCTAAATTAAAGGCTCTGTTCCAGCACACAATCTGCTGCCTATGGAAACAGCATCATTGCTGCACTCCTGTCGCAAATACTGTACTGCTCTAAAATGTCTCTATAGTGTCTTATAAGAGACCTCATTTTAGTTAAATGATAAGAAAACGTAAGAAAGAAAGAAATTCCATAATGCTTTGCAACAAATTCAAGAGAAATGTTAATTATAAATGTACCCATATTGTGAACTAACAATGAACAATAGCTACTTCTGTAGCATTCATTAATCATAGTTGATGCTAATTCCAGCATTTACGAATACATTTTTTAAATTAAAAGTAACATTATTTAATTCACAGTGAATTAACATGATCAGTTGTATTGTTTTTTAAAACATAAACAAGTTTTACTAAATGTTAAAAACTATACTGCTCATTGTTACTTCATTTCAGCTAATGCATCAACAAATGCAACATTGTTGCCTAGTTTTCTCATTTAATGGCCAACGTTTTAGTTAGTTCTTTCCTGTTTCTGACCTTAATGTAGAAGCAGGTCAGCAAAAACATGAAACTTTTTGCTTTTCCAATTAAAATGACCTGTTTTCAGGCGAAAAAGTAATTTACTGCAGATGTTGTAAATTGCTTTGCGATTACAATGTAGTCCGGTGATCTGATTCAGTGTGCTTGTCCCTGCGGGTGATGTGACTGCACAATCTCAACGGAATTACAACATTAACCAAGTTCACTAGCGCTTAAGCACTTACTAAGATCTTAATTGTATATTCCAACAAGTTCAGGGCATGAATGTTATCTAAAATTGAACTCCCAAGGCAAAACATATAGGAAATCAGCTGTACTAACTGTACAGCTGACTTGGCAGATTTGTTTCTAATTATTATTTTTGTGCAATTTCATATCTTAAATCTATGTTCACATAGACATTCAGATAGAGGAAATTGATATGTATGTGAATGTTTTTAGCACAATGCTATGCTATTGTTTGGCCATTCTGTTTGGTTGCTAGGGCATTGCTAGGGGGTTGTTAAGATGTTTTTGGTGGCTGGTTTGTTTAATGACCATCCACATAAAAGTAACAAATCTCTCATAAACACAGTAAACCACAAAATTTGAGGTATGATTTGAAGTACCTACATCTTAATTCTTAATTCTAGTTATATAATCAATACAGTAAAGTTTGACATGTAATGTCACCTGCCTCTAATACATGTACAATAGACGTGTGTGGATTGCTTTAAATGCCTCTTTTTGCTCTAATCACCAATATACTTGTACTTAATTCACATGATGTCTAAACAACCAATCACCTGCCATCATCAAAGCACGTTCCTCTTGAGGGGGCCTTGCTTGTCGCCTTCTCAGCTAAATTGATCACATCAAAGCTGCCGCACTGACAGTTTAGGAGGATGTCTGGCAAATTGCTTCAGCCAGCCCAGCGGGAACCAGATACACGAAAACCAATATGAAGGATTTTCAGTAAACACAAAGACCCACGAGGGACACATAAAAAGTTGTTGTCGTAGATTTATTTAACATCTCTGGTTCATTGTTTGATTCCACAAAAGGATGTTTAGTTGCTATAGGTTTGAGGAGGTGGACACCTTTGCTTTGACAAGCAAATTCATGTCAGGATAAGAAACCTCTCAAGTGTGTCATACAATAAGGAGACGCTGCCTCGTATCCGCTATAAAATAATAAAAGTGCCTCGTCCGTGTCTGATGGTGTTGTTTTGGTCAAGAAGAATGAAAAGAGAAAATGTAAAAAGGTGTGTTTACTAACAAACAACAGCTGTGGCATTTTTATTTGAGCACAAAAGCGTTTATTCAGTGTTTTAAAAACCACTCAAAATGCAGTTTCATCACCTTTAGTGAATCAGGTGTTCAAACAGCACAGACAGCATGTGCAAACAAACAGCATCAGTGGTTATTCATTCTTAGTGGTCACAGTCACATTTAGTTTGCTTACACTTAAATATTTTTGCATAATTTTCTTCCGCTGGCTGAAAGTTTTCTGTGAAGCTGTATTGCCACAATGCACATTAGGAAAGGCGCTATAGAAATAAAATTGAATTGTATTGAATAATTGAACCCCGGGTCCCCCAGTGAGAAGAACAGGATCTTTGTTTGCAAAAAGTCATGTTAATATTACCCTTTATTTGTTAACGTCTAAATGGACATATTACAAAATAAGCTGTTAAGCGTATGAATACGTTGAGGTTTTTTCATCAACACGAAGAGCCAAAGCCTGGTTGATTTTAGGAGAATACCACTCCCAGCACGTTAACCCGCGGTCAGGGCATTGCTTAGTAACGGAGATGATTGGCATTCAATTTTCTTGTTTTGTAAGGCCTGTCACTTTAGCTTTATTCCCCTACTGACAAACCTAACGGCATCATATACACACTAGCGCTCGCCACACATGAATGAGGGAAGAAATCAACAGTCCCGAAATACACCAGCAAGAAAGAGACTTCTGATCTTATTAGTAACAGCTGCTTAGTCTTATACTGACAGACATCCACAGACTTTAGCTCTGATATTACAGTTACAGTGTTCATTAGAAAAACAGTTATCTCACACAGTGTGGTTAAACCTTGTTAATGTGTCACTTTGTTACATTAAAGCTGCTAAATATTGTTTGATCAGAGTCAATTCAAATGTATTTCTTTTGTGTTGTTCACAGTTTTACAGAAAACACATTTAAGCAGTACAGACAGAGAAAAAAATGGTATAGAAATAAGCAGAACAAATGATATATATAAAAGGAACAGGAACATTACAGGTTTACATTAGCATTAGTGTTTAAGGCATCATTGTTGCTGTGGTATTTGTTTTTTTTCAGGAATCTGTGCCTAAACTATGATGAAAATAATGTATTATGGTACAAAACTAACCTGGTTTTCTCCTGCAAATTAGAGTTACTTCTTACTATTCTTTTTTGTTATATTCATCTATCTGCATCAAGTCCACTATGACCACAGAATTAACCAGTTTAAATAAGGAAAATAAAGAAGATTATTTTTATAGTTTAATTGTATTGTTGACTTACAATGGCAACTCATTTTCAAAGTGGCTAATTTGTATGAACTTCTTCATACATTTCATTATGATCTGATTTTGTCCCACTGATGGATAGATTTGGGGTGGAGCTGAATTAGTTTTTATTTTTATACTAATCATAGGTTTTTGAATAATTAACACTGTACAAATTCATACGAAAACACCACCCCATTAACTAGTTATGCCTTGCCGTGAGATCAGGTGGTGATATCTTACCTGCTTGTAAAAAAAAAGGAATAAAAAACCATACAACAAATTATGCAAATGTAATGGCAGATATAATTGCTTAATCAGCATTATTTACATCACTACAAGATGGCAGTTCTCAACATTATGCTGATATTACAAAGATGATTATTCTGGGAGTTCATTTTGCATTGAACTTACATTTTTCTTTATTCAAGCGCCTTCATCTTTAAGTGTATATTTAAAGCTGTTAAAGTTAATCATAACGAATAAATACAGATAGAAAAGAAACTTCAATAACTGAAGCGATTCCCTAAATCATCAGATTTATTTCATTTTCTCTACACGGTTTCCTGCTGTATAGGATTAAAGTGAGCTGTGAAGCACAGGGTGTCACGGCTGACCTTCAGCTCACGACACAGTTGCAAAGACACTATTACTAGTACCGAACACCTGCTGGTCCTCTCTGAATTTACATTTAAACAGAAGAAAAGAGTACGACAGAGCAGTGCTGAATTTCTTCATTTTACAGTCAGTAAAATCTGACCGCTGGAGACATGGACATACAGCTGTGATCATGAAGCATTTGAGTTATATTTTAACTCACATATAGCTAATGTAGGTAATGAACTGTATGGTCGGTGGATTTGTTCGTCAGAGATGATGGCTAAGGGACCATTTGTGCTGCAGTCATAAGTGAAACCTTGTGAAGCTTGGAGACGTAGAGGTGCTTTTGCTTTTCTAAACAACCAGACCTGCAGTTTTCGGCTGGCAGACTATAAAGGGCCATATCTAGGGACCTGAATATCCCTTGGGCCTGTGAGCAACCACTCAGAACACTCTAGCAACCACTTAGCAACATACTGAAAGCCTAACCACACTGCTTGCATGATGATTCGGTGAAACGGTAGACTGTTGTGTTAGATTGAATATTATAATACAGTTGACCAATTACATTTGAGAATCTGAACTGGCTACTGTATACATAAAATAAATAGAAATAAATTAATAAAATAAAATGAAATCATAATTAAATATTAAAATGTTATTCTTTACATATGTCAGTGGAATTTATTTAACATTTATTTAAAACATTTACTTTGACATTAATGATAGAAATGAACATAATTTTTGGTTATATAATTGTGTCTTTTCTTGAAATGGAACTGTATGCTATTAAACCAATACAATAAGGAAAATATATATTTAGATTTGCAGTGTGTCTTAACCTTTTGAACTTTAAGACCATTTCATTGTTTTGTATTATAAATTGTTATTGTAGAATATTTCGAGTTTTAATTGTTTTAGCTTATCTTCTTGCTTATTTTGTTTTATATTTTATATATATATATATATATATATATATATATATATATATATATATATATATATATATATATATATATATATTGTATATCATTTTAGGTCATCTTGGGGGCTCCTTGGAAGTTTATTTGGTTAAGATCACATTTCACCCAATATATAAATATATTTTAGATATATCTCCAAACATGACATTAATTAGTTAATATTTTACCAGCTGTTATATATAATTTTGCTTTCAGTAAAGAATATTAATATTAATACAACTTTAAAGTCAACACTGCAGGTTGTAAGACCTTCAAGTGTTTTTCTAGCGAGTCTTGTTAAGTCTGGTACAAGAATAATTCCCGGGACTGTAAAGAGAATAGCACAATTGCCTGTACTCCACACAGGTGAATCCCGTCCACTTCAAGTACCGATGCCTTCTCCAGGACATAACCATATCATCACTCAAAACAGCTTAAAGCAGCGTTTGAAAACATAAACATGCATTTTAAGCAAGGATACTCACCCCAAAATATCTTCTTACTATTCCTAGAAAATGGTGAGGTTTCATCTTTTCTTTCCCCACGAGTTCAACCGCACATCATTACGAAGGTTTGCGTCCCGGCATCAAACAGCTCCCTCTGTCTAATCTTGTTTGAAGTCTGTGAGAGACAGCTGAAGTTTTTCATGGCACTTCACTACATCAAAGCTCAGAGAGAGCTTCAGAGGAAGACATTTCAGTAGCGCTCTGCCTTGTTGCCATAACTCATCGGCCGTGAACAGGGTTCGAGGGCATGAAGTGACACAGCTGACCAAATTAGCTTCGCCAAGAGTCACTGCTTGAGTAGAGGTGATCTAGAGTAGTGTGCTTCTTCTGCTTTCTAGAAGCACATAATCACTGTTAAATTGTTTAATATTAGTGTGTGTCGAAAAAGATTTTGCTTATAAATTAAAATTACTTTACATTTTAACCTGTTAACTATCACTGTTCCTATTCATGTTAATATTTCATTGAATTTAATCATGATTAATGAAAAGGTCTAAGACTCAAGAACAAATATTTAACATAAAATTAAATAAAATCCATAATTTTTTAAAATATTTATGTTATCTATAAAAATACCTAAAATTAAAAAATGAAAATGTTTAAAAAATATGTTTAGTTTGGTTCATTTTTATGTGTATGCTTAATATGTGTAGTGACAGTCATCGGGGTATAAAGGATTATTTGTTGTAAAACATAAATGAATAGATACCTATGACCGCACATTTTACAGTAATTTACAGTAAGTTGCTATTTTTGCTACAGTAAGTTTGCTATTTTATTTTAAATAAATAGTAATTATATTTGTTAATTCTTCTTAATATTAATGATATCATTTACATTGTATTTATACATTTGGAATATTGTTTTATTCAAAGAAACTGACATGCATACAAGATATATACAGTATTTACTGTCACCGTTCCTCAGGAGGAACACCTATGTTATTTTCTCTATTCTCTTTAATATTTAATATTTTAATTTTAATAATAACCAACTATAAATTGATTGAAAGGTATAAGACTCAAGATAAAATATTTGAAATATTTTTATAACAATAAACAAACAAAAAAATAGTTTTTTTTCTTCACATGAAAATTGTATTTTCATTATGTTAAAACCGTTCATACTATAGGCCTATGTATTGTGAAGCCATAATATAAGCATTTACAGAATGGGGTTAATATTGGCTAAATTCGCACCATTCAAAGCATCTCTGAAATCGTCATAATTGCTAAATGGTAACACTGTTTAAAACAGGATATATGACCGTATGACACATAGCTGGGCATCACAGACATGCAGACAGGAAGAGCACAGAATGCATTAGTGCAATCAGCAGCATTTACCAGAAAGCCCCAAAGCCTTAGCAATGCATTCATAGCACACAGATCTAAAAAATGTATGGATGGCAGAAAGATGTGTGCCCAGATTACACCATAAGCACTGATCACTGTCTTGTGTTTTAGTGATTTGTACTATGGGCTCTGGCAACCCATTTTCTCCAAATTCAAGCCATGAATAATGAAACAATCCAGTTGACTACAGTTGAATCGATGCATCCAAGATGCTAACGGGCAAAGTTGAAATAAATAAATAAACTGTCTGCCCTGATTGGCTCACAGCGGGCATTTAGTCCCCTGCTTCAGCCACATTCAATGGCAATGTGATTAGAGGACCTCGAATAGCCTCTCCATCAGAGCTTGCCTTCATTATGTGTGTGTTAAGGTGGATGAGTGGAGGAGAGAGGTGCCTGTTGGATTTTGTTCTTGCCAGAGTTTGTGCATTAGCCACGATAAAAGCCTGTCAGACTGGCATTAAGTCCACAGATGCTCTATTTGCCAGGGATGGGAATCTCTTCTGATTTCAATTCCACTTAACACTCCCTTTACGCTGCGATCTGTAACTCTTAACTCCATATCACTGTCTCTGTTTCAAACATAAAACTGCAGGATACTTGTACTCTCTCGTGGATTGAACCTGACATCTCATAAATCATTATTATAAGCTCATAATTGTGAATCAGGGTAAGGTAAGAAGATAGTCTTAAACGTTGACTTTTATGTATGTGCTCAATAACCGATTCTGTATGTTTTTAATGAAAAAGTTATGGACTGCTGCTTGAACAATTACATTAATAATTCAAAGATGTTGTAAATAATTTAAACACATTTAAACACTGACATTTAAAACCATCACAAACTCTGCACCCTCATACTTTAACTCTCTTCTACACACCTACAACCCATCCAGATCCCTGCGCTCAACGAACAAACGTCGACGGGTGGTTCCCTCACAGAAGAGCACTAAATCTCTCTCTCGCTCTTTCTCTTCTCTGTCCCCGGCTTGTGGAATAATCTCCCTAACGCAATCCGTTCTGCCACATCCCTCACCTCCTTTAAGAAACAACTAAAAACACACCTCTTCCACCAACACCTGACATTATAATACAAAAAAACCCTCTACAGGTTCTTATCTAGCACTGCAAAACATTGTAAACTTAGTAAAGCACTTCTTAGTACTATTGTTGTTGCTTCATTGTCTTCTAATATTTGTATGCCGCTTTGGATAAAAGCGTCAGCTAAATGCCTAAATGTAAATGTAATTTCACTATCATGTTCCAAAAAAAACATTTTTGGTAGAATCTACCTGCAAAACTTTTGGTAGAGCCATATTAATTGTGTTTATGCTAGCTGTATGTGCTTCTGGTTAAACGTTGTCTGTAAAGCTAATGGATTGACTCTGTATGTGTATTGGCAGCTTGGTAACACAAGTTACTAGTAACTTGTGTTACCAAGGCTGGCATACCTTTTAGGTTTATTTAAGCTAATGACAAACTAGAGACAAAATGTCACTATCAATGGCAAAGATGGATATAAAGGAGGCAAAACACATGTAAGTTATCCCTTTAAGTAAGGAATAATGTACAGCCAGCAGGTTGTTATCGCAAAATAAACCCCAACAGAGTGATTCAGGACCACCGTTGTGAATAATGTACCTTGCAATGTTGTGGCTGGCCAATCAGAATCAGGTATTCCAGAGCATCATGTAATAATGCACTTTACTTTGAATAAAAGCGGCTGCCAAATTTTAGCTTACTGTGTTTTATTTTAAATACTGTAGCAGTGCTTTTCAGTACCTAAAGGCAACAGTGACCACAAATTTGAATCCATATCCAAAACTTTACCCCTTCCAACCATCGTCCCAACTCTACTGAAACTAAATGAGTCAGCATCCTTTTACATATTGCTCATATGATCAAATCACTGATGCTGGGATTACAAATAAAGAGCAATACTTTAACAGATATAAAAGTATTTGTCCATGGTTGCTGTCAATTCAATGCAAACTATATACTGATAGAAAGGTCTAAAACTCAAGAATAAATATTTGACAAATTTGTATAACAAAAAAACAAATTAATGTTATTTAGAAAAATACCTAAGATAAAAAAAATTTAAAACAATATCTAATATCTAAAAGAATTGCAAAAAATATATGCAGTGACAGTCCTGTGAGTTTGGATATTACACAGAATATTCTTAATTTGGCAGATGCTTTCATCCAAAGTGACTTACAGGTAAACATTTTATCTGTACTGTATGTGTGTTCCCCAGGGATCGTACCCATGACCTTTAGCGCTGCTAATGCTACAGATACAATTCAGTTATATTTATTGAAGCACATAGTACTGTAAATACAAAAATGAGTGTATTGTATAAACGTTGTGTTCACAGTAAAAGTCCTTCAATCTTACTGGGATTACTGCCTTCTCCATTATACATGTCTTACTCAATTCTGTTTTGGATATAGCTTTCTGTGACACATGAAACTTGTTCTGCTTTTTTAATTTATTAATAAATAATGAATCATTCCTGAGGAAATGCTTTCAAGAGGGCAGGGACTTGGAGAAGGACCTATTACATTTTGTTGATAGTGATCAACCCTCGAATACACAGTAAACCCCACCAGAACCCTAGGGAGCGATGTGTGTTTACAATAATTATTTTTAAACCAATCTCATTTCCAGCCTTGAGATAACTGTAATTAAACCATGAAATATCAAGAAATAAATAAAAGTTAATTGTCAGCGTGTGTATTTGCTATTCAGAAAGCCGCCCCTCATTAGATGGAAAAGCTTTTCTTTGTGCTGATTCAAGCGTTTTATTTTAAGACTGCAGTAATAACAATTGTGGTTTGTGTTGAAGAATCTTGTGCTGATGCAGTGAAGGTAAACTGGCTTTACCCAAAGGTCCAGTATCACTGTGCTGAGACCGGCTTTTCACAGCGAGCAGTCGATGTGCTAAAATTTTAAGACACGCTGGAGTGGAGGAGGCTGTCGGCTGTTGTATTCCTCACGCCTCTAAACAATGAACACAGCAGTCGAGATGTCAAGAGCAGATACACATGCCTGGTCTCCTGATAAATCATTGCACAGGTGAGATGGCCAGTAAAGCAAGTTTATATCTGAGTATATGGATATTTTGACAGGGATTCAAACACACTTCTTCCAGATGAACAACTGGGTTTTTTGTTGTACATTTTGTGTTTTGTTATAGAACTATACTATAGAAGTAAATATTTTTGTCACCGTTCCTCAGGAGGAACACCTACATTTTGGCCCTATTTACTTTAATATTTTTTAATCTAATCATGACAAACTATAAACTGATAAAAACTGGAAAAGACTTAAAGGACTCAAAATGAAATATTTCACAAATATTTCTAACAATAAATATAAACAAAAAAGTTAATTACACATGTTTTTAATATTACTGTAATTTATAAAAATATCTAAAACAATGTTTTTAAAAAAAAAAAAGACTTTTTATTTTCATGTGTATACTCAATTAATCATGTTAAAGGAATAGTTCACCCAATAATTCAAATTCTTTACTCACGCTCATTCCATTCCAGATGTATATGACTGCCTTACTTCATCTGAACACAAATTAATCATTTTTTATAATAAAATGCATCATGTTATCTTCTAAAATGAAGGTAAAACAGCTCAAAGTAATCCAAATAGGTTAATAAATATAATTTGAAAGAAAACCACATTTTTGAGAGAAAATTTAACAGAAGTAAACAGTGTCTTATTGTATAATATAGAATATTATACTTATTGCCTTTACGTGGTCATTGGGTTATAACGTTGCTTAATGTTTAATGTTCATCTTTTTGTTAACATGAATTATTTGCAAATTATTACCCCAGATATTAAATTTTCATTCATCTTATCCAAAGAGACTTTCAGTGCATTATAATGTACATTTGTTTAATGAGTATTTGCAATCCCATGGGCAATCGAACCCATGGACTCAGCGTTGCTAGTGCCGTGCTCTTACCAACTGAGCAACAGCAAGTTACACACTTCACCTACAAATGATATTGAATCCACAACATTCTTTCACAATTAATTTAACTACTTCAAGGTTTATTTACCCATGAAATTATTCTAATTTTATAATTGACATATTACATCACAAATGTCCTGTTATACAAATTTACATTTCTATTATAGCCTAATGAAAGAATGGAAGAGTCTCATCAGCAGTCATTTCGGCTTTAGCATTTCACAGTAATTGCCCTCCCAGATAGGAAATTAAGAGGTCGGACGATAATTCTCTGCCCGTTTTTTGCCAGCGGCTATGTGACACGGGACCCAACGCTGTCACTCATCTCATTTTCTCACCCTGCCAAGCGGAAAAGTTGGCAACTTCCCTTCAATATCTCCATCATTCCTGAGAGATTCCCACCTAGCAGGTGTCTGTCAGAAAGCTTCCTTCAGGAATTTCAATCTTTGAAGATCACAGTCTTTGAGTTCAGGTCTTTGGCAGGCTTCAGGGCCGGTGTGTGATAGGATCACGGTGTCAAGTTCAGTCAGACTCGAATTAAGTCGATAACTTCATTCAGACACCGCTGTCCCTCCAAAGCAAGACGTCACTGATGGTCAGACAAGTACTTTCACTCACTACGTTAATGTGCTTAGAGACAAGCCTTCTTCTTCATTACACCCTAAATGCTGCCTGTATTGATCAGACTGCATTGATGTTTGTTTTTTCCACTACAATGCAAGACAAGAGCAAAAAAAGATTTTGTTGGCATTTTTGGTCGGCAACCCACTGCTTTCTGGGAAACTGCTGAGATACTTTACAACAGTCCTGCCATTTACTGCCATTTGGTGCCTATTTCCTGAATGTTGAATTCAATCAACTTTTTTTGGTTAATAATAAATTATTGAGCTTAGTAAATAAAAAAAATTACTTAATAAATTAAGTACATAAAAATAAAAAACTCTTACCCTGATTCGGTAAGTTTAAAATAATAATTTATAATTCAAGAATTTGTGCGAACAGGATGTGATTTGACTTCAACTCACTGAAGTATTCAAGTACTTTGCAACTTAAACCTGCAACTTTATGTTTCTAACAGAGATGGCTGTCAAAAGCTTTAAAATATACTATAAGAACTACATTTTGTACAGTATATGTATGTTGCAGTGCTTGAATGATTTTGCTGGAGACTTTTTGGTGGTTACAATGGCATTACTAGATGGTTGCTTACTGGCCTATAATGAGATCCCTACCAATCTTTATGTCTATCTGCGGGACCTTAGAAATAGCTTGATCTCTCCTTGAATAAAATTTTTTGCCTGCTTTTATTGTTTACCACATAAAAATAAAAAAGTAAAATAAATGATCAGTTAACAAAGTAACCTATCTCTTTAAAAAGCTGCGCAATTACAGATATCGATTTTTACAGAATGTGACACAACGCATTTTGGGATTGCCATCTCTGTAAAAAAATACCTGCAATGTTGCCTTAACATTTAGCCAAAAATTAGCTTTCCTTGGCAAACACCCCTAACAACATCATTGCTTATCGAATGTTAGCAGTTTTCAGTGCACAGGCCCTTGTCTATGAACTTTCATAAAAGGCTTTATTTAGGAGATTAATGGCTTTACTCAAAGGTCCATAGAAAATTAAGATCACAGTTTGCCCTCTGGCATTTTCCTCTGAAAAGCTTTGTGCAGATGAGCGGTTGAGTATTACTGGTATTGCTGAAAATTGGCAGCGAGTATTCTGTGTCTTTGACAGCTCTTAAATGGAGAACTGATGAAACATCTTCGGTGGGCAAATTCTGAATATTAATGATCTAGAAACACTCTTTACATCTTTTATGACAGGATGATAATGTACATCTCAAAACAATGAATATGCTAGAATTAGGACTGTACTATACTTACTTTACCTTACACCTAACAGCGATAATAATTATACATACGTGAGTTTTTCCCTACACCGTGGGCTCCCGTATGTCTCGCATACCCATTTTCCTAACCGGGGGGAGATGCACAACATAAACATGTTTCCGATCTCTAAAGCCCAGATGTTTTCATCACTCTTTCCATCGTCTACAGTAATGACATTTCTGCCTCTCCCAGGCAAATCCACAGTGCATAAATGCACAATTTCAGAGCGCGGTTACGGTCTGCCCGTTTAGGCCCGGAGATCAAGTTCTTTCAGGCACATGTAAAAAGTGGAATGGAGAAATAAACTAAAGGCGCTGACTTACGACAAGAGCCATCCTGCCTCCAACGGCAACAAAAGACCATTTGCATCTATAATAAAAGAGTGCTCGGAGAGGCACTTGGCTGTAATTGAAGAGGTGGACGCGGGGATCGTGTAAACAAAAACAGAAATGGCTCATTCTTATTGGAGTTAATGCGTGCTGTCAAGATGTCCGCCATCCTATTAGTCGAATCGAAGTAGATGAAGATGAAGATGAAGAGTGTTTGCAGTAGGAAAGATATGAAAACAAAACAGAGAACTATGAGGTTGAACCCCATTTCCATTTTCTTCATCAGATCTGTCATTTTAAATTTAAAGCTATTTTGGAACTGCTGAAAAAGTGTCACATTTAAATTCAAGACTAATTATGTTAAAAGATGCAATCATGCATTTTGCAATGCTTTGAATGAATGAATAAAGACGACAAACAAAGCAGTAATATCAAGTAACTTATATTTAAGGGGAAAAAGTTAGTTCATATGCAGTATTTCTTCTAACTGCTTTATACTAAGTTAATGTAAGACATCTTAAGGAAGTCACAAGCCTGTCCTCCTCCCAAAATAATCCATTTATTACAATTTATAGTTATGTTTGGTTACATTTATAAAATTAATAGTGTTTTGTTTCATGTGTCATCATAAATACATATTTCACTGTAACTACCAATCAAACATGAGTTCGTTTATAGATAATGTGTGAACTTTTTACATGGTCCCTATCCATAATTTGTTAAATATTAAATTTGTTTTTACATTTTATATATGTGCCATTTCCATTTAAAAATTGAAATATAAATTCTCAAAGAATGTATTTGTGATTTGTTGATATATTGAACCATCTGACCGACCAACTAAACCGTCCAGACATAAAAAAGTTATCTATTTTAAAAAATGGAAATATGCTTTAAGCATGTGACAAAAAAACACGTTTTTAATAGGGCAACATACTTTCTGTGAATTAAAATGCACAAACCATAAGAAGAAGAGATGACTCTTTAAATAAAATTACATTTTCATGTGTGAATTTATGAAGAATATGGACTGTTATAAATGTAACAATTTTAAAAACAACACTTTACCTGACTATGATAAATCATGCTTTAAACAAAGGGAAAATGCTTAATACCAGACTAATACTACAGATATACTGTACATATGTCATATATGAAGACACCTACAATCTGTTTACAGCATGTAGTTTATGCCAAGAGGTCATCTGACTCTGTGGTCTTATTAGTATATGCGGTTTGCATCCATTACCCGACATTAACTAAATAGGCCCTTAAGTTGAGTGTGTAAGTAGTTATGAGCACATCACAGTGTAATGTGTACAACATCAGCATCTCTGAGAGTCAGTGGAAATCATGAGTAAACGGCAAATGCTGCGAGCCTCTTACAGTAGACACGACTTCTGAACCATACATTTTACATCTGATAAATCGTACTATCTTCTCTGTTGTCTTAATGTTCAATTAAAATAGGAACTACATATTTTGTTGCTAGTGCACTGTTAAACTGTATGTCAACAACCTTAAAATCTTCGGAATAGCATGCATTGTGACAATGACACAAGGATTGATGTGTTTAACATCTGAATGTGTCTAATAAAGCTTGTTTAATTAGATATTATTTTGAGCAGATTGAATATTTCAGTGCCTGCTGTGTATCTTTTCCCATCCTGGCATTGAAATCCCTGATTTATGAAGCTGCATGTGAATAAGTAATTCTCCTGTGAGATCTGTGAATATGTTAGCTGGAGCGGTTGGGTTTACGCCTCATTGCCTCCTCCAGGAATCTGCAGGTTTCACCAGATCTGGCTCTGGAGTGACTCAACCAGGCTGATTTGATACTGGCCATCATGAAATATGGAAATGAACTCATTTCTCATGTTGTGGAGAAGGGGCAGACTGAAGCCCATCCTCTAATGAAGTGGCTATTACAGGCCCGAGTGACAGTAATTGATTCTTTCAGGAATGATGAGATGTTGACTTTGGATTAGCTGTTGAGGGTTATAAATAGTGTCTTCTAGTTAAAGGAGTGTGAATAGTTATATTTCTGTGGCTCATTTGGTAGAGCATTGTGTTATCAGGTTTGATTCCCAGGAAACACCCATACCAAAAAATGGTTTAACCAAATACATAAATGTAAAGCTAAAATGTTTTCTTATGTCAAAGTATATACTGTATATTTGTAAATACAAACTGTTGTGCAGGCTGCTACTAGAACCGCATGAACAAACATCTTATCAGATATTAAGAGTGTTCTTCTGTTTGAGCTATTTTTAGTTACTTTCAGCCTGGGCAGGTTGAAACATTACCGTCGTCTTCCAAAGTGTTCGTCTAAAACAAATTATATGACAATATTACCTGGAAACTTTTGTTGTGACATGCAGAATCTGTGCAGAATCTTTATAGATTGTTTTGGGAATTAAAATTATATTTCTGCTGCACAATTGCATCACTGTTGGAATGACACGTGGATCACAATTTGTGTTGTTTGATATTTCACCTAGACAGCATTTTGTCTCACTGATTTGTAGACCAGCTAAAATCCATTTCTTTTGTAAAATAATGTCACTGCCTATCTTGTGTTTAAAAGTACATTATTTAATAAACGTTTCTCACCGTCTCAATTTCTCTCTGAGAAATAATTGTGAAAATAAAGCGCTCTAATCTTTTCCTTTTTATGGAAGGGATCAAAGTCTATTTGGCCCCTGCTGGTAAAACATATTTCAAGATATAACATATATTTTTTGAGATCTGTAGAAAGCACATAATTGACTTACATTTTCCTGTCTGCTGCCTTTCATAGCATTAGAATTAGTCATGAGATGACTGTGTCATGAGCCATGTGTGGTTTTCATGCTAATGAACCCCGATCAAAAGAAATATGTGAGAATTTTTGTCTTGGCTAAATGATTCTGCAGCTTCAATTTTATGCAGAACAAGAGAAACATACGTCATATATGTCAGAATGTATTTTAAATAGTTAAACCCTTTTCATACCAACAGTATACATGTTATAAATAATGCAATTTATAAAATAAAAAGATAAGTGCTACATGGAGGCCATGTGAATAATCACTCTAGAAACACATTATTCCTTTGAACTGTAGTGTGCATAAAAAATATTGTATTTGTGCTCCTTCCAATCAAAGTCCATTTCTCAGCAACTCAGCAACCCAGACAAATGAACAAAGTTTAGTGAGACACACACTCTGTCAGTTCTCCCAAGATAGGACATCAGAACCATTCTTCTTTGGTTCTTGCCACAAGCGAGATGATCCCACTGTGGGACAGATAACTAATATAACAATGTCTGCAGTCATTAAATTATTTAACAGCCCCGTTTCTATTTCAAGATTCTTCGCCAAATGGGTTCCGTCTGGACCTTTGCTGGGTTTGATTCACCATTCATTTACTGTCTAATGCAGAGGTCCATTTAAACTCGGCAAAAAATAAAAACATATCAAACTTGTTTGTTGTTATTTGTTTTATTGCACAAAGTAATTAAACGTAAAGAATCTTCAGAGATTTTAAGGCCAAACAATACAATAACTATAATGATAACAATTAGGGATGTCCCGATCCAATCATCGGAAATCGGGCCTGATCACGTGGTTTCAGACTCAATCGGACGTTACCTCCCGATCAGGACTCGGATATATATGTATATATATATATATTCTCATTATTTTGAACACATCTATAGTTATGCGGTGGCACAGAGTTAGACCTCTTGACTCCACACAGAAACAGCAACGCGTGTGCAGTAAGAGTTAGGAGTGCAGTTCCTAAAAGCACATTACTGGCTTTGCAAACACTGTGGCACTTTTATTTTTTTATTTGTTTACATGCCTGCCGGGTATTTTAAGTTGAGGTGCTATTTGTTTTATATTAGACGTTTTTTATATTTACTGTTGCACTAAAGTCCAAAAGTGAAGAATTTATGTTATTTATTACTTGATTGTTCAAGCTACCTCACAGAAGTGCTCTGTTTGTTAACAGAGTTGTTGAATGTTAAAATAAGGTGAATTAAATAAAAAATAAGGAACATCCTGGATCTGTTTCTTCGCTCTTCTTTATTCTTTTTTATGTATTATAGAAGTATCGGATCGGGACTCGGTATCGGCAGATACTCGAATCAAATGACTCGGACTCGAGGGCAAAAAAACCTGATCGGGACATCCCTAATAACAATAACTGTATTTGTGTTGATGGACAATAATGTATATATATGAAAGCGTAGTGTGAGGAACAGAGCAAACTTTGAATCTTTGATATTTTTCTACTGTTGATTTTAAAACAAGTGATATGAATCACTTTTCTGGCCATTTTACAGTGCTTTTCTATGGTCATTATAAACTGTTATATTGGAAATGCTCAATATAATTTTTAGAAAATAACTTTAAGATGAACAATTTCAGTGGTTTGGAATTCCAGGCCACTAAAACTATACAATAAAGACTACAATAAAGAAGTTTGTCAATACTTGCAAATTGTTCATTAAAATTTCAGTTCTGCTTTAAGGCTGACAAAGCCTGGAAAATAAAGTACTCGAGCAAAAGTTTAATAGATGTTACAAATTATTTCAAGTGATTGCGACAACATTTTTTCCGTCAACAGGGGATAGATGCAGCTATGGTTAATTTTGTCCAAATGAAAAGTACAGCACACAGTTTAGCAGTGCTTCATTATTGATTCTCTGTCCCATCAGTCTGGTAATGGCAATGACTATTTGCCAATTACAAGATTAAAGATCTTCAGCTGCTATGCACCTTTCAGCAGCCTAAACTGTCAAGGGAGTCATGTGTGCCGAGTGCCAGAATGACAGTGGCGAGCTGTAACCTCTGCTCGCATAGAGTTTTCACATCCGTCCTGACTAAAACCTCAATTAACACCTGCTGTGAGCAATGTTTCTCAAGACTATACTCTGAACCTATATTATGTGGAAACATCTGTTAGCTCTGCCGAAAATCTGGACAAGAAGTAGACGGTTCTTCCTGGACCATTCATGTCCATGAAAATGAAATCACATAAACCAGGTATAGACCGTTATACACTTATTACTTTGCAGAAGTTCTGAATGATGTCAAGACAAAATCCTAAAATGAAGTGACTTTTGTGCTAATAGAATCACCAAATGAACTTAAAAAAGCAACAATCATTTCCAAACATCTCCTCACACCGCATGCCATTTTAAAAAAAATGATGATGACGAATGATGTTGTCTCACCTACGCTGATTTGAAAAGACCACCTTCAACTGTTTAGCTAATACCATTTACCACCGTACTCTCCCTAGACTTTTAAATGCATTACATTATGGATAAATGGTATATTGGCATCTGTTCGCTGTTGAGGACATTGTAAGAATAGAGTAAAGGGGTCAGTGAAAGATACCACATCTAAGCACTTCTGAGCAGAGCACATTGGGTTGTGCCCTTGCCAGATGACAGACAGTGATAGCTGTATAATAGGATGGAATTGCAGATTTTACGATATGCCAGAGAGCAACACTTGATCCTTGACAATGCCTTTGTCAGCTCTCATGCACTTTATAGTGTAATGACTTACTAAATAATGCCATGTAGAACCAAAAGCACTGTACAAAAAGGAGTTCTGCTTGTTAGTGTTGGAGGTGTTTGCCAGGTTGTTGCCAATGTGTGTGGGTGTGTGCTACTAGGGTGATGTGAGGATTTTTAAGAGGTTCTGAGTGACTAGTGTGGTAATTTGGGTGGTTACTGGGGTGATGTGAGGGTTGCTAGGGTGTTGTAGGTGGTTACTAAGGTGATTTGGGGTAATTAATATGATGTTGTTACTAGGATGTTCTAGGTGGTTACTAGGGTAATGTGTGGGCCACTAGGATGTTCTAGGTGGTTACTAGGGTAATGTGGGTGGTAACTAGGGTGATTTGGGTGGTTACTAGGGTGATCTGGGTGGATACTAGTGTGTTTTGGTTTGTTACAAGGATGTTCTAGGTGGTTACTAGAGTGTTCTAGGTGGTTTCCATGGTGTTTGGGTGGTTACTAGGGCGTTTGGGTGGTTACTAGGGTGTTTGGGTGGTTACTAGGGTGTTTGGGTGGTTACTAGGGTGTTCTAGGTGGTTACTAGGGTGTTTGGGTGGTTACTAGGGTGTTTGGGTGGTTACTAGGGTGTTTGGGTGGTTACTAGGGTGTTTGGGTGGTTACTAGGGTGTTCTAAGTGGTAACTTAGATGTATTAAATCACCTTTAATACAAGTCTTTGAAAAATGTTTGGCTTATTTATCATCCATCATCTAACAAACATAACTGATCACAAATAATCATGAGTAAAATCACACCACATTCATACTTTGGCAGCCGTATAAAATGTGACCACAAGAGTATATTCGTTAGAATTGGATTATCTCGTCTTTTAACGAACAATTTTTATAAGGGCAATAAAACTGATCTTTCAGCAAATACATAAGACGTCCAGGCAGAACAGAGCATGTTGTGACTACATGAAGATCTCAGCTGCCAAGCTACAGTGAGAGCCATCCAGCATGGCGAGAGTCAGCCACCCTGAAGCCTGACAAAAGAGCAGATGTGTGAAAAGCTGTCACATTGTGAGGACTTCTGTGAGAGTCTGTTCATCTCTGAGTGGAAAAGTCAAGGAGAGCCAGAATATGTCACACCTAATGACCTACCACACGCTGACTCTGCTGGAGCTGAACAACTGAAGATGTGGAGGAGCGCATGAAGTTCAGCAAAATGGATATAGCAGTTTATTCTTAGTAGCCGAGAATTATTATTATTTATTATTTTATAACATTTTATGAACACATTGCTTTTGAAACAATAAACTATAGTGTCTCTCCAGTTTTTCGGTGCCTTTGAATCTAAATGATTTTTTTTATTTTTCTTCAATGGTTCAATAAATTCTTCAACAAATATCCCTAGAAAAGGCAAATGATAAAACGAACCGCCTATTTTGAGACATGAAAAAATACAGAAGTATGCCGTTCTGTGGGAATTAACCTCCCATAAGGCCATTTGGGCAGGATTGTGTCTAAAGAATGTGTTTAGTCTACAAAAACAAAGTCATAAAGCTTTACAGGCGTGAGAAAATATGGCTGGGAAGGTGTAGCATATGTGCTTTAGCCAGCAAAAGCGTAATTGCATTTTTGTAAATGGGACAAGTTATCTTTTCCAGAGAAAGTATTGCCTTAAATCCACCCCCCCCCTTCGAGTCTTAAATGACTATATGAGATGCAAATGCATGTATATATCCCACGACATATGAAATTTATTTTCTAACTTAAGACACATCTTCGCTGCAGAGGGACAATTTATTTGTTCAGACAAGCACTTTGCTTATAAAATTAATTTCCCACTTGCATATTTTGAGACCTTCACTGGACTTTACTGTCTGTTATAATTTCCCCATGGTTTCTCCAGTTTCAAAATGCGACAAAAAAGACTTTATTTACGCCACAGAAAGTGTAAATAATATAATAAGTATTGCACGATTAGCTAAAAAACAATGAATTCTTTAAACGTGAGACTACTGACACAATAAATCAGCTCTCACGGCTGTCAACTAACACAATATTTAGATAAACAGGATAAAATGAAACAAATAACATCAGTGATGCAATAAACCTCTTTAGCCTTCGAGTCACATCAAAATAAACAGCATTACTACAAAATGTTGTGCAACGGTGGCAACAGATCTCAGCTCCATTTTCCACCTTCATTTTCTTTATATATGATTGATACATAAAAACTAGAACACAAAAACCCTTAAAGATAAAAGTCTTGGTTTGGTGGTGAGGTTGCACCCTTCATCACACCATCTCCGAGCCCTTCACGTTGCTTCTGTTATTAAAGCAAGCGAGCATGTCTTTTTCCTGATTTTCTGGCTCTGATCTCATCACATACTTGTTCAGTTAAGTGAGAAAAGGAATGAGATCTCAGGGCTGCTGTAGTTTTCCTTACCATCACAATGTTTATCGCCAGACTCGATCTGTCTCCAGGTGAGCCTGTAAACGCAGCATCAACACTTTCTGCAAGCCGTTAGTTGAATAAATAAACCCCAGCAATATGTTTGTTCTTTGCAAGCAGTAGTTGAACATAAGAGCCAGAGAGGCTTTCAGAGAGAAGCTGTATTTTGTGGTATGGTGACAGAACTAATGGAGATTGTTAAACACAAGGAACACTGGGGATAAAGTAATGATTTCAGTTTAATGTCACTGTTTGTCTGTATGAATGCAGTTTTGTATTTTCAGTGTTAAATTTTACCTCTTAGTAATTTTTTGTGCCTCCACGACTCTAGGGGGCGATCTAGAGTTATGCTGCTTCAAATGTCTGTGCCAATAAACCAGATACTGATCTGATAATTGACCCGTTTACTTGCATTTATTACAGGCTTAAAGGTTTAACAGATCCTCTGTATTAAAACACTTTAGTTAGATTAATATGTTTTTACCATCTTGACAACGATCATCATGTACCAGCATGTGCATATAGTTAATGAATGAAAAAACATTTTGCAACAAAAATAACTTAATAGTTTCATTTTACATTTATTTTACTCTTTCGAAACGTCAGTCGTTGTGGTGAAATGAATTACTTTTGGCATTTAATCAGCAGGAAATCCAATGCAAATGGCAAGATTTACTTCTGCCATTTAGTGCTTTTCAAGATGAGAGCTGATTGTTGAAGATTACACACTTGTTCAGACTATGATGGTGATTATTTGATTAGAATAAATCAAACATAAGACCACCTTCATGGTGTAATATGATTTTTTTTACATGCTTATTAAATGGAAAGATTTATGATGCAAACTCATGAAATTGCTGTTCCTTTATCTCAGCTGTTGGACTTATTTGCTTTGGAAAAGATTTTATGGCCCTTTCTTTATACATCTGTGTAAACCGGTGTGCGTAGCCCTCTTTTCTTTTGCAATTTGGTATATTTAAGATTGAAACGGCATATTTAATGAGAAAAAATAGCATGAGATTTAAATTTGATTAGATCATTAAAAGTGAACAAAGGCATTTGAACTTACAACAAACAGTGTTAGTAAAAAAGTATATATTCATTTTTGTGAATAACATAATATATAAATCATGCCCAATAAGAGCAGATTCACATATTAAGTAAACTTTTATTTTCAGATTAACTTCAAAGACAGTCATTCCAGACTTTAATGCTAAGTCAAGGAGTCACAAACAATAATTCAAAAGTATAAAACCGTGAAAGTGTACATGGGAAATATGTTGTTGCTTTCATGGCCAGAAATAGATGGGCCTAATTAAGACAACTCCATCACTACAGAGAGAACACAGCAGGCCCGGCTGACAGATGCCATATTGCTCAGCAGTTGAAGCAGTCTTGCCTAAATTCTGCATGGTAAATGTCTTGATGCTCGGTAGGGATAAAATAAGACGCATGGACGAGCACGCTGACACACAAACACATTCTGGCACATCAAGACTAGCCAAGTCAGGCTTAAAAGAGAAGCCTGATGCAAGAATATTTTTTTAAATGCAATTCGAGAATGACTTTCAGACAGAAATAGAAACAAAGTTATAGACAAAACATTGCAAAGAATTAAAGGCATAGTGTCATTGTTTATTCACCTTCTTGTCATTCAAAATCTGTGTATGACTCTTTTTTTTTCTGTGGATCTCAAAGGAAGATATTTTCAAAATGTCTCAAGTGGTTTTGTGTTTATACAATAGAAGTCAATGGGGTTCAGTGTTGTTTGGAATACCATTTACAAATTATCTTCTTTTGTGCTCTAAGAATTACATCATTTGTATTTTTTTTACATCATATTGTATTTTTGGGTGAATTATCTGTTCAAAGACAGTTCACACATACTTAAAAGGGTCATTTATATCTACAGAAAGTTACCATGTAACAGAATAGCGGGACATGTTTTCATGACTTTGGGTAAAATTTTTCTAAAAGTTATCAAAAAAAATCATTCTCACAGTAATGGTAAAAGAAGTTGGTATAAAAATGTGATTCTTACATTGTTAGTTGAACATTTATTAAACATTAAGCAATAATGTTTTTATAATGTAATGGGAATGTTATCAAAATGTTGATATATCATATTTTGTTGTGAGTAGCTACTGTTACAATTAAATCTTTTGGAAACAAAATAATCAACTTAATATGCACCATCCTTAAGGTCAGGGACTGGGACACCAAGTAACATTTCATTAATATCTAGGGGTAAAAGCTGTTTAAGTTCATTTAAAACTAGAACTAGAACGTCTGCGTTGACATTTGTTTAAAAGTCACCAAATATTCTGACAAAAGAAAAAAAGTAAGAGGTGTTAAAAGTGTAAAATGGACTAATTGTTCTTGTGTATTGGCTTTGACGTTATAGCTAGATAGTCAGAATAGCCCTGTTCCAGCCAAGCAACTGCTACTGAGATGAATGAGAATCGAATAGTTTTATAAAACCTGGATACGACAGGTTCTTAGGCCAGAATTAGCTGTGAGATGGACCAGACTTTATGCCTGAAGCTGGTGTGGATTACACCGCACTGATTCATTAAAAATATGTGAATCAGTGATGTGGCACCACCAAGCAAAACAAATGCCAGTGAGAGGGACTATTCGCTCGCATGGCAGTGCTAACGTTTATCTTTCCTTGGCATTTTCAGCATATCGCTACGGTAGATGACAAGAATCGATAGGGGTCCGATAGCTCAGACACCTCCACCAGCTGTGTGATGTATTGATACGGCGGAAGCGAGAGTGAAGATGGATGGGTGTGCGGCCGTGCGGACAGATCAGTCCGGTGCGTGTTGGAGTAAAGGATTGATCGGGTCTTGGCGGTGGGCTCGTGGAGGGCGGGAGGATGTGACAGGGGTTGTGCTCCTGTCAGCTGTGGTAGAGAGGGCTTCTGCCATCACAGACAGGCTATAAATGTTGAGGTGATTGTGAAGGCTCAATATTCAATAGCATCCAGACAGACTAGGTGTTTAGATCGAGGCGTAAATTGTTTGATTCATTTCTTTCAGCAGATTCTTTCAAGACTGCTGTCTGAAATAAACTTTTGTGAAACACCTCCAAAAAATGCTTTACATTATCAATCATCAGCTCTACAATAAGATTTTAAGATGTTCTACTGTTGTATAAACATTAAAACCAGTGTTTTATAATTATATATATATATATATATATCTAAAAAGGGGATTGGAAAAAGGGATTGTGGAACTTTGCCATAGATCTCTTTTTGTAACACTTAAAGGGATAGTTCACCCCCAAAAACTTTATTTATTCACTTTCATGTCATTTAAAACATATATTTCATTCGTTCTTCTGTGAAACACAAAAGAAGATATTTTGAGAAATGTCTCAATGGTTTTGTGTTCATAATGGAAGTCAACGGGGGTCAATGTTGTTTGATTACCAACATTCTTCAAAATATCTTCTTTTGTGTTCTGCATAAATGAGGGTGAATGATAAAATCATTTTCATTTTTGGGTAAACTATCCCTTTACATCTAAAAGAAATCAAATCTATTACCTTATGGTCAAATATTGTGTGTTACAAAATGTCAAGTTCTTCTAAACAAGCTTCAAAAAATAAAGCCCCATTGAAATCTGCATATTACATAAAAGATTGAGATCTTACATTTAGATTTAAAAAGAGTTTTTTTAAAGTTTAAGATACTAACCTAATTCTAGTGCCAGATTTGACCATCTTTTTTCCTCAGAGCTGCCATAAATTCAAAAGGTGCTAGAAACATTCCTCAGAGATTTTGATCCATATTGAAATGAAAGCATGACACATTTGGTGTAGATTTGTTGGTGTAGATCTCCCGTTCCACCACAGGAGTGACACCTGGTGTCTCTTCTGCTGTTCTCACCCATCTGCTTTAAGATTTGATGTGTCAGATGTTCTTCTGCATATATCACACGCAGCTAGTGCTTCTCTAAATTACTGTTGCCTTTCTATCAGTCTTGCTTTTCTCCTCTGAAAAGGTCAATTTAATTACCTTTCGTCCTCGTTTTTGGTTTAAAATTCCCAGCAGATCCTCTTGACCATGTCTACATGAATAAATGCATTGAGCTGCAGCCATGCAATCGGTGGATTAGATACTTGCACACCTAATAAAGTAGTCAGTGAGTGTGTATTATATTCTGGGAAAATGGATGTTTTTTGTCACCCATGCATGTTGATGTGTCGTAAAAGGATGCACAAGCATGGCTTTAATTATCTGCGGACATCTCCGGCACACTTCACATGCTCTATAGCAGACATTAGAGGATAAGTGCACGGCCCGCGGGGACAGCAGAGCTCTTCTTAACAATACAATTATCACTTAAGAGCTTTTCTACAAGTGCAGCCATCAATGGTTCTTCTTACTACTGTAAGATTCCTGATTATGCACGTCTGGAGATGGAAATAAGATCGCCAATGAAAGAGCTTATACCATCTCTCCTTATCTGTTTATTTCATTAGCTTTGGGATTGAGAATACAACAACATTACAACACAACAAAACTAAAAAAATGAAATGCATTATGCTTTCTCTAATGTCCTGTGCAGTGTATTAATATATAGCAGTGTTATCTGAAAGCTTATTCAGGAGTACCTGTGCTGAATCTGCAGTTCCACAGCACAATGTTATTGCTGAGTTGTGAGAACTTGTGAGTCTCAGTGCAAATTGTATATGTATTGTGAAGAGAGCCAATACTTAAACACTATCTATTGTGTTGATCTAGCATAAAAAGTCTTCTATGACAAAAGTTTTATATTGATACACATTGGGAATTTCAAAGTTTAGTTGTATTTAATTGTATACATTTTGTTAATAAAATTGGTTAGGAATAAAGCATGTTTTCAGCATGTTTGTTATTACACCCTTTTTTTGTGGTTGTGAAGGTGCACAAACAAAACTACCCATCACTGTTATTAACCAGGATGGTTTTAAATATATGGTATTTGTCAACACTACTTTGGTGCATCCTGTTAATTCCATCTGGACAAGAAAATTGGAGCCCATTTTTCAAAACACCAATTATGAGGGCCCGACTCATTGATCAAAGGTCCCGCTTGATAATTAGTGACACAAATGAATTCCATCTTTGCTACATAATGAAAAAGTAAGTCATTTGTGTTGGTCTGATACTATACCAGGTTGTGGTTGGATCAATATTAAAGTGAAGGACCGTGAAGGAAGTCTTCCAGACGGTTCTCATATTTACTTGCAAACAAAATGCCCTATGTTTAATATAATGGCTATTATACTAGCTGTGGATTAATAGCAACCAGATGAGCTTATAAAATTGTCTAACAAAACATACTAAATTTATTTCATTTCATCCGAATCAATTAGCTTACCACTCATTTAACATTCATATGGCAAAAAAGAATGTTTTATAATTCTTATACATAAAAGGAAAAAAAACATTCCTAACTCTATCACGTAAAAAAAAAACATGTTTTTAAAGAAATAGTGAGTGGTGCTTGCCAGAACAAAAAAAAGTAGATTCTAGGGTTTGGTTCTGGGTGGTTGCCAGGGTGTTGCTATGCATTGGGTCCACATTGGCCTGTGTCAAAACAGCTCAACACCTGGTTCACAATGCACATAAGCAAATCTGCTGATTCACTTCTTCACATCTTTACTGCCTAACACAGAAAATGAAGTTTTACATTAATAATGATGTGTAGCTGCTGAATAATGATGTCTGTTCGTTCAAACACCAGCCAAAGCTTTTAACTGTTAAACTGTTTTTCTTACATAAAACATACTTTAAAAAAAGAAAAAGATTTGTGAATACAGAAATGAAACCATTTCTTAATTTACCCCTGCTGGCAATACTCTTAAGCGTTTTTCATTTTCTTATGGCAAAAGAGTAGCAACATTTTTTTTGGATTAAATATCAAAATATCATTTGTATTACCACAAATATAATGGTTAAACTACGGTTACTGTAGTAAAGCCATGGTTAATTTCTGTAAGAGGTCATGTTCGGCAAGAAATAATGACTAATATTGCTTAAAAAATATGAGCATGCATCTCTTCGACAAGTCATGTTACAGTTACAGTGACACTTTCATGTGCTTCTCAACTAGGCTGGTATGAATGTAATCATTTGTATCATGTTTATGTCATTCACATTCATTTGGTATCATTCACTTTAATACGATTATTTACAGATCTGTATGGCATTACTTGAATACTTGAGAAAAAGGCGTTTTATTATGATTGGATACTTTTGCAGCGCAGCACTTTGAACAAAGCACAGTTGTTTTATTGCAGAGTTTGGCAATTTTCAACAAGGCCTGTATTGCTGCTGTGGGATCAATACTGTTATTGCCAAGTAGTTCCTCTGCAGCAAATGAACATCTCATATTTTATTGCTTCTCACTGCTTGGCATGATTTTGCATAGTAATTTAGAGTAATTTACTCTGATTTATCCTTAATAGACTGAATTACAGTTCACTTAGCAAAAACAAAACGCTGGTAAATGTATGTTTTCATGGTGCTACTAAAAGAAATCAAAGTTGAAGTTGGCAGGGATGTGCAGAGCTGTTCATAAAATGCGATTAAGTGTTGAATGCAGATAAACGCTCAAATCTGGTTTCTTATGCAGACTGCCAACACCTCATTAAATTTTCACTAGTTTAAACACTACCAGTCAAAAGTTTGGACGCACTTGACTGACTTCAGTTCTCATGATGAACTTTTTGATCAAAGTAGTTTTGCAGACAAACCAGAATGTGCCAAGCATACGTGAAAACTCATACAGAGCCGTTTAAAAATCTTGCAAGGTGGCACATTGTGAAGTAGGTTGAAAATTTATCTATTTGAGTATCTATCTAGCCATCTAGAAAACAAAATAATAAAATATATCTTGAGTAAATATATCTTGTTTTTTATAGATAATTGGATAATTGTGTTAGAAAACCAGACAAAAAAGATGATTTATCAAGCATAGTGATAATGTAAATTAAATAAACATGTCACTCTTATTGCAAATACCATATTTCTTTGTTTGTTTTTTATTTTCTTTAAACCAAGGACATTTCAAGTCTAATGTGCAATCATATTGCTTTACACTTTGGAAGATCTTCTAAACTGCAAACATAGACGGAAATCTCTATTTCGCCAATGTATCTTCGCTAAATGTGGACACAACTGCACAATTACCTTTGTATTGTGTTTAATTATTGCTATGTGGCCCTGACTTTGTGCACAAACATCCATATAGACGGCTAATGGGTTTGATCAAGTGCAGCCACTCTCACCGTGAATCATTTCTGACACCCCGACTCTCATTTGCATAATTAAATGCAAATGGATTGAGGTTGCATAATTAAAAATCTGACATGGATCAGTGTTGTGAAATGGCGCGAATCAGTGTGGTGGAGAATAGCAGACGCAGTTCATCAGTGACAGGCCTTAGAAAACACAGCCTGTGTAATTGGCTTCATTTCCAAACGCTCTGTTAGGTAATAAGGCTGAATTTTTTCTGCTTTGTAGTTGACATGAGTATGTGTTTTTTCTGCAGTTAGGCTTATTGAACTTGTGCAAAGATTGTCATTGTTTTCACAGCATTACCACTACGTCCTGTATATGAAGATATGCATTATAGGTGTTTAATTTCTAACGATTAGTTTATTCTTTGCATAAATTTTAACATCCTAAAAGCTTTATTTAGACAATTATCTGGATTTTACTTTTGTTGGTCAAAGTGTTGCCAGTGCGGTTTCACTGCAAAAATGTGAAAAAAAGTTTACTTAGTATCGTTTTCCAGTCGAACCACCCAAATTTTTACCCAAATACCCTAAATCAAGAAAAATTGACTTGAGACTTTTTGACAATTTTATTAAAATGTTACTTTAATAAAATGTGTTTATGCTTAAAAGATAAAAGTCTTTCAGTGCGATAAGAAAAATAATCTTGCTTTCCCTTACGATACAATTTATTTTTCTTACCGCATTAGCAAAACATTTTTCCTTTTTAATTATAAACTCATAAATCAGTTTTTACACACTTCGATATTTTAACTAGAAAACAACACTAAACTACTAAATACAGTGTTGGTGTAAATGCTCAAGATTCATTTGCTACTTTCGCCCTTACAAGAAGCGACTCACAGCCCATTACCAAAGTTTCCTGCAGTCCATAATAACTTAAAAATGCCATAATTTCCATTTCCATTTGCTTAATTCTCCCTCGCTGAATTAACATGCAACATATTAAGGTCATGTGACTTGCATGTCTCATGCATTCTTCATGTAAATTCCTCCTCCTCTGTGTTTCAGGCGGCCCTTCCCGTTGGTCATCTCCGCCTTGCGACTGTTGCTGTAAGGGTCACAAAGGCGAGGGCGAAGGTGAAAGTGGAACGTCCTTCAATGAGCTCTCCACCTCCAGCTCGGAGAGTCATTCGGAGGCCAGCTCCCCGCAAGGTACCGTCATCCGCGGGCCGGTCACCCGGCAGACGCACGTGCAGACGTTGGATCGACCTCCCAAGAAAGGCCCCGTTCAACATCTTCTCCAGCAGCAGCAGTCCGAGCAACGCCGCAGGAGTGACCTTCTGCGGACGCTCACCGCCAGTTCACGGGACACCAGCACCAGCAAGAAGCGTCCGGCGAAGGAAAAGCTGACTGTGGAGGAGGAGCTGGAGAAGTGCATCCAGGACTTTCGCAAGATCAAGATTCCCGAGCGATTCCCTGAACGCAAGTACACGTGGCAGGCCGATCTCCTGCGCAAGTACCGTCTTTGAGGATGTTGGAACAACAAAACTAAATCACTACCACTATTGCTACTATTCACAATACTACTGCCTCTGACTATACTTTATTTTCAATCTTGGTCGATAACCAGGGTTAACAGTTCACCCACTTCTGAACTGTTTCAGGCTGGTTTGGATCTGGTCTGGTTGCTAAACCAGCCAAGTTGTTCATACACTTTTGTAGATAAAGACATGTTTTTGAGGGACCCTTCGGTTTCTGTCGAGCTTGCAGCACAGGCGAGCTCAAATTTGTGCAGAATTGTGCGCGTTACAAGTGAACTTTTGACATGGCTGTGTTAGTGACACAAAGATTGAGTTGAGGTGGCCCAGAGGTTGAACGATGAATGTGTATCCGTCTCATAAATAATGCATGCGCTCCCAACTCTGCCCTCTCTAAGAATAGCCACTGCCCTGGCGCACGGGAGAAAGGGTTTCCATTTCAACACTCGCAGAAGCACAGGAGACCGCAAAGCCAAATCCGTTTCTCTTTTTGGATTTTGCATGCTCCATTTATGTACGTTAGCTAAACTACAATCGGTGACCCCCTCAGATCCCTCCACATAAAGTCACGGTGTTGCGGGCGGAAACTCAATAGCATCACATTAAGCTTTTGAAACTTGTTTCCTGAAACATATCGATTAAAACATGATATTACACAGGGGAATGTGAATGTGTGATGGCTTACTCCTGGGAGGAGGTCAAAGGTCGAGTATGGAATGTTTGGGAAAAGAAATATAATACAGTGTATTACGCAAAACATACAGTTTATAGGGTTGTGCAATGTCTTCGTGCTATTGAATGGCTTCTGATGATATGTTTGAAAGGACAATAGACTTTATTTAAGCAGATTCATAATAGATGATAGTTAATGATGTGTAGTGGTTTATCAATGTTGGGTCATTTTCAGACACACCAATACTAAGCAGCTTTGATATATTTTGTTGAATTTTTTTAATTTAACAACACTTGTTTGTTTTTGAGAAGAAAACAATAAAAAAAACTTGCTGCTATTGATTTATATTTAATAAAAAACTTAATTGGTAAAGTAGTACCATATGATATTGTAAAAGTAAAATATAAATTATTATACTACGAATATTATTTTTTAAGCAACTGATGCCAAGTATCAATTACAACATATAATGGGATGTAGGAAAAATATGATCTGCCTCTTTATCATTATTTCTGCTCTCTTATAACGTTTTCTACTTTCCTAAATGTAATAACTTCAGTTGCCTCTGGTGAACAGTTGGAACATCATCTCAGTTTACCTAAAAATATAAACCATCAATAATATGAAGGCTGATTAAATTACTATTATCGAAAATGTGGCTAGACATTTAAAGAAATACACCATATTTATGCAGACTTTGAGGATTAACATTGCATTTCATGTCTTGAGAAATCTTTTCACTAATTATTATTATTATTATTATTATTATTATTATTATTATTATTATTATTATTATTTTAAAATTTATTTAAAAATCTAAACACAGTGTAAAACATTCACAAATTGCCATGAGATTGTGTTGGGATAGCCTTTTTTGCATATTAAACTAAAAGGTTTAAACATAGAAAAAAATTACACATTTTACCTCTTCTTACAATAATTGATACGTAACTATAAAATGCACTGTTTGTTTGAGTAAAGGTCACATTTTCAGAAGACATCAGTAAAGTTGCAGTCACAATTACTGCATATATTTATTCAAACATTTGATTTATTTTCTATATTCTCTGGTAAGACTGAAAATAAGCTATTATTGTAAGGCAGTAATATTCTAGATATATCTGAAATGGAGAGTTAAGATGAAACCAAAGGTCAGGTACATTCATAGGAGTAATGATGGACGGGTTCTGGTACAACCAGCTTTTTACAAAAGATCCTTTAAAATTAGAATATAAATGAATATTCTGTACATGCTAATCAAAATCTGCCCTCCAGCCTCTCATTCCACCATCATGAGGTCTACTTACTGAAAAAATGATATTACAGCACTGCAGACAGAGAGAATAGCATGTATAATAAAATATATTATTTATCATCTGTGTGTTTTAAAGAAACTAAAAGTCAGTACAGTTCCTGCACTTTTCCAGACACAGGCTATGGTGTAAAATGAAAGCATTACAAATTACTAAGAAATTAACATAAGGCTTTTATAATAATTGCACTTCTTGTACTCTGGAATTACAGAGAGAGATTACTCTTTGACTAAAAGCAAAATCAGTAAAATAATACGTTTTTTTTTTTTATTTAAAATACACTTTTATAGCAAAGTACCACAAACGTTAAAGTAACAGAAAGGCAAAAGACCTCATTGTGAAAATGGATGTTGTTGACTGTTTTATGTCATGCATGAGCACAACTCACCTAAAGCACAAATTCATAATCGTATGAACTTTAGTTGGTTGAGTCATACTGTAGCAGAACTTCAGGTTGCATTGATGCAGTACCGTGCAGACGCCACATATTGATGCTCATGATCATGTGATCAGGGTATTTTCTCTTTATATTCAACAGGCCGACATCTCTATCTTTTTGCTACAGTATTTACGCTAAAAAAAAAGACTCCGAGGTCTTTTTGGTGGCTTTCCACTTTTTGGTAGGCAAGTGATCAGCACATCATCATTTCAATCACAATAGTATCACAGTTAAAAGATTCAGCTCACAGCTTCAAATCTACATCTTTTGAAAGACTTGATGTTCTGTCAGAAGATAACAAATGACAAAATTACCAATATCATTTTCTATCTGGTCTCTTAAGATTGTGCAATTCTGCATTTTAAGAAAATGATCAGAAGGCCTGTGAATCTGAACAGCACATTGAGCTTTATCTTAAGATTACAGTTACACAACCATGTCTTAGTTTGGATTTAAAAACATTTTATTATTTAAATATTCATACACCTATAGCTTATAAATACATATATTTATACTAAACTACCATCATCTACATCATCTAAATAAGTAGTGAGTATTCATCATTTGTTATATTTTCACAGATAGTTAAATTTATGCGTCTTCAGCTTTCAGTGCAACAAAAAGCACATTTTAAATGAGGACAGGACAAGTCTGCACTAGAAATTAATCAGCGCTGGGTGCAAAATGTTCAGAAATGTAAAATGTGGGGATACAAATCCTAATGTAGTCAATTAATCAGTTATCTGAAATTTTATTTATTTTATAATATTTAATTTGAGGCCTTCCCAGACATAAACAGGAGACGTGTTGTGTGTTATAAATTATAAATACTGTATATGCCCCCTCAACACAATCCTCTACAATGTTTTGTTTTTCCACATGCATTGAATAAATAGTTCAAACGATGACTGTAGATTGAAAGATAATATACACAAAAACCTCAGATGTGTGTATGTAGTTGCAATTGAGAATTTGTTTTTATATTGTAAAAGGTAACTATATGATGAAGAAATTATGCATTAAAAGACACTGTAAATATTCTTCAAATGTAAATGAATGATCATTCATCTTTGTCTTCATTAAAGAACGTGTGGAGTATGTAAAAGTCTATTTATTAGGGTGTTATTTGATGTTTTACTTTGATTTGCATTTTCACAAGCACACTGGGGTATAAATGAAATCTACAAGGTTTTGAATGTTAGATTGTCTGTGTCTGTTATATGAACAATGTGCATCAAACACAGGATCTGTTGGGCTCATTGGTTTCATTTGCTCATGAAATACAGTGACTTAAGCATGTAAACTGTTATACCACGTGAGTTTATTGCCTAAAAGCTGGTTGCAAAGTCCTGAAAGAAAAGTAAAGCTGATTATACAGAGCAACTTTTTTAAATGTATTTATAGGGCAGTGAGAAGAAACACTTGGCAGGAGTTTGTGAAACATGCACAAGCTCTGCTTAAAATATTGCCTGGTGTATCAACGTCGACACCTCCTATTGTTCTGTCTTTTTAATGGTTTTTAACCCACACGAAACCATAGAGAACAAACAGAACCCTGTGAAAAACACAAATAATGATACAAAAGCTATAAAAAAAGTGCAAAACACATCAAACAAACAGGATTGTGTCTGGTGTTTGATTTTCAAAAAGGTCCAGATCATTGTGCGCATGCCAGTGTAAGAACTATTGGAAAGTCTTTGTCTGTTTCGTGACTATGTTAAAACAATGACCAAAAATACAGGGAAAAAAGCACAAAGTATGGGTTGTGTTTGCTAATGTTCTGCCACAAATGTATATTGTTATGTATAAAAGACAGAGCAACTCTATCTGAGATGTGTCTTTAGATACAAGAATAGGAGATTTCAAAATGTACGAGTACATGAAATAAAGTTCTATATAAACTGTTTCTCTTCTGTGGTGCTGGAATATTGACTGCATGATATACAGTGTGTCACTAAATCCTTTCAAACATCGTTTTATTGGCATGAACGTACAGCATAACAAATTACGTCGCTTCGATTGTGCAGGCTGGGACTCGAGGTCAATTTCTGAGGCATCTTATGGAGTTTCTCGATATGACTGTAAACGTTTGGGTTTCATCTAGTATAGCTTTGATTTACAGTAGAAGAGATTTATAATTTTCATTTAACCAATCAGATTTGAGAGATAAGTTTAATGTAATGTTAACCTTACAACTACACTCTAAAAACAGATGTGTTAAAAATAACACAAGATGTGTCTAGTTAGGGACAACACACAGATGTTTTGTCCCTAACTAGACACATCTTTGTGTTCATTTAAAAACAACACATTTTGTGTTACTTTTAACTCAACTTGTGTTACTTTCAACTCAACATGTGTTGTCCCTTTTATGTATTTAACACAAAATGACACATTGCGTGTTAAACAGCATAACACAAAATGTGTTAAAAAATAACACATCCTTTTTTAGAGTGTAGGGTTAGGTGCTTTTAAAATGTAAAATGTCATTCCAAAGCTATATGACTTTCTTTCTTCTGCAGAACACAAAAGAAGATATTTTGAATAACATCGGTAACCAAACAACATTGACCCCCATTGACTTCCATTGTAAAACCACAGAGACATTTCTTAGCCATATACAGATTTTGAACGACATGATGCATGACACATACAGTATACAATCTTTATATACCATCTTCAGTCCTCATCTTTGCAAGGAGAAAGAAGAAAGAAGACATACACTCTTATCAAACTCGTGTGATGTTGCCATTAACCTGCTTTTCCAGGAAAAATTTTAAAGGAAAGCATTTAGCACGAGAGAGAGCAAAGCAATCTGCCAGATCTCTCTCCAGAATGTGGCGGCAGTGTTTCCCTTCATCTGGTTTGGGAGGAGCTGCGGTCCTATCAGAATTACACAGATAACAGAGCAGGATTCATCTATTTCTCGGTGTAATGGATGAGCGTGCTTTAGCTGGAGATGGGATCAGATGATTGGTGGAGGTCGGCTCATAAACCAAACAGAGATGCAGAGAAGATGTGTGTCATGCAGAAATCTCGTATATATTATTTGTGTGGTTTACATTCATTTCCACATGGAGGTTTTAGAGATTGAAGTATGTGTCACATACTTATATATTTAAACATTTATGCCACAAATATTTTTATATATCAAAAAACTTTTGTATTAAATTCAATGATGTTAATATTGATACGTGTTACAAGTATGGCCACATTCTGTGTTCGTTGTGGTCATTGTATTGTGCAAGTCCAATTCCACAATTAGCACAACATTGATAAATGGTCAATATATTTTAGTTCAGGCTGTAATCAGAAAACATAACATTATAAAAATATAATAAATAACAATAAAATAACATATGACGCTGAAGATAATTCTCTCTTTCATGTGCTTTAGAACGAGATGCATAGAGAAGCAAACATGCTCCAGTCAGAAATATAAATTCAGCCATAAAATGCAGAAGCCATTTCGTTTCAATTCTGCTTTCCTGCCTTCGTATAACAGCAGCACATCACTGATGAGATATTTTGTCAAGCACATTGAACAATTTGGGAACACACTTTTGGGCTTTAATATTACGGCTGGTGATAAGCATGAATCATAAATCACATCGGTACACTGACTACAGCGACGGGTTGAACTCATTTAAAGTAGGAACAGTAAACAGTCACTCACGGGTTGCAAATAGCTTTCATTTTGCAAGCTGCTTTCGAGATGAACTTTATGAGCACATTTCCATGTTACATCTTTACAAATATAGGAACAGGCTTGAGTTCTTGGAACAGTTAAACAAAACAGAGAAATGATGGGAGGATATTTTGGATGAATATATACAGAGGTGTTCATCTGTGTTTGAAGTTTGTTTTCTTAAAAATGTTTCTGTACGTGATTGATCATGAATAGCTATTAATCCAGTGTCTTTATACAAATAAATTAACTGATGCTACAGTACATAACGGTTTTAAAATAATTTCAGCTAAAAGTACAATTAGTGCAATGATTTTGACATTTATTTTTTGTAAGAGTACCAACAAGCACTGTTCAATGTAAAAAAATCAGTTTTATTTATATTTATTGGTTGGTTCAGTGTTGTTATATTTGTCATTCAGCATGCATTTGGATAGCAGAATGTATTTTAACACAAAAGTATATTTTTTAAGCGATATATAAAGAAAATAAATGTGTTTGTAACCCGTGACAGATTTCAGTATGAATGACTACAGCTATTTATTCGTGTAAAAAAAAGGTTCTCTCACGAAACAAAAGCTCTTTGATGCATGTCTGGGTTTTGCGGTGTCAGCATGTCTACTTTCACTTATTTTATTCAGGGTCTCTTCTGGGGAAAAGGACGTGTGAAGCGCAGGTAGACTAACAAATACACAGGTAGACTCATTCAAGCACACAATACCCACTTGTTTTGCCTTGTGTTTTTGAAAAAAACACTCTTGATCTTTGTCTCTTTCATCATTTTCTGAAACGCCAATACCAACAACATCAATAAACCAAAATATTTTAAGACAGCTTAACTGAATCTGTTGGTCTGTCTATCATAATAGTTTCAGCATATTATATTTTTGAGGTTTTTGATTGAACCAAACCCCTTTTAATCATAATTAGCTAAATGACAGGGCTCTTATACAAATGACAGAGAATGATGGGGAAATTAATTTTAAGATCAGAAAGTCTAATGAAAATTGCCTTGAGCCATTACTCAGCATTGCACTTTGAAAAACTCTTTTGTTATCTAACTTTCTTCAACTACTTTAATAAAAAAGAAGTGCATGAAAAGTAATAAAAGCAAATTCCAGCCCTATGGATGCGACATTTTCAGTCAAAACTTAAAATATAAACACTCACAGAATTGCATTCATAAACCGATGATTTAATATATTGGTAATGTTGTATTAAACCAAGATTAAAAAAATCTATGCACAAGTTATTCATCTAAAAAAATATATATATATACATGCTTTACGGTACACTTACAAAAATGAACTCGTTTTTCAGAGAAAACATACTTTGTAGGATTTCTGTGAATTAAAATACACAAACCAGAAGCAATAATACCCAACAAACGGAGAAGAGATGAATCTTTAAAGAACATAAAAACAGTTTTTTTATTTATAAGGAGTATAGACCATTATTGATGGGACAATTCTGAGTTTACCTGACTATAAAAAGTCAAGCTTTAAACATGAACTCTTATTTGGTAGAACAATTATTCAACTTTTTTAGATTAATATTAATAATTTAATTGCTTGTTATGAAAGGGATAATGTACAGACAGTTTTTTATATAAAACCCAAATAAACCCTAACCCTGGGTTATCAAGCCCCTGACTCAAAGCTAATGAAAGTCACTTCTCTCCTCATAATATCATTGCTGTAATTCATGATGGTATCCTTGTCAGATAGGCTATTATTCAATAGTTCAATAGAAATCACTTCAGGTCAGTCCGTCTGAGGGTTTTAAGCAGATGCCAGACAGGCAATGTTTGCTGATGTTAGCCAGCATAAAGTCAGTTATTATGGGATGTTGTAGCATTAAAACATAAAAGACAGCAGTGCTGCTTCTGATAAGAAAACGTATTAAAAAACACAAAGCCAAGACTGATTTAATTATGGAACAAGAAATGAATTCAGGAATTCAATTATTCTCTCATGAATACACAGATCTTGTACTTTGTCTTTTTAATACTGTTTAACTTTCAAATAAATGTTGTAATTTTGTGATTCACTACAGAATTTATTTAAACTGGTTTAGTTGAAAGACTTGGCACTCCTTATTGAAGAGTTTTCTGAAATATCTGCATATGGCAAACCATTAATTATATCAATTATATAACAGTAAATAGCAAACAGGTAACTGCACTTAATGCATAACTATGTATTCTTATTTGACACACTTAAAACATGGAAAGGTTGCGGTACAATAGACAAGATATTTCTACAGTAGATTTGTGTTGTGTAGTCCTGTGCCATACTGGAGATTTCTAAATAAAGAACTTCACTGAAAAATATGAAACAATCTGTGAACACAAGACTTAATTCCACACCTGATTTTCATGAAAACGGGCCACTGCATGGTTTATAATAGATTTGTGTGCATATTCAAGACAATTCATCGATAATTCATACAGTACGCGCATAATAAATAATGTGCCAGCATTCGATAAAGACCCAAGGAGGTCTAATACTTGGAGAATATGGTTATTCATCTTAAATGCAGTTGCTCTGCAGGTGGATGACCCAGAATCCAGCGGTCTGTGGAGCACACTGATGTTCTGGATTTCCTCTGTAATGACTTAAAAAGCTTCATCGCAGTCCCAATTATGACAGAAACAAGTTGCATCATCCTTTATTTAAATGTGTACAAATCTCTAAAGAGACTTTGGAGCCATGCAGCAGAATAGCTTTTGTCATGATGGCTACTAAGATTAGCCCGAGCGTTCGGTCAACAAGGTTAATTGTCAAGCCGGCTGGTCAGTCACAATGCTAATAGAGTTGTAGACATCTTTGGCCAAATGAAAGTATTCAGTCATTAATAATTTCGACAGCACTTCCCAGGGAGAGAAGTCTCTCACATTTTAAACCTGAATGATACTGTCATATAAAGACTTTTTAAACGTAATGAAACACACAAGCTGTTTGGAAATTAAATACAACTGCAAGTCAGTCATGACCATAGAGATATGCATTAAACTTCACTTCTGTAGAGCACGGCCCAATGACATTTATTAATGTAATAATAATAGTTTATGCTTTGAAACATCTCAGCTTTTGTACGCACGGCCTTCATAGTGCTCACCTGAGAAACAGTTTTTCCTAAAGGTGACTCAATCTGTTCAAATCGTTGTGAAATTTAATAACAGAGCAGAAGGCCATCGTCTTCTCTGCATGTCTCGTGGTAATGCGTCAAAGCCCAAGATCAAAACTTACAGGAAATTCTTATGAATATATATAAAAAGCTGACGTGGCCTGCTGGGAACCTGCTTTAGATCTAATTGAATTTTCATCGCACAGATGGGGAGATCAAGTTTGCACAGTTGCGTAAAACACTTAAGGCCTAAATGTAATTTTCTTACAGCGCATGAATGCAGGAGATGCTTTTAATATAATCATAGACATCACTGCGGCCTATATTGTTATACCGGTGCGTCCTATAATTATTCATTTGACCTTCATACACTGTAAATCGTTTGAAAAAAAAAATCATATACACTGATTAAAAGTGCATAAAATTGGATGTGCATTGACACATTTAAATACATGTTTGCATTTCAGTAAGTACAGTATACTAGAATTGAAATTTGAGCTGCTTGGCTAACAGTAAATATAAAGATACTGTACATACTGTAGATAATGCAGGGAATATTGTAAAGTGTAAAAAATAACTTAATATATATATAATATGTAAAGAAAAATGGACAAACTATTTCTCAAGAATAACTTTTTTAACCAATTGCTGTATGATATTTTTATTGTTTGGCCTGTATTGGTTACGTTAATGGGTTAAACAAGTATTATGACAACTGCGGCCAATACACAACAAGGGCTGAAAATCACTGACTGAAGAGAGTAAATATGAATAAAACAATGAAGAAGCTCATCTGTGTTTGCTTCATCTGCCATATGAGAAGTAAATGATTCACTTCCATCTGGATTCTGTAGCCAGACTTTGGATCTAAATTTAGCAAACAATATACTGCTAAAACTGGTAAGCGGATCCTTCAGTATGAGATTTATTCAAAACTACTCCATGGCATTTAGCATCAGTATTTTTACCTTAAGCAGAATCTCTGGAGGTGATCAATCCTTAAACCCATTTGTTAAACACAATATAATTTCACTGTCAATTTAATTAGTCCTTCACTGCCATCTGTAATGGGAATGAACTGTACTTTCCCTGTGCATAGTTAAAAGAAACAAGGAAGGGTGACACAAAGTCTTTGATGTTCTTTAAGACATCTCTTTCAATGCTTCATCTTCTAAAGGAGACAAATGCCCCGAGGACATGACTGAAATTAACGAGGTCAAAGGCGGGAACCATTTTAGGGCTCCACAGGTGCTGGAGGCCCCAAAACAATTCCAGAGGGATTGATGTAGGATTCAGTAGTTAATTAAAAAAAGTTTTATCCTGCAATTAAAAAATATATTAATAAGAAAACCGTGCTTTACATGAAGCAAATTAGCTTTGATATTTCAATCTGTTAGTCCAGTCTTATCCTTCATTCACCTGAAAACCGTGAAACTAACAGATGAGAGAAGTTTAATCTTGATGTTGGGAAAGAAACAGAAATCTGCATAAAAGCCTGCTCACACCAAGGTTTTTATGGGCTTTTACCAAGACTGACATATAGACAATTACTATAAAGATAAATATAGCGATAATTGTAGCATTAACACAAACTGACAATAAGATTATGTTCATTCTAAGTTTCACATTTGAAATGAATACTAAATACAGGTAGGATCTTTAGGTTATATACACTGCAAGTATTTAGGGTTATAATAATAAACATAAGTACATACTGTAGGTTATATAGCTTATAGTTTAGGTATATAAGGCTATAATACTAAATATTCTAATTCTAATTACATTAGTATATACAGGAGTATATAATATACAGTTTGTTATACATATAGCTATATAATGTTTTAATACTAAATATAGGTATTTGCTGTAGGTTATATAGGTTACACATACAGATATATAAGGCCATAATACTAAATAAATATATACTGTACGTTATATAGGTGACACATACAGATATATAAGGCCACAATACTAAATAAGTATATACTGTACGTTATATAGGTGACGCATACAGATATATAAGGCCATATTACTAAATAAGTATATACTGTACGTTATATAGGTGACGCATAAAGATATATAAGGCCATAATACTAAATAAGTATATACTGTACGTTATATAGGTGACACATACAGATATATAAGGCCACAATACTAAATAAGTATATACTGTACGTTATATAGGTGACACATACAGATATATAAGGCCATAATACTAAATAAGTATATACTGTACGTTATATAGGTGACACATACAGATATATAAGGCCACAATACTAAATAAGTATATACTGTACGTTATATAGGTTACACATATACTGTAGGTATATAGGTTATAATACTAAATTGTTTTATAAATATCTCCAAAGAATTTTAAGGACCAAGTGAGCAAACTTTGAATTCTGTAAAATATATAGGCGTACAAAAAAATCTGTTTTACACTTCTGCTGATAATTAACCCACAATCATGCGTTTCATTATTTCAAGATGGTTGTGTATCGCTGAGAGCTACAATAAACAACTTCAGATTGATTGGTTCTGTATTTCGAAGCAGGATTCCCGCTTTGGGTGGCGTTGGCATTAAACAGCCAAAATTAAATTGCTCATTTTCAGCTTTCCGTTCATGGCAGTCAGCTCAGTTGGCTAAGCTTTATACCTCCCCACAGGGAGACAGAAAGCTGCTTGTACACTTCTTTTGCTAAAGTCATCAGAGACTGGAACACACAGGGCCAGATGGTCTGGTGCTATACTTTTGTTGCACTGACATGCTCATTTTAGGAGGATCCTAAATAGAAACCCCTCATACCGAACTCGCTTTCTGCCAGCTATAAAACACAATGCCCTTTCAGCTCAGTTGCATGTTATTTAAGCGTATTACGCAGTCAAGTGGAAAAGTGTGCCTAAAGAGTCTTTGGAGAAGATAATATGCAATCTGTGTTTGTATTATTGTATGCCTCCGTTACTAAATATACATATGCGTCCTGTAAAATTATATTCTTAAAGCTGGCGCTAAACGAAGATATTTTTAGACATTTTAATTTTCTTCACAGTAGGAAGCCGGTTATCTATACCTGCCTATACCTAACAACAACATTAATATTTAAAGATACAGACCTGACTAAGTTACACCATGTTGATATCTGACCATTATACACAACCCAAATAAATACATTAAGGACAGGAAGGATACCAGTATACCAGTTGAAACTCTAAATCTTGGAGTGGAGACCAGACAGTTAACAAACATGATTAAGTGAAAGTGTGGTTAAAATGTTTATTTCTTTGATGCTATATTCATTCTCGCTGTAGTCGATGTGTAATTTAGATTTATCACAATTACACAGGTTTAAAATCTTATATCAGGTCAGCAGAGCTGCAGTTTGACTAATGAACATCAGTATGACAGGTGATGTTCTGCTGAGAAGATGCGTTTCTCAATGGATCTGTACCGCAGGGCTGAACAGAACAAAGAGGAATATTTGATAAGTTTAGAATTATTTATCCAGATAGAAGAAAAATATGTGATTTACTAGAAATACAGCAGAGGATTGACAGTATATTCAGAGATCTGAGCTTTTGCTTTGGTGTGGATAGTACGAGACCTTTGAAAGACAGACAGTGTTGTGTAATTGGTTGTTTTCTTTTAACTGTGGCCACGTTTGGCTCTGAGGAAATAAACTTTTCTAAAACAAACTTTTTACACTCTTACTAGTTTGTGAGGTATACTACATGTACTGTAACGGTGACAAAACATGAATCACAGGAGAATTCAGTTATTTTTTATCACCAGTGTCGAATCTACCAGATCACAACCTCTGTATTGAGGAGCATTATATGGTAAAAATTACATTTACATATTTATTTCAGTAGTTTGATGAACACTTGCCTTGTTGAGGTTATTCATTTATGCATTATAAATACTAAAAATACAGGCTTATGTTTATACATCAGGATTTATACATTTATTTTTAAATAATAAATTGATATATTCTGGTTAAAAACTATAAATTCATGTCTTATGTAATTTTCCTGTTTGGCCCCCATATATATATATAATAATATAATATAATAAATATATACAGTATCATCCAATATACTGTATCAAATGCTGCTGTCAAAAGTGATAAATGTAAATTATAATACAAAAATAAAACCGTTCCGTCTTGACGCAGAAGAGATTTGGCACATCAGTTAAATCCAACTCTACTATAGAAAGGCAAATCTTTGCATTATAGTTGCACAACGCAAACTGCACACCCCAGGAGAGCATTAAAGGACAGATGCACTAATACTCTTCCTTAGCGCTGCCGCACTTCATTGTAATGGATGTGAAAAATGAACATGCCGTTTCCTGCATAATGTATGAGACATGAATCAATCTAGCACTAAGATCTACATGCTGTAGCTCTACACCAAGATGAATATGCAGTCATTGGCATGCACGTGCACCTCCAGAAACGCTCAAGTCACGTGTTGGCTCGTTCTCATTCTGTGGATGCAAACCTACCGTTTCCCGTTGTTAAATTACGCTTGGGTTACAGCGGGATAACAGATTTGTTTTCAGATATGGAGCAATTTACAAACGCGACCAGGCAGCAACCTGTATTTGTTTTCACCCATCAAAGCTCACATGCGTGCGGGATCTCGGAGTTAATTGAATTACAGGAAACAGGATTCTAGTCACTTCTTGGAAAGCTTATGTGGGATATTTAAAGCGCTTGGGATTCACTGGTTTATTGTAAGCACGTACGGATGCATTAAACACCGACAATAGCAAAGAGCTTCTTTTTCACGGAAGAAAGACAGCCTGCCTTTAAAACATCTGCCGAATAAGGCCTACGCTCTGGGCATTTCCAACAAAAGAGACTTTGAAAATCTTTCTTTCTCTGTCACATTTAGGCATTCTCTCAATCTTTCATTCCCTTTCCCCATTTCGGTCCCTTAAATGCAAGCACGGGATTCTCACTGGAACAGACCGAGGCCTTTTGTTTTCTTATAGCACTGGATAAATCACTGTCCTCATTAAAGCGTTTTAAATAAACAAGTCTTTACTTATCCGTTGCAGATTCACGTGTGGCATTTTGTGACGTTCAGACTAATACGGAGTTCAAGGCAATTATCAGTCTCTCCTGCTGCGGTGAAAGCTAACCGTCAACGCGAATAAGATTTCACCCTGGTCCCTTGTGGCTGGAGATGTGGGATTTAAAGCTTTCTGTAAAAATGTGTTAAATGGGTGTTAGACTTTTGAGAAAAGAAACTGGTTTGGGATCTGAATTTAGAAATGTTGCGGTAGGCTGTTGGCGGCACATTAATAAGTTTAAGTTCTTGTATGTGAGAATAGGAGTTAGTTGACAAGTAGTGTTCACATACTTAAGTGAAGTTACTTAAAGTTAGTAGACTATTAAAATAAAGTGTACACTGAACAACTAAAGACTTCTTTCTTGAAGTTACATTCACAGGGTATGCAAACTGTTTTTTGTTCATCCTCAAACTTCTTTTGTGTTTTTATTTTCCATCATCAGCTCTATAGCATGCTCTGAAGCTTTAATGATATTCACAGTAAGATGCCCACTGGGCTCTATTTTCCCTCTTGCACGCTGACTCACACCGAGCAGACACATTTCAGATGTGCGTGTAACTTTGTGTACATTGTTCATCTATCCGCACTGCAAAAATAAACAAAATACGCCAGTTATATGGTCTGCTTATCTGGTACCCAATCACCACCGGCTCCTGGACCTCCAGATACAGTTTTTATGTGGCGCTGGAAATAAAAATGTACTTTGGAAATTGTATAATTGGGCTCTGGTGACACATGATGATTATGGACAAAGGTGAAACAAAACCATGCGAGATAGATTAAAATGATGGATCATTTCACCACAGGAGAGCAATGTTAAGTTTATTTGTGATACGGTTATGGTATAGTGATGCATAATAATGAATTGTAAAGTAAGTTTTTCAAGAACACTTTCGCACAAACCTCTTGTAAATCTCCCCCTAAAGCCAAGTGTTGGATTCATATCGGAGGACTGTGAAGTACTGTACTTTGTGTGTTTTGCATTGTTTTGTCACGGAAATGAAAACCATTCGTGTAATCAGCTCGAGGTGTACACCACCGGATCCCTTTGAAAATGTTGATGTGGGACTGGGCTGACTGTGGTCATAAAGGGATGCACATGGTGTACAGCATTCAAATGACACTTCAGTGGTATTAAGAGGATAATGTTTGCCAGGAATACATTCTCCACCCCATTAAACCACCACAACCACCAGCAGCTTGTGCTGTTGACAGAAGGCACGATGGATCTATGGATTCCGGCTGTGTACACCAAATTCTGACCCGACCATCTGTGATCACAAATCTAGATTCTCCACATTAGGATTTTTTTAGTTTTTAACTTTCTATTTGGCCAGTGTTAAAACATTTGTCAAACACTTATTCTCGAGTCTTATGCCTTTCCATTAATATATAGTTTGTCATGATTAGATTAAAATTTGTGAAATAACAAATAATACATGTTCAAGTACATTTCAGTATATTTATCACATAAGGCTGCAACTTTTAGTTGATCCACAATGATGTAGGAATATAGATTAATGAACAACTGTATTCATACTAACTAAATGCGAATATATGTTGCACATTGATTTTTCATGATAGCTAATGCATAAACTAATATTAATGACTAAAGCATTTAGAAAAATGAAATCTCTTGATTAAAACTCAATTAAAATTGGTACAATCACAATCAAACACATTCTTTTCAGAAATACGTTTCGCATGTCGACTGTCTCAAAGTCTCAATAATCCAGAGTAAATATTGTAGTACTGTAAATCATTTCTATTATAAATCCAAAGAATCCTATAACGCTTGCATCAAAGAAATGCGCAATAGACTGTGCCGAGCAGTTACGTTAAGGAACTGTTGACCTACTTTTGCCTGCACATCCCAAGAGAAAACTGTGAAAAATTGACAACCTAGTAAAAAAGGACCACAGCCCTTTAAATCTGAGCTGAGATCAGCCTGAAATCGCTGTAGCTGTGCCTTTATTTCTCAGCGTAAATTTGACACTTTAAATATATTGTCTTGCGGGCATTTGTCAGTAGCGACAATATTAATGTTGTCTTGGATATCTCTAATTCTCTAAATCTATAACTCATAAGAACTTTGTGAACTGTAGTTGGAAGAATAAGTTTGTGAATCCTGTGAAAGTTTCTAGATTTCACTGACTGCTCAGAAATTTTCATCTGATCTTTATTCATGTCACAGTTATAGACAAGTACAATGTGACTAAACTAACTAACTTACAGTTGTACTTCAAGTTTTTCTGAAGATATTAAACTGCGAGTCAGTTCACAATATTTGGCAGATGCTTTCATTAAAAAAAACGTGCATTTAAGCTCTACATTTGTGTTCATACTAACCCCATGACCTTTGCTACCAGATAAGCGAAAGTGAAATACTACTTATACATATAAGTCCTTTCACAAGTTCAACTCATCCACCATAACAGGCGATTTCATGACAGATCTGTATACTGTAGTTAGATTACCTTTGCCAATGTGGAAACCAAAGTCCTTTCCACAGACCGCACCAGATCCTCTCACAGCAGTGATGTTTGTGCAGGGTGGAGCACTCTGTGATCCAGCTGGATGTGTGGATGTCATTCCCGCACAGGAGGTCTTCATCTGGAACAGCCGGAACGCAATCAGGAGCTTGAGGAGGAAATGGCAATTAGCATCAAACCAGGAGCCACTTTGCTTCATGCCAGCGAGGCAGAAGGATTTGGAGTGTTAGAAGCTGGGGTGGATTACGATTATTGCACTAGTGAGAGTTTCACGTCGAACAAACGAAAATTTTGCAGTAGCTCATCTGCTGGCAAGATGTTAGCAAGTTGGCTTGCATAAAAAACTAAAATACCCAAAATTAATAATGAGGAATATTTAAAAAGGTTGACTTTAAAGGTAAACAGGTCAGTTTGTCTATAGCACTATTCAGACAGTAAATGTTTCTCATAGGAACATCATTCACAGGGGGTAGGTTTTGATTTTGTTGTCCTCCAAATCCAGAATGTCAAAAAATGTTCCCCACAACCCACGTAAAAATCCCAGACCAAACCTACTGGGTTTTTCTGACGAACACAAAGGTCGCTTGTGATCATTAATTTGCAGTCCGAATCCACAACCCTGTCATTTTGTAAATCTCTAAAAAATATATTTTTGGACCTTTGAAAGCCACCGTATGGATGCGCATTTCCAGGTTTGCAGGAATACAAACTCCCACATTCACCGTATCCTTATCCAAACACTTGAGTTATAATCACGAAGGAGGAATCATATAAACTTGTTTTTACAGATATCTCTATGAGAAACACTTACCGTCCGAACAGGACTTGGAGCCTTTTGTTTGTCAGTTTCAGAATGACTTTGGATCAGCCAACACACATCTGAAATATTTATTTTCACCAAATGTAATTTTGATAAAGTAACAGGAAAGGACTTTCAGAAATCAGTCATCGGATATGTAGCATATACACATTTATGTTATATATAGTCAATTAAAAATAAAAACCCAAAGCACTAGAAGCCTTAAAATAAACCAACTAGCTTTGAAATGAAGCACAAAATTACACAATATATAAAACTATTGATTGAAACGGACAATCAAAATACATGAAGCTTATTGACATTTTTAAAAATGCTGTTACAGTATAAAGACAAAGATGGATGCAGTTAAAGGTGATTTTACTGAGAAAAGTATTGAACAAACAGGCAAGTCGATAGTTCAATGCAAATGGATGAATAAACAGAGTTTGAGTAGCGATTATAAACGTCCTTACAGGTGCAGGAGATCACGGATCAGGTGAGGAGACTGCTGGCACACAGATAGCAAGTTGGTGGTTAAAAGTTGTAAGTTGTAAACCCACAGAGTGATGAACCAAGGGAATAACAAGGATGTAAACCTCACTGGAGACTCATCGCTGCTTAAGAAAAGCAGTAAATAGTCCTTTACATATGAACAAAACCAGACAATGATTGCAGGCAAGGTGTGTGCTTAAATAGGTGAGCTTGATGAGCTGATGGGTGGCAGGTGTGTGTGATCAGTCCTCTGGCGATTCAGTGTGTTGTGATTGGCTGATGTGGGGGCTTGGCAGATCTGTGACATATACAATATTAATATTATTAAACATATACAAAAAACTCTGTCAATTCGGTTCCAATTCATTTCTATAGAGAGTTTCGCAATTTTGCAATGCTGCAAAACAGCACAACATTTTTATACAGACAAAGGAGACATAAGGTACAAAACGGTAAAGAAATCAGGAAAATTATAAAATTAGAATACATGGTATAATGACAAATATTTTATAAATTATTATATTTGTATGAATAATATTAATTTTATAAATTTATATTTTATATAGTTAGCGATACTAAATAACAATAACTTACATAAGCATTGTCTGTATTTGATGAAAGTTATTGTGACACAACATTTATTTTTTATAAAATGTAAGTTTTTTTATGGCAACAGCAATGACTTTTCTAACACTAAATTCTTCACCAGGAACTAAATGCAAATTTATAATAAAGTAAAATGACACTGTTTTCCTCAGATCACACTGACATACTAATTTTGTATCTTATGAAAAGTTGAAAAGTTGATACTGTACATGGAGAAAATGAACCTAACCGCTGTTCTCTATTGTGTTAGTAAAAAAAGGTCTAGCTGAAGGTCTGAAGTTTGAAGTGATTTAAATAATCGCACATGCAAATGACTAACTGCTCAAATTGATATACAAAAGGTGCCTTTAATAATCTATAAATCACTGAGTAATATCATCGGTTCTATCAAGAGCTAATTTGTATTTCTGTGACACCGGGGTCAAGAAAAAAGAAACAGGCTGAACAGGTGAAAGAAAATGATTCCCATTTATCTACGTCTCCAGTGATTCAATGCCAGACGAACTAATGACCACCAATTCCACTGTTCCTCCTCTCTGTGTTACTGCATGTTATCAAGATAGAAAAATGATTTATTCATACCTAATTTGCTCACTTGTTTCATTCAAAGTCACATATTCTGAATCCAAGGCCTCCATAAATCCCAGAGGAACAGACTCTCCTGACAAATTCACAGAAGTGGGATTGTATTACAGGCTTTATGTGAAGAAGTATTACTGTAAATGACCTACTTTGAACTACTTTGACTTATGTGTGAGCCTCGAATCTACCTTCAAGAATGTTCGCAAGCGTTATATAATATACAGACATGTTGCATAACAAATGTAAAGCTTTTTTTTAGGATCATTTTTAAAACACTTTTGCATTGTAATTTTATTTTTCTGACATTGTATAATTTGTGTGTGTGTAAGATAACACTGTAATACAATAATGTTTGTTGTTAAAAACTAAAAAATATAAAGACAGAAGATGTTTTTCTGTACATAAATCAGTCTAACAACATCTTACTGTACATAAATCTTTACACCCAGTCTTTGCTATATTTATATGCCAATACAAATAAAATTAAACAATTACAAATACTGAATCAGCTGCACGTGTAAAATGAAAATACCTCTGATCGATGAACAAGTTTTCATGCACTTCATTTGAAGAATTGCTCATGGAAATATAATCTTTGGTAAATGTGGTCCCTAAAAAAGATGTTTTATCACTTTGACAAGGCCTTTATATGTCCATATACAACAGCTGATATTCGTTTTCTTTATTACTGCGGTTCCATGCTATGACAGTAATGATTTTTTCCTTTTATGTTTACATGGAGTTATTGTCACCTCACAGATGGGGTGAGATCAATATGTCCTGCTGAATATTCCTATTGACAAACACATAAGGTTTATCCAGGAAGTCTCAAGGGATGTCAGCAATTAAAAAAAACATGGAATTGTGGTAAGAAGAAACATATAATAATGGCAGCTTTCATAAATCATTCATAAGGTTTCTCAATATCTCCACTTAATATGTTGAGACTGCTTTTCATCCAGATCAACAACAGCTAACATTGTTTGAAAATGTTATACATGAAGGACGGAAAACTGAATTTGGTACAAAGGTGAACAGTAACCCTTTAGAAAAGGCAATACTGATGATTTTCAGGAAGACTGGAATGCATTACTTTAAAATCATCTTTTCTTACTAAGCAAAGAAACATTTTGGCCTCAAGATATTAATATCTTGACAAGTCATCCATCATTTTACTCAGCAGAGATGTTTGTAAAGAAATGCTGGTAAGCTAGATTTTTGCTTTATTTTCAGATAAACGTTAAAAACTTAAAAAAATAAATGCAACAAATAAGGATCTACTGATCTCTTTTCTAGCATGACGAGTCAGTTTGTTGTTCTGTTGGGAATTATACTGTAACATTCATATCCACTGCTGGATATTGTTACTGACAAATTGTGTAAAAAAAAGTTTTAGGAGAGTCCACAAGGCAAAGGTGTTCATATAAAGGTATAAAGAAAAAAACAATAACAGTTTTTACTCCCTATACGATTCGTATCCACCAGTTTGACCTTCAAGTGTATCAGTTTTCTAGGGCTCAGGTTCACAGAACTACTTAAAGTGATTGAACAAGAGAGAAGATAAAGTGACTGTGGAGAGAAAATGAGCTCAGTCCTACTGATTTACCTATATAAGCTTTGGATCTACTCAAACACATTCAATTCAATCTGTGGATGGGGTTACCCATCGCTGGAGACAGGTCACCTGAGCTTCCCTAACAAAACCACCAAATAGTGTGACTGTGCATTTGTACAGTATAAAATTCAACTTAATTTAGCATCAAGATTGTCCTTTGCATCCTTTACATTTTCAGAAACATATAATATAAAATCAAGAAATTACTCACTGCAAGGATTAATTTCTCCAACATCTTTACTCCCATTGACAGTCACTGCATAGTCGCTTCACATTTGCGTAGTTGCGAACGGGGCTTAAGTGTGCACAAACACACACGTATGACACTAATGACACCGGGACACAGGAGCATTTGAGCAGCTTATTACTCTTGCAGGATAATGCAGGAAGTTTTGCATTTGAAAGAAGAATTTCCAGGGAAATACTTAATCTGTTCAATCAGCAGCTTTGCTGTGCAATTACAGTGGAGGAAAAGGGAAAACTGCAGCTTTAGCTTTCTTTTCTGGGACAATATTTGACCAATTATTTTTATTTAATGTGAAATCAGCCTCAGTTGTGTCTGTGTCATGTGATTCTTTGTGGACATATAGCTAGTGTATATTTTTGTCTAAAATTATTTTAGGTATGATTTACATAAATTATTTTAATGATGAGGTATTGTCCTTGTGTGGCAATACTGTACCGTTTATCAGTGGTAACCCCTAAAATAATTATTTTAAATAATTAAGTTAATTGTAGTTTTTCTGTTCATCTGCAAAACTATTAATTTAGCTGGAATACACAACTTCTGAATGATAGTCAATGAAGAAGGATACTTTTTGCTGTTAGGTGGTGAAGTTGCACAATCCATCATAGAAGGCTAACCGCCCGTGTTAACCAGCCGAAGCCTGACCTCTTGATTTAACCAATAAACAGTCCCTGAAGGGTCCCCGAGCCGCGCGCTGCTACGCCTTTACTAGCTCGGAAAGGACAACTCATTCCAGCCCTGTACAACTATATCGAATGTGTATATGCGTGTATGCCCCATTCCTCTGCTACTAAAATACCCATGACATTAGCTTGTGCCCAAAAATGTAATTAAGCAACTAAACAAGCCATGTGATCTATCATTATTGCATTGGCTTCTATTAGCAGGGGGATCAGACAGCAGATTATGTGAGAAAGTGAGACAGTACTGCAGTGCTCTATGTTGGACTGAACTCACTTTAGAAAGTTTTAAAGCCTTCCCACTGTTTCCAAGATTGCACTGTTTCAGATATTAGCTCATTTGTAATGCTGATGAAGATAATGTGCAGTCAAACATGATCTGTTAGGAAATCCGCATGTTGGCTCCAAATGTTCATGCACCAACATCTACCTCGCTGCGTGGGGTTATTAACATGCGGTTCAGAAATAGTAAAGAACTTCTCTACATCTGTATGTGTTTGATATGACATTATTTTTCATCATCAAGGTGAACTTGGCTAGCAAGCCATGTCACAATTTGCTCATTATCAAGTTCATTATTTTAATTTTTGGTGTCTGCTATAGTATACATTTGCATCATTTACAGATGCAATCATGCCTTCTTTCTAATGCACATTATAGTGTACACTATCTAGCACAGATGTACACTATAATAAAATAGCACCATTACAGATTCCCATTTGAAGCTTGATGGTTTTGCAAACGTATCCCTACATATACTACTTGTTGGAGCTGCTCATTAACTACATAATATAAATGCACTTTCATTTTCTGAATAAAAAAAGGGTTGAAATGATCTGCTTTATAAATGAACTGATTGACCGTGCAATACAGCCATTGTTCTACCATTTTTCAGTTTCATTAGTATTGAAAAAATATGTGGATTTGAGGTACGGCACATTGAAGTATTCCCAAATAAATCTGCACGAACTCCACTAAGACGTCATTCAAATGGTAAAAATGAGTTTCATTTGCCACCGTTTCAGGGGATTGTTACATGGTAGTCATTACTGAAATGTATGCACAAAGGCAAATGCATTTATTTTATTTTAAAACCTAGGCTGTATTGAGCAATAAAAATGTTCAGGCATATTTATCCTCATATTTATATATTTTTTAGATTGGGACTCCAAGAGAGGCAATCACTAAATCTTCCCTTTCAGCGCTGCAGTGAAATCTACTTTAATGAGGTTGCTCAGAGTCAAAACTCTGCATATCCTCCATAGAGTCTGATGATATGATCAAAGCGCCTCTGCTGGAGAGAGAGAGAGAGAGAGAGAGAGAGAGAGAGAGAGAGAGAGAGAGAGAGAGAGAGAGAGAGAGAGAGAGAGAGAGAGAGAGAGAGAGAGAGAGAGAGAGAGAGAGAGAGAGAGAGACATCATGTGCATGCCATTTTCTGTTGATTATTTTTTTCTTTTAATTGTTTATTTAAGTTTAAATTGCAATTAACTGCAAATCTACAGCAAAACAAAAACTAAAATACTGATTTCATTAACATTTCCAATTTGTTTTGGCAATGTATTTGGTCAGCTGTAACCAGACAAGCTGAATGTTAACTACACTTTAACTTTTCTTATGTGTTCATACATTATGAATTTTTGGGATAGAGACATGTACACACAGTGTTAATGTATGGTAAAATAAGTACAATGCATTCCTGTAGCTCAGTTGGTCCAGTCAAAGTATTTAGAGCTACAATGATTTTTCAAACACTTTATCAACTTTGGATTTTTCAAAACATACAACTTTGGATGTGTGTACTGTAGTTAGGCCAGTATTACAACATGCCCACGTGGGTGATAACTGCAGATTTATTCTCTATAGAGTTATACTGCTGTAATGTCTGACTGCGGTGTGTTTCTGATGTGTTCTGGGTCCTGCGTTTCATTGAAGGGCTAATTGTTAGTGTTTGCTATTTGTCTTTGAGTTGCAAATGTCCCAGTAGTACCGCTGTCTGTGCGAACCCACTAATTACCTCATGTAATTAGACATAAATTACAGTACGCAACACTGTCGGACTGTTCTTCAGGGGTGTGGGATGTAGATTTAGCAGTGGAAAGGGCTGTTAAATGAATTAATTCAGTTTAATTAGACCATCAAAACAAACAAATGCTAATTAACACATAGTGACATCAGGGCTGCATACAGCATTGTAAAGGTCAAATAAATGAAGAGTTTGCATTAATATCACCAATGAATGCAATGATCAATTAAAGTCAAAATAAACTGAAGTTATTGCACCAGACTGTCAGGCATTGCTATTTTATTTGTGCCAGAAGTGTTTCTTTTATGCGCTTTATTGCATTTTGTTTGGGGTTTTTGGACGTTGTCACACATTGAGATAATAATGTTATGTTTTGTTTTTATTGTGAGTAATTGCATGTTGAGATGATGTCTTTATTGTTGTTGTGAAAACTCACATAACATAACATAACATAACAAAAGATTTTCATAATAATCAACTTTACACCCTTTTCATGCAATAAAAAATATTTGAAAAATATATACAGTACCAGTCAAAAGTTTGGAAACATTTACTCATTGTTGTTTATATTTTTTTTTAATTATTTTTTACATTTTAGAATTATGTTGTGACTAAAAGCATCTGAAATAAATAAACACTTCACTATATTTAATCATCTTCAGAAGTAGTCACCCTTTGTCCAGAATTAGCAAATTCATTGCGAGAACTCTTCACATTTTTTTATCCAGCTTTTTGTTTATATGGACTTATATGGATAAATAATGCAGTCCAAATTTCAGTCCTGTGAATTTTATGCCATGATGTTCTTCCAAACTCATTTTGAAACACAGTTTGTAATTTTCACTAGAGGTTAATGAAGCATATCAATGAAGGCCAACTGTTTTGTCCATGTGTACTCATAAACTTGCTTAAGGACACATGGGCATGTTGTGCACAACAATCACTTTCAAGAGGACAAAGCGTGTGCCGTTTTAAAAGAGATGTTTTCGGGCAAAACCAGAGGGAAGATTAATGCTTCAAAAGATGTTCTTTCAAAGCTAAATAAACATAATAGACATCCAGACATCAACGAATGAGACTGTGATATAGATTACAGACCTTCTTTTAATAATGAGGATAATGGTTTAGATAATTCAATCCAAATAAATCTCCACTGGCTTTCCAGTTCATCTAATTGCTGCCTGTAAGAAACAGTTGAGTCTCATTTGTGATATTTCTCTTCTTCAGGACAATATTTATTGATGTCTTTCACTGCAAAATGATTTAATCAATTTCAAAGAAAACTGTCAAATAACATTTATTGATGTCCGCTGTTGCATTTGTATGTCAGATTGAAAAGAAATCTGAAGGGACTGTGAAGATTGTGAAATATGAGTTATACAATATTGCACCAAAATGCTGTTTTTGCACACTTCTACTTCTGCTTGATTGATTCTTGTTGAAGAGAGTTTATTTAGAAGAGAAATTTTACAGTTTAATTCTCTTAAATTTGCTTTACCATGATTTACTCGTTTTTATATTGTATGTCTGATCCTATTTTACACATTGTCATCTTCAAGCCTACGTCTGTGAATACCATTAACTTTAAGCCACAAGGTGTGCTAAGAAAATACACATAATCCAAAGTGTTTTCAATCTCTCACCCAAAAGATATCACAAGATATTTCCACATTCATTCAAGGCTGGTAGTATTAAAACACATATAATGTATGCTAATCACAAAGCGATTACTACGGTATTCAAAGCAGTGCAGCATTAAAAAAGGCCTGTCGGCATGTGACATTAGAATAAAGATCACAGTGTTTGCTTCATAAACCATATTTAAACAAACCTTTTATGGGTCTTAGAAGAATATTAACATATACACTTAAAATATGGTGTGTAAGATATATTTGTAGCGGGTATGTGGTAGTTTTAACCTGTTATCTGTCACCGTTTCACTTTAATATTTCATAGTTAAATTCTAATCTAATCTAATAAACTATATGGAAAGATGGAAAGATCTAAGACTTAAGAATAAATATTTGACACATTTTTATAACAATAAACATAAACAAAAAATGTATAAAAAATAAATACATTTTGACAATTTTTTTTATAATAATACGTAATATAATAGTTAAAAAAATTAATAAGAAATAGTTAAAAAAAATAAAACAAAATATAAAAAATTAAAACATATAAAATTTTCAAGAATTGTAGTTCAGATATGTGCAGTGACAGTTATAAGTTAAAGAAATATTTCAGGTTATGGTCTCTCTTCTTGTTCATCAGCAAGTTTGGTTGCTACAAATAATGAAAATCTTGGTTTTAAAATATTATTCTTTTCTATTATTCTTTTAGTTTTAAGGATGGGTTACCCTCTGAAGTTACTGCTTGCTGTTATCGCATCACTAATCTGAGCAATTTTACTCCTCCTGCGATTAACACCCACCGGCTCAATATTTAATTACCTGATGGAGCCTGTGTAAAGTAAAACCAATAGGTTTAGCTAATGTGTGGCAGCGTATAGATGAAGCTATGGCTAATTTGGGCAGTGTGATTAAAGATGGTCTATCGGGATGTCATGATGTGCCTGGCGATGGTATTGCTAAAGGCTGGTGATTCCTGTAGACAGCCTCTTTAATTTGATGTATATTTAGTTTGATTAGACCACTGTCGTGCCCATGAGTAACATGAGGACATTTAACTTTAGGGCACAGTTTAACTTCTGTCGGTAACATAATTAAAACATGCTTTTCATCTTTTTAAAGCAGGAAATCTCAAAGCCTCCATGAGGAACAGGGAAGGTATATGTGAGATATGGTGACTGATCACATAACCATACAAAACATCTGTGGTGTCACCAGATAATCTATAAATTAATAATAGTAAAAAGCAAGTCTATAGAAGCCATAGCTATCGTTTGTATTTCAAACCCAGCTAAACGTTTGAGACACGAGGAGAGGCAGAAATGAATTAGACTGGAAAATGTGTGTGTGGGGTGCAACAGGGCGGTTTTTAGATGATGAAACAATTTGTTACACGCTGCTTCCTCTCGCAGCCAAATTGAGGAAAAGATCCACTACGCCTCGTACTGTCTGTCTCTACTAATATCAGCCCCCATAAATCTAAGGGAACCTCAATGATGAAGATTAAAAAGTGAATAAAACAGTGAAGTTTGGATGAAAGTTCTGCAAAGAAACCCTGATGCTTGACAGGCTCAAAGTATATCACGTCCAACTGAGCCACGATTAGTACATTTATCTTTGAAACCTTCAAATAAAATCCATAAAAAGTCTAATTTTAGAGACTGGAACACACTGATGTAAGACACACTATTTAGTAATATTATTTAAGGGTGAAGTGACTAGTTTTTTGAATATTAAAATATATTCTGTATATGAGCTACATATCTCTAGAGTCTAGGCAGACCATTGTAATTTTACTTTTTCTGTACAGTATATATACTGGGTGTCTGATGGTATCAAAACCTATACCGCCTATACCGTACAACTCTTTTTTAAAGAAATCAATATGGGTAGTTGACAAATAAATATGTGTCTGTGTCCTATGGTGTGACAGCAAGAAGGTAGAAAAACTTACAAAACTTACAAATAGCATGAGAAATTTATATTTATTGCTGGAGTTACAAATACGATAAGAAAGATTTAAGCACACAGTCACATATTTATTTGTCAACTACCCATATACCTTATTTTATTACCTACAGCACAAAGGCATATATTTGAAACATTGATTGAATATTGTGACAAGTTATTATATTTTGTTATGGAAGAGGTTGGTAAATAGATTTCTGCTAGACTAGGCAACTGAAGTAATTTAGAGCTAAATTGAAGAAGATTGATGGATTGTCATGTTTTATGGGGTCTTTCCATAAACATAATGGTTTATACTGTACTTGTATTGTACCCTCTGAACCCTCACACAAACCTTTCTTTACATTTTCAAATAAACATTATATAGTATGACTTATAAGCTGTTTTCCTCATGGGGACCAAAAAGGTCACAAATTACTGGTATTAGTACAGTACATTCGGTCCTCACACTGTAGGGTTTATCAGGACAACACACACACAAGCACACACACACAGCTTCAGGGTGACATAGCAGGAGTCATTGGGGAAATATATAGAAATATCTCTGGGCTTCTGTACTGCAGATGTGGCTGTCTGTAATCTTTGGACTGAGAAGAAGATGTGAATGGTGCCTGTCAGTGTCAAACTCAACACCAGAGTCTCGGCCGGAGAAATTCCCTAGTTTTAGCTAATCCATATTCTGGTCCCTATAGATAAGTATGCACCTCCTTTTTAAGCTAATTTATTAAGTAGTGTCACATCTAAATGAGATATTTCATAAAGGGAGGAGACATCAAAAAGAGGGGAACATGCTATGTGGCCAAGTTTATTTCTTAGAGTTATGGCTTTGCTTTCTAACCTTAAAAGGAAAAGAAATTTCTCTTATAATTGAATCACCCTCATGCCATTTGAGGTGTATATGAGTTTCTTTCTTCAGTAAAAAAAATTATATCCATTGAAAGTGTCATTAAATTGTCTCCAAAAAGCACATCATCCATCAAAAAAGTAATCCATATGACTGAAACAATATATTTGTAAAAGCTGATTGAGCTTATTTAGCGAACATTACGTTGCATAAAAATGTAAGCGGACCATAAAAGATAGACATGTAAGGCAAGTTCAAACACAACAGCACGTCGATAACCTCAAATCTCACTAGATCTTTACAGATCGTTTGCTAAAGGCTCTCCGGTTCTGCAGAACATTTTTAACATAAAAACCCTTTCTTCCTGGTCAGACCTACTGCAGAAATGCATGTTTAATGACTTCATTATTCAACCGCTTGGGACATTTCCATGACACACAATGACAATGCAGAAACGATTTCACATCGGACAGTATGGAGTGAAACTGTAATAAATGCCATTGTCATAATGCACACTCATTTGAGTTCAATAATAGATCATATAATTAGTTTTATAGTAACTATGCTGTCATCATCTCCTGCAGAAATTCTGTTTTATAAATAAATACTGCCTGCTTTATCATTCTGTATCCATGCACAGATGAACAGGGCGTATATTTTAGTTTTCATAGATACTAAAAGACAGACACAACGATGTGGATGTGTTATTAGGACACTGATGAGAGACGCAAGACATCAGAATAAGGAAGGCTTTATTAAACTTTTTGGGAAAAAATTGTATAGGGTCTTTTAATGCCTTTTAAGTTGTTTGTGCATGTGTGTTTGGCTAGTTAAAAGAGCTGCAGGTTACAATAATTGTCCTCAACAGTAGAAGTCAAGCAGGAGAGTTTTGTTCACAGTACTGGAGGGATTTGTCATTGCGTTTAATGACTGAAACTCCAGCTGGTTTCTAAGGCTAAAGGCCTATCATTACGTGAAGGCAAGTCGTGCTGATCTACGCAGAAAACAGTGAAGCTTTGCAAGGTTATGATGGTGTCTGGCTGCTCAGAAACATGTCAATGATGAGAAAATCTTAGACCACCAACCTCCGTGTCTGAAGCACAGAAACTTGCCTAGAGATTTCAGTTTGGACTGCAGAAATCTGTAATATGTCTGTCGATGAAAACGCTAAAACATAATCTCAATGATTTAATGTTGCCTTTCTGAGAACTAATCTGAGGTCATCTATGAAGTTCTGTGACTACTAGATTTTTGATGAAGACCATAAGGCCTCATTCAGATGATTCAAAAGCTTTTGGGTCCACAATCCAACCACCACATAAATATGACAAAAGTATGAACAATTATGTGAAAAGTGGAGCAGCATCTCTGATCCTGGACACCCAACAAATCTGTCAAAGCATCTCACAGCCCTCGACTGTTGACACTTTGCAAACTCCAAACTCGCTCTCTAACTAGACAAAGTTTGTCTTGGCTGGTTTGAGAAAATCCATTCCTTCAAAGCAAAGTGGAAGCTGACAGGCTTATATTCATCTATGTCACTCTTGTTTATGTAGTTTTTGTGCATGTGGGGGTGATGCTGAACACTGTGCACAAACCTACAGTAGTGTTTTATTGACACAATGTGAGTTCTCTGGAGGTTATATTGTTTGCAGAAGCCAGTTACAGGTAACACTTTTGAAAATGGCTGGCCTGTGCTAGTCTAGATCAAGGGTCCAGCACCTGGATGATAATAAATGGCAAAACCTGGTGTTCGAGGTGGTCATCCAGCATGGTCATGGGATTTTTGCTAACTATTTTAGAAGCCTGGTGGGGAAAACAGCACCCAAAAAACAACATGCTGTATGCTTGTCTTCTCAGCAGGGTAAAAACTACAATACAAGCATTCATGTTCTAAGAAGGATGAAGACATGCCGACAGCTTTAGACTTCTAAAGATAAAGCTGCTTTTGAAGAACAACATGATGAAAAGAGGCATCATGAGATTGAATCAAAGCTCATTTTTACAAAACAAATTAGCCAAATCATATGAAACCTCAAATCATAATATATGACCACCTCCACTCTTCTGCCCATTCAAATCAGTTTTGCCAAAATAAAAGCCAGAATACCTGTTACCTCACATATAATGTATACAACATGCAAAAAACTAAATAATCTATACAGTTCATAAATGTAGAGCACAAGTTTCACAAGCATCCTGCAATGCTATAAATGCAGATTGATGTGAAATCTGTCAATATCCGTGTTGTTACTGGAATTGAAGGCCAGACCCTTCATTGATCAAGGCTTTGTGTTGAGCAGAGTGAAATCTTCAGAGATGTATTAAACCTTGAAACTCAACTTCAACTTTTTTTAGACACCTTTGGAATACAAAACATTAAGGACGACCCTTCGATCTTCAGTAGAAGCAAGTTACATTTGAATTTTTAGTTTAGTTTTTTTAGAAATTGTGATTTGTCAGATCTGTCTCACATACGTATCTTATGTCAGAATGTAAATAGCACACTTATTTTATCATCTAACAGGTAAAAGGTCTGATTTTATTCAACATCTAGATCATTTAGCATGATTCAGACTTACATTTGTGATTAATTTCTTGGATGTAATTATGATGTCCCTCCTGAACTAAATTAGATTTTAATAGAAAAAATTATAATACACATATGGTCTTGATAACCACATAATTTATGGTGGCAATTAATTTGTGAGTTTTTATTCTTGTTTAAATGTTTGATTTTATTTTGTTTTGTTTTATTGTCTAGATTAACCTCATGTTAATGTTTTAGTCAATTGTCTTCTATATTAGTTCATATTCTGTGTTAGTCAAGGTTAGTACAGTTTTGATTATCATTTTTACTTTATGCACTTTTGCATGTATTTGTGTTTATACAAAACTCAATGCAGTAACCCCAAAATGACTCTATTTGTGTAGCCGTACAGCAGAAAGGCTATCAGTGGGAAAGCTCGATGTGTACCTGCTGTCTCAGTCATGTTGATGCTGCAGATGTGTGAAACAAGCCTGAACCTAATAAGAGTCTCTAAATATAATCTAAAACCCACTTTCAGGACCTCGAAAGGCATTTCTTTTTTGGTACTTCTAATTCAGTGTGTTTTAAACAGCTAAAACTGGTTTATCTTCCGACCATTTTAAAGGGCACAGTAAAATATTTAGGGTATTATTTGGACATATTTTAAATTTAAGTAGAGATTTGTTAGTTCTCTAAAACATTAAGAAGACTTAAACAACCCCATTGGACAATAACATATCATTCTCCACACAATATATAATAATTATAATCAGTAAACTAAAATTATAATTTATATACACCCTATCAAATTGTTATGTTAAAACCATTTAGATGTTGGCCAGCCTTTGAAATTGGCATGCTTTCTGCAAAAATAATGCATGCGTTTTCCTGTTTTCCTCTACAGTAAATGCTTTTATAAAATATGTGACTGTGTTTGGTTGGCAAAAACAAATTTCACTCCCATTAGCATTTTGGCAGGTGTTCTGCATTCTGTATTTACAAATGGGATCTAAAGGATCCTTGCTACATGCATTTACATAATACAGAAATGTTTATATTGCAAAACATTGGATGGTTGTATTAAGATTAGGAATGAAATAGATTAAGGATCACTGAACACCTGTAAGCAGAAATATAGGAGTTCATAAAGACACTACAATGGCTCAGGGCACCAAAAATAGTACTACAAGAAGAATCAGGTTTAACTGGATTTAAAGCAATTTTAATGCTTGTACGTGGCAAACTATCAGTGATACAAAATCTCCAAAGCAACAAGAGATAATCACCAAAACATTTTGTGCTTGTTCACGGGCGTTCGTAACGTAACTGTTTAATCAGGTGGCAATTTGTGTGATTGCAGATTGCAGGAATACAAATAAGATGACACAAATTCCACAAAAGTTCAAATAGTCACCGATTGCCATGAGATTGTGTTGGTTCTGGTTACAGTAATTCTGTTATTAAAACATGAATAAAATAATTCCTGTGGATCAAGTTTCCAAGTTATGCTGTGTCTTTACCAATAAATAAAAGGATAAACATATAAAAACTAAAAACATCACTTGCTGTAGTTTATCCCTGTGTCATATAAAGTTTAACCTGCATTGTTCATAAATGATTATTATTTTCCTCCCTCATTTTCCATACTTCCTTTGAGATGCCCTCATCCATTTCCATCCTGATTTAATATCCCCCTTTAAACCGCCGTCTAGCATGTCTGTATTAACTCTCACCGCAGTGCTTCCTCTTCTGCCCTTAAGCCTGCAAATGTAAGATTGAATCCAGAATGCACTTTCCTTCACAGCTCAAAGACTCTGATCTCCAGCTGGGCGGTGTGCGCAGGACTGGCATCGCTCCAGGCCGTGGGGGTTGCACGCCGGACAGCGCAGTTCCCTGATTGACTCGTTGAAGCGGTTAGCCAGCATGGAGAGCTTGCTGCCATGACACCGAGAGCACGGAGCGCAACCGGAACCTCCGCACTGTCCGCAGGAGTCTGCTTCCTGCTGCACGAATGAAACAAACAAACCGAAAAGAAACGGTGAACAAGAAGACAAATAGTTTAAGCTTTTCTTGTGTTTTAGAAGTTGTTGCATTGAAAAAAACAGAAAGAAACAAGTTGAACAGATTTATGACAGTGTAGCGTTCAAGCATCATGACAAGGTTCATTAGTTTCAAACATCATTATTCATGACAAATCGCCTTTCATGTTGCAAACGTCTTAATCATTGCTTCCTGAATATTTGATTAGTTTTAAAAAGTGCGACGCGACTCTGAGCATCTACAAAAGCTGCAAGAACACAGCCATTGTGAAAAAAATTAGATCATTTAACAAAATCATAAAGTTGCCGTTTGATCATTTTTAAGATGCTAATGGATGTTTGTGGGGTTTGTGTTATCACTAAAACAAGACGTTTTCACATACTGTGTGTTCTGCTTTGTTTTTTATTTCTTAAAGTTTAGAGATTAGAATTATTTTGATGCAACCCAGAACCCATGATTTTCTGGTCCCTTCTTTGAGATTTGTGCCTCAATTTGTGTGTGTATATATATATGTATATCTATAATGTATGTCTAAGAGAGAATATACTGTATGTAAGAGTGAAAAGAGCATTAGGAAGTTGCCTGTGTTTGCACAACATCATATTGTGGATACCTTTTGTGCAGACGTTTCTTCTGGTTCCTCTGCATGAGAAAATGTTGTCCTGTTCCTTTCTTTGCTCCGGGACGTTCGGCGTGGTGAACTCTCTTTCCTGTCCCGGCTGCGGTGAGGACTCCTTCCACATTCTCTTTTTCTGTGAGCACGAACAATCTTCAGGTTGCTGGTGTAGATGATGATCTTTCCGAAATCTAATACAGGTGCCTGTATAAATAACCACTCAAAGACTAAACAAAACTGGTACTATCAATGTATCAATCAATCAATAACCAATGTTTATTATATGGCACATTTCATTTTTTTGTCGTTTTGTTTAATAATTTAAGGTATTTAAAAAACATTAACATTTTTATTAATTGTTTTACTTATGTTTATTGTTATGGAAATTTGTTAAATCAATATATAGTTTGTAATGAGTAGATTGTAATTAAACAATATGAAATGTTAAAGTGAATAGTGTTTCACTGTGACAGTTATATATAGTGATATATATAGCCGTGCCCGTGATATATGAATAATGTAATCATTTATACTCTATTCATACTGTATCATAGTATACTGTATATCAAAGTACCCTGATATTAAATATCTTAATACCTCTTTAGTAATTCAGTATATAGTTTAAGGAGAAGATTTCTTTAACACTCCACCTGTGATCTAAAAATAAAAAAATGCCCAAACATTGTTCTAATCACCACATTTTTGTTCTTATATTTACTGTATGTGTTGCAAGCCACTGTGCCATGGCACTGTCATCAATTTGAGCCTATTGTTAAAATGGTATTATAATACATTAAATCAGGGATCTTATGAAAAAATGGGTGAATTGCATTTACTCCATTCTTTTTGACAATATCATCCTCTAACCTGACAGTCTATGGTAGTTTAGTTCTTAAGCTGAACGTCATGGGTGACATTTGTAAAGCTCCACAAAGTAGCAAATCAGCTTTGAATCTTTCTAATTGTGGCTGTTTATGCGGTTTATCCCTCGTTCTTATGAACCCATCTGGGTTGAGGGAATGCGGATCTTACTGTCAGATTAGAGTTAGGAAATGCAACACGGTTCACAATGGAGGAAAGCTGAGAATGTCAACTGTGCCACAGGGATGTAATTGCATGCCTATGTTTAGAGCCCAGTATAATAATAGAACGTAGAACTATGAATTAGTAACAGTGGTGCACAAAAACTGAAAAATCGAAAATAACACTGTGACTGTGGAGTGAGACAAAGAAAGCAGAAAGGAAAGAAATGTTTTGATGCAATTACACTTTAAATGTCAGAGTCAAATAAAGATCATCAGAAGAAATTAAACAAAATTAAAAGGAAAAAGTGCATGAAGCATGAAACAGTATCTTGACAATATTTTTTTTCTTTCAATATGCAGTTACACAAGTAATAATCATGATATTAGAGACAGTACCTCCAAAACACAAGAGACATTTTAGATACATGCTACTATCAGGTAAATGGCATTCATGTCTCAGCTGACCACTTGTAATCTATTTACCTGAGACAGATGTCCATAAATTCCATTATTTGCCAGGAAAATGATGCCACTTGATGATTTGAAGTTTCCAGCAAGTACTAATAAACTAATAAAACATTATAAGACATCAATGTTTCAAACAGAGGATGTTCTTACTTTGTTATCTGCCTCTGTTAGATCATTGCAGGCCAGAGAGCATCCACCCATTCCTCTATAGACGTTTATCCTCTGGGCGATCAGTCCCGTCGGAGGGAACAAACTTTGGTCCTGCATGTCTTCTAAGCCACACAACTGTCCCATCTCCATCTTGGTGTGCATGAAGCTGTGAGGATACTGCTCTTCTGGACTTTCCAACTCCTGTCCATCCTCATACACGTGCTTCAGGACCCGACCGCTGTACGACGAGGCCAGCTTGAACCGGACCTTTCTAGGTTTGCCCTCAATCCTGGTGCCTGGCTGCATCTGAAGCTCATCCATGGTCTCCCTCAGCTGAAATTCCCAGTGGTGTGATGAAGCTGGAGGAACTGTGGAAGAACGTACAGTAGTATTCAGGAGAGGTTGGGACAGTCCAGCTGCTTTCTGTAGGCTTGATGAATAATTGAGCGGGAGATCGTGTGCACCACGGGAGAGTTGGAAACTGAGACCTCACAGTTTCATTAAATAATGATGCTGAAGGACAGAAGCAGGTGTGTGGACTGTTCGTGCATCACCTGTAATGAATGTTAATGTCCATTTGATAGGGAACATTCACAATTGTACTTTAAAATAAAATGAGTTTCTACCTTAAACACTATGTAAGGAAACACATTTAGTATTTTACATTTTTGTACATGAAAAATGGATTAAAAGCCCCTGATCACTTGGAATTAATGACGGCCTACGAATCTGCCTAAAGTGTACATCTGAGTCATCTCGTTTCCTCAGAATTAAGGGGTCGAGAATAAACTTCTCTCATTCACTTGATGAAGTTGAACGCACTTCAAAATGGCGACAGGGAATCCCCCAAGCGAAAGTCAAGCAGGGAGCCAGTTATCTAAATTGTGAGCCAGTCTAAAAAATAAGTGACATTAACTCTTATGCATTCTAACATCAGTCTTGCAATTATCCCATTAGTCGACTGTGATTGCATTTAAACTCACTGCTGTGCTGGTTTGTCTCTTTTTCCTCCCCGCATGCATTTCTGCTATTACTATGAAATCATTCATGTGAGAAATTGTTTTGTGTGCCTCTCACTAAAAGACTCATTTAAAGTGTCAAATCTGCAAGTAGGTTGCACTAAACGATTATTAATCTACATGCGTGCTTATTTTCAGCTCTTGTAGTTGGTTTTTCCCGTGGGGCATCTGCACTGGGATTCTGAGTGGTTTAAATATGTCTAATAATGCCTTGCCTTTGATGATGTCATCAAGTGTTTTTCTTGCCATTGGGTTACACGCACTAAATGGGATAACCCTTCAAGTTAATATTTTCTATTTACATGCCAGAATAGTGAGAATGTTACAAATAAAACATTTATTTGTAAAAGACCAACAGTGGACCGAAAAGCATTTGAACACTTATGGCACGCCTAAAAACGTGTGAGTGTCAATATATTAGATTGCAAAAGATCAAAGCTGATGAGCAAGTGCTTTTACTATAACTATAGGTATGTTAACTAATTTAAACAAATAAAAACGCAAAAGTATTCTGTATAGATGAAAATGTTGTAACACAATCCTTGTTTACCAAAAAATGTATACCTGTATTATGCTGATTTTTTGCATGCCAGGCCAGTAGTTGGTTGAAACACAAGAAACATGTAATATGCATGCACGCACGACGTCAACGCTTTTAATAAATTCACATTTTTGTAGTTTACACGGAAACAGTAACGGTATCGTTTTTAAAAAGTTGCACTTTCTGGTTTAGGATGGTTACTTAGAAAAGTTTGACAGTATGACAGGAGATACAGTGGCATTAAAATTTATGTTTAATTTGTGACTGTATTTACTCTCATTTTTTTACTGCCAACAAAATGTGCAAAGCTCTTATTTTACTCAAAAATCGAAAACCGGTATTCTAAAAACCCATAGCAAATTCCTGAGGGAACACATGGATCGAAAATGCTAATTCTCTGGCGGTTTACTGGACTACACACTGAACAGCACTATTGGCCTAAACTAAGGGAATTCTGCTAAAAATAAAAATGACAGTATAATGTGTGTGCTTTTTCTGACAGCTTGATGCATTAAACGTCCCATGTGATCCGTTTAAAGATGACATTAGTGCACCTGCACCGTCCGACTAACACTTCCAAACTCTGACTCGCCGCTCTGCCACAGCCATGAGAAACACGGCACGAAATATTCATGAGTAAATGAGATACAAGATAATAGAGCCAGCTTAGCCCACTTCATGTTTAATAAAAAACAGATTCATCAGAAACATGTTGAGAGGGTTTCTGATTAAGAGACATTAAACATAAATGGAATGAGTGATATTAACATTGTGGTTTGGTTTTTGGATGATGTTTTTAATGCATCATTGCTTTGGATGAAAAACAATGGATGATCATTCTTTTTTCTGTGCATTACCCAAAGTAATTGTATAGATTCCACAATGCACCAGTCGAGTGTTTTTTTTCAAGTTAATATGTAAGTCGTCATATTTTTATTTTTATATGCATTGCAGCTTGCATATAAATTTTAGTTTTCTTTCAATTACTTCGTTGTTGCTTTGGATACTTTCCTTTTCACACTGGGGTTAGTTACCCTATATGAGTATTGCCACGTTATTATTTTTTTAATGATATACACATTATAATACTTTTTTTATTATTATTATATGTTAATTTGTTGCATAGTGACATAAATCTGTGCAGTCTTTATGGTTTCAATTGAGTCAGTCACTTGTATGTAATTGTATTTAGGTTATGATGTTCCTTTAGAAGGCAGCTGGGATAAGAACAAAGCTTTAATTCACACACCTGAACTGTCCTGTAACAATTCGCTAAGCATAACGTTTTTCACCCCCTGGCTCTTTATAACATTTAAACATTCAACTATAATCCTCCTGCAAAGGGGTTTTAGCATCAGTGCACCTGCAGAAGGGTTGGCTGTTACTGAACGGATCACGGTGGGGCGGCTGCCAAGTTACATCAGACTTCAGCGGGATGAATTCCGGTCTGACGCACGATTGTGACACGGTCAGATCAAACTGTTCGGCTGCTCTTGGGCAGCCAAGCGTTACGCACGTTAGTTTGTTAGTCCATTATGGGACTGTGGCGCATCAGCTATTCCGTTCAGGCCGTTCTTCTTCTAAACAAGCCGTTTTACTTTCCCGCCTAGTGTGTTTCTTGAGATAAGAAGAAGACAGTCGAAAAATGCTTAATGACATTCAGATTTGAGTAATGTGCCTGGTAAAGTATTTCGGACTGATGCAAATGGCCGGTGCTGAAGCTCTCAGCTAACAGGGTAGGGCGTGGGGTAAAATGTGCTGTTTTAAACTTAGTTGTCCTCTAATTAGACCGAGCTAAATTAGAGAAATAGTTCACTCAAACATTAAAATTCTTTCATAATTTACTCACCCTAATGCCCGGTGTATATGAGAGAGAGAGAGAGAGAGAGAGAGAGAGAGAGAGAGAGAGAGAGAGAGAGAGAGAGAGAGAGAGAGAGAGAGAGAGAGAGAGAGAGAGAGAGAGAGAGAGAGAGAGAGAGAGAGAGAGAGAGAGAGAGAGAGAGAGAGAGAGAGAGAGAGAGAGAGAGAGAGAGAGAGAGAGAGAGAGAGAGAGATAGTATAGAGTATAGTTTGATAAATGATGATAAATGAAGTTGATAAATGAAGTTGCAAACAGCATATAAATCCATTCTCAAAGTAATCCAGATGACTCCAGTGGGTTAATAAATTTCTTCTCAACAGAATTTATACATTTGTCAACACTATTTAGAAATTATTAAGCAAATATCATGACAACTAATCAAAAGAAGCAATGAGATGTGTTGCAATAATATGTGATGCAATAATAAACTATAAGAGAATGCGTTTGGGATAATAAATCCCTTTAAAACTAAAATTCTAATAGAAAAATGTAATAATTAATTAAAATATTATTAAATTATATTTTAAAAAGATTAAATGACAACCAATATTTAATAAAAATGCATCTATAAATATAATACGTAGAATGAAAAATTGACATCATGCCGACTCCGAATAGCAAAATCAAAAAAGCAAATTACTCAGAAATAAATAACATTCATAATAGACTGCTTCTCATTCTCTCCATCACCATGAACCTTCTAAGAAAATGGGTTTAGCTAAAATGGCCAAACCCATTCATTAGAAGTACTGTAGCTTTCCACATACATTTGGACATGCAGCACATTTCTGCTGAGTTTACAGATTCCTGCCAATTCATTTGCAGTAAAGCGATATAAGCACCACATACAAGACAAGTTTTAAAGGCCAAGCTTTCAAAATGGTAATTCTTCTCATTTGACACTGGTCGGGTGGAGTATGATTACACGTTCGTACAGCACAGCTAAACGTCTCTACACTCCCTACATGTCCTTTCTGGGTTTCTCATTGGTTGTGGCAGCTAATCCAGCTGTGAACAGACTTTCTGGGTCATTAATTATATGTTTGCGAATATTAAAAGGCCTTGCTTTTGTAATTGTGTTCCCGTTGCTATACTGGCAGAGCACAAAGGTCATGGGTTCAAAACCCAAGGGACACATGTACTGGTTATTGAATGTACTGTAATCTTGTAAATAAATAAGCCAACATGGTCAATTCTTACTCTTGTTTGCACACATTCACGTGTTATTGCATCTTGAATACAAAAAAAGCAAAGTCTATTCATGGAAAGCAAAGGTGTGCAATTTTTACATCTTTCACACCTTGCCCACTTGCTATGACCAGCTGGTTCAGACCGCCATGCTTATTAAAAGCCCGGGTGTTGCCTACATGCTGTGAGCTCATTGGTTGTTATCTGTGTTGTAGAGACCTCCTGTGGCGCCGGGGCTAGGAGGCTAAAGATGGAACCTGCAGCGGGGAGAAAAGCACATTCACACGCTGGCAAGGAATCACGCATCACGCTGAATTATTCACAAGCGTCTGGCTCCCACAGATGGAGATGGTGCTGTAGACAAGCGCTTTGGCTGATGCAAATGAAATAGTGTTGACTGGCATCAATGCTAAATGAGAGCTTTAACTGCTGATCTGGGAGCGGTTTGGCCAATACTGGATTATGTTTGAAGTCAGTATGAAGATATCAGAAAAGTGCTGCAGGAAAAGTTTTTTTTTTACTGTACTTTTACTGCGCAGAATTTTAAGCCAGACAAGTAACAGACTCCGATTGACCCCCCAGCATTAGATATTTATATTGCTGTCAAGTGTTATGAACCAGTTTTGACTGTTCCAATATGGTGGATGACGTATAGCAGCCCATAAATACAGCCGCTAATAAGACATCTATGTGTATAAATATCAATGCTGGCAGCCATCTGCAATGCTAGGTCTGTTTTGCACTACTTACACTATATTCGGATAAAAGCCAACGTCTGCCGAATGGTAAATATAAAGACAGGCTGTGTTGTAGTTCTATATAAAAACTTATCTTGTAATATATTTTAGAAACTCGGTATTTCCCACGCATCAATCCAGAATAAATTTGGCACAGTAATTTCCCACCTCATTGGTGTCCATGCAGCAATGAGATTCTCAGTCATAAATCATCACCCAAAAAAACTGTTGGATACATTGTTTTGTGCTTTTATAACTGCAGCATTGTGGCTAATTTAATCCTTGTGAGCAGTTGGCTATTCACTTCTTTCACAACCGACTTCAATTACAGGTGACTTGTGAACCTGATTTTTATATGCACTTTAAACTTGGATCAAGTCTTCAGTGTCCAGCCAGAATCTATAGTAGTGAGAACTTTTCACAGCTCGTCTATCTTAAACAGTTGCCAAACAGTTATTTTACATAAAATACATGTTTTTAAGCCAAGAAAGCAAATAATATAAATATTACATATTTTATTATATTTAGAGGCAAAAGCACATTTTAAATTGACTGTTTTCATGGACCTCATTGGTTTAAGCATGGTGCTAGCAACACCAAAGTAATGGGTTCGATCCCAGGGATTGCAAATACTCAGAAACAAATGTATAGTATCATGTAATGTAAGTCTCTTTGGACAAAAGCGTATGCCAAATGCATAAATGGCATATACTTGCTATTGTTACAGTTATTACCAATGTTGCATTCATTGAGCATTCCATTAATCACAGCAATTCTCTCTCTCTCTCTCTCTCTCTCTCTCTCTCTCTCTCTCTCTCTCTCTCTCTCTCTCTCTCTCTCTCTCTCTCTCTCTCTCTCTCTCTCTCTCTCTCTCTCACACACCAATATTTGTAGTCTAAAAGAAAAACACATCTCTCCTCTCTAGTTTTCAAGGCACTGGGTGGAGAGGTCACCTGAACACCTAATGTATTTTATTCCATGAGTGGGTGAGATGCTGCATTTCAGATCTGGACAGGATACTGCACACAACGCTAAAAAAAGACTTTATCAATTACACAGCACGCAGGAGGTAGTGTTCTCTTCTCTGGTTTAATTTTGCTTGTTTAACAATGTTATGTAACAATCACTATGCAGTGCAGGTTCAGACAGCAAATCCATGAATGTGTACATATAGCCATGTGTCTTATTTTAAGCGCCGCATGATGTATTTTCACTTCCTGTCCTCTCTTTCCACAATGACATAGGTTTCTCGTTATTACTAATATAGATATACTGGATATTGATTACATGCATTTACAAGCGCATCAGATTTCATTACTTCTAAAATGAATGCGTGAAAGATTCAATCTAAAAAACAAATCAGATTTATGTGCCATGAACAAAACCAAAGTGACAGAACCCAATCTTACTTCAATATCACCAATAGTTTTGTTTTGTAACCGTGTAGGTGATCAAATTAGTGGTGAAACTTGGCTTAATATACTAAGGAACTCAAACTCAAACTATTTCTAAGAGCAAACCTAATTACTTTTACTGGACCTTGGTCTATCAATTCGTCTGTGCATCCATCCATCATCTATCTATCTATAGGGCTCTCATGTGACCTAACACACACAAATGTGATATACAGTAAAACACACACCTTGAGCCAAAGACTCAAGAGTCATATCACAAAAAAAATAATAAAATGACACTTTTCTTATCTGGTGGGTTTCTTTTAATTTCAACATGGCAGATGTATGAAATCAGCATATGAGAGGTTGCAAAACTGTCAAAACAGTCTTTTGCTTACTCTCTCCTTCTAATACTATAACAGTTTATTTGCACATTTCTCTCTTGACGTGTTATACAGCTCCTGTCTCTCCTTTTTTTGCTGACTGTTTTCATTTTTGCCTTATTATTTCTATTGCACACTTTTTCATTCACTTTACTGTCAGTGTTCATCTCTGTCTCTCTCTCTCTCTCTCTCTTTCTCTCTTCTTGTATCAGTCCATCTCTCCTGAAACAGACACGCCAGCCGTGAAGGCTCGACTGATGGCCACTCGTGTTTCAGGATCCTCTATTAAGCTCTGTTTATTTGACTGGTATGTCATCCATGAAAGACATTTCTGAGCCATCATCCTACATTTACACTGATGCCTTTTATAGCTTTATGCCTTTTTTGACATGAATATTTCTACAAGGTCCAGACAAGCATTGTATAAACGTTAGAAGTCTACTTCCAAGAAACATTTAATCTTGGCACACCTTTTAATGTTCGTTATCAACTAATGTCATAAGATTTAATAGGCTAAGCTGGTGTATTGAAAGTCATATTCAGCAAAATTTTACTTGAGTCTTGAAAACTCCTTACGGCGGTATGAATGTTTCCTGACCTTCAGAGTAAACCTGTCCAACCAGGACCTCTTTTCTCCCTTCAGATAGGTTTGATGTTTGATGTTTGATGTTTGAAGCATATTGTGAAAAGAAGATATCTGCTGAAATATTTACTGGCTCACCCACGCTGTATGGATTAAGATACTGAGTTTATGTCTTGTCAAGGAAACTTAAAAGCTGAGCATCTTTTTGGAAGAGAGAAGACCACTGACCTGTAAGGAGAGTAATCTTGTCAGCCAGTCCTGAAGGTGGCTGATGTGATAAGTTCATCTCTTCACTGCTACATGAAACCTAAGTAACTTATGAAGGCTCGTTTACAACAAGGAGAATAAAAATAGCAATTAATATACTATTAGCAAAAAAGATTAAATATAACAATAAATATAGTAGCATCAAAAACAATGGAAAATAAATATAACAATAAATATAGCTATAATAATGACAACTGTATTAGTGTCCACACTAATAGATGATAATGATAAACATAACTATGACAAAAATATTTTGGTTTCGACACCCAAAATAACTATTGGCGTCTGTACAGGCAATAATGATAACCATAACTATAACAATAAATATATTCACAACCACACCAAAAAACAATAACATTATTATGTTATTTTTAGACATGTTAAATGCTAAAAATGAAGTTTTTGCACTACATACTGTCGAATCAAAATGTTTTGTTTTTTAGATGCTGGTCTGTTGCCTCCCTGTGAATGCGTGTGTTTACTCATGATCTATTATATGCTATCATTGTTTATCTTGTTCCATCACTAACCACAAGGGTTTTTTCTTTCACTGCTCTATTTTCAGTACGCTTGATGCACAGCGTCCAAAGGAAGGTCACTGGGGCACTGTGATGCAGAGGTGTATTACCCATAATTCACCTCATAAGTATCCATCAGTTGGATCTGGCATCATTATGTTGGCGCATTACAGCTGCTCTTGTTCAGAAGATGACCATTTACAACAATTTACGGTAAACATCTGCTGTTGAGGTCTTACGGTGTTATCAACATTTAAAAAACCTTCCGTGATGGTCTCAGTGGGTTTTATGGGAAATCAGTACATTTCAAGATGAGCGGCAGGGGAACAGTAGAATTGGGGGTTGGAGACAACTTTGCTATAAATGATGACCGTGACTGGATATAAGAACTTTGCTGGTTTGTTTTAGATGCCTAAATTTTATTTATTTGGCTAATGGGACTACAAAAACATGCAAAGTACCAGATGTCAAAAGTAGCAAACGTCCATTGTATGTTTTTGAATGGCAATCAATCAAGATGCCAAATGTATTTGACACAAACAAGGCTGTAAGGGGATAAAAGTACAGTCCATGCGGTTACTGTAAACTGTAAAACCCATCCAGAAATATTTATTATATAAGCAGCCTTAATCCCACATTAACGCAAGATAATCTATCATAATACACTAGTCTGCTGAACAGCAGGCTTCAGAACAGAGACACTATGAAAAGATAAACATGACCAGCGTGTCACCACACTTCAAGAAGCCCACAGATAAGAGCCGCACCTAGCAACACATCAGTGTGGAGATATCAAAGAGTCACAGCGTGAGATAGGATGAGACCCAGGAAGCACGCAGAGCAAATATATCTACAAATAAACCCTCAGGAAACCTTAAAAGTTTAACCTTTAAAATATATTTCTTACAGATCATCCATGCGGTTGTGTCCTCTGTTTTCAATTAAATAAATATTCAGAGTTAAATATGACTAAAGCTTAAAGGACACGACATCTGTGCTGTCAATTACCACAGAAAATAATGTCATTCTCAGTTTGTAACAACAAACAACATTTACTGTATTGCACTTACATTGGAAGAACTTCAGGAGGATTTATAGGGTTAGTTCTGTCATCATTTATTCATCTTTATGTCATTCCAAAACTGTATGACTTTCTCTCTTCTTCCCATTGCATGGACACAAAACCACAGAGACATTTCTTAAAATATCTTCTTTTGTGTTCTGCAGAAGAAATAGTGATATACAGGTTTTGAACAGCATGAGAGTGAATAAATTATGACGGAATTTAAATTAAATGTGAACTATATAAAAAATTTGAAACTTTTTCTTGTTATAAGACATTTATTATGCACAGTAGGCAGATAAAATCAGGTGATGTAATATTCAAGTAATTTCCTAATGTTTCCTTTATGTAAATAATGCTTTACAGACAATCATAAGCCTTCCTTGATGTTTCTTCATTGGTTTCAGTTTTTATTTTGGGTGAAATCAAAAGCTTAAATAGCAGACTGCATTTTTTTAGGTGGCTTTACCTTTGAACTGGAAATGATAACATCTCACCTCACATCCCACAATAACATTCGGATCGATCATCAAACTGCTTTCTGACCGAGCCCATAGACTAGAAAAACACTTACATGTCAAACTCACAGAAAGCTCTCCAACCAGACTAGTACCATGTTTTTTCTCATGTTAAAGCTGGCTGTTCTGCCATGGAAAGAGACCACAGCTATACAAACTCAAACATCTGACGGTCTCCATCAGCCCTGGGTGTCTGTGTTGTTTCTGTGGACTGGACTGTTTCCAGGGGGACATTAGGCTGCTAAGAAGCAACAAACAACATTAAGGCACGTCACGGCAAGACAACTTCTCATTAGGGCACATGATGGTCCAAAAAGTGCTTCTTTTTGGATTCTCTTGCTGCATTAACATCCTCCCGGGATGTTCAACAAATGTGGTTTTGTCACGCAGTCCGCTCAAAACTTTTCTTGATCTTTCTTCAAACGGCCCGCCCTCATTTTTCTCTTTCTGGTTTTGTATATGTGCTGTGTAAGGCTCCAGCGGCCACGGGTCCCCCAGGGGCCGTGCAAAAAACCCTTGACAGCAGCAATGTACCTGACCTTTTATACACGGATACCCACTCTATTTACTCTACAAGAGTAGAAAAGTGTGTGTAACAACAGTGCCCTCTGCAGATATAGGCTACATAAAACTGAGCGAGAGAGAGAGAGAGAGAGAGAGAGAGAGAGGAGAGAGAGAGAGAGAGAGAGCGAGAGCGAGAGAGAGAGAGAGAGAGAGAGAGAGAGAGAGAGAGAGAGAGAGAGAGAGAGAGGAGAGAGAGAGAGAGAGAGAGAGAGAGAGAGAGCCAGAGAGAGAGAGAGAGAGAGAGAGAGAGAGAGAGAGAGAGAGAGAGAGAGAGAGAGAGAGAGAGAGGAGAGAGAGAGAGAGAGAGAGAGAGAGAGAGAGAGAGAGAGAGAGAGAGAATTTTGTTTCTTGTGAAATTGTATCTGACAACCAAATTATAAATCATTATTATAAACTTACAGTTGCGAATCAGGGTAAAGAGTAAGGCGACAGTTTTCAACACTGATTTCTTACCAAAAAGATTATTGCAGCTTATTTATTATGACTATAACCAAGACATTTATACAGTACATTTACTCCTTTAAATTACTAACCGGCATAATCTAGCTTGAAATTTCATAAAAGATGTGATTGAAGTGACTGACTGACCAATGTCTGCGGCTAAAATGACTTCTCTTTAAATAAGACCAGATGATTCATGTAAAATATTATGGTTTTATTAAATCTGAATTTGATTAAATTTACCGCAAAAGTGTTTAAAAGAACAAAATATACTGTGACACAGATAAAAAAAAGCCACACACATCTTAAACCTGCACTCATCTGCCTTTACACACATCTATTTCTCCATCTATCAGTTTAAAATGTCAGCGACATCAATCTTCAAGGAGAGAGCACTGATAGGTGTAACACTGTGTGAACTTCAGGACCTCGAGTAATAATTATACTGACAGCTCCTCAGTCTTTTACCATTGACAAAAACATTGATGAGAAAAAACTCTGATGCTCATTTGCACACACACACACGTACATACGCACACATACACAATTCGTTGTCTCAGGAGCTGTCCAGCATGGTGGAAACAGTGTAGGTTTGTGTCTTCAGCCTCTTCTTCATCTCTCTTATCATTTGACAGAGGGCCAGAGGATAGCAGCAATATACCGTGGTCCAGTCTTCACACACACTGCCCTAGAGACACACACACAGGCACTGTAGAGCCACTCGAATGTCATTTTTAACTTGATATTGATAGGCAAATTAGGCTTTGTGTATTTCTAATGGCTGAAAAGTAAAGATTTTTCCCCGTTATTGATTTAACCACCACTTCGGAGTCAAAAAAAATCCAGTTATAAAATATTATTTAAGGAATGTTCATCTAAATGTCACAAACTGGATATGTGTTTTATCTCCTTGGAAGAAGATATGACAAGGTAAATCTCTGTCCCCATGAAGAAAAAAGACCTGGTTTATTTTTTCCTCCAGTCAGTATAACACATTGTTGAGCATTCCACAATCAAAGAGTTCACTGTTCAACATTTCTTGTTTTTACATTTATTTTTTTGGCCTGCATGTCCATATTATGACAAATTATTATTATTCTGTTTTAGCTCAGCTGGTAGAGAATTGAATTAGTAGCACACAGAGTTCAATTCCAAGGAAAAACATACTGATAAAATGTATAGCTTATGTAAAAAGATGTAAAAGCATCTACAAATGCCAAAACAATTGCCTGTTATTTAAACCTATTTATTACTATTTTATATCAATTTAAATTAAATGATACTGCTAAACTTTCAATAAATCATATTTCCCACATCAGGCCCAAATTTGTCCAAAAATCATCATTGAGGCAGATTGGGGCAGAAACGTCTTACAAATAATACCGCGTTCATGTACCATTTACTTAATTACATTAAATAACTACAGTATTCTTCAATATTCTTCAAAAGTGATTCTTAATAGAAAGTGATCACTGGACAATGGAATGGTCAATGAAATACAGATACAGAGTGAATTTCATGATTAAAAACATAAACATTATCATGTTTACATAATTATGTATTACAAATATTGACACGCCCTAAATTAATTTAATTTTGGATAAAACCAAAGGCAATTCAATGAGAAAATGCCTAAAATGTTTTTATAAAAAAACTACAGTGTGCTGTTCTGGTAACAGCATGAGGTTTTCATTTCAATTCAACCAGAATTTAGAAATAAATATTTTTATATCATGACTGTTTGTGAGGTGACTATTTTATGAGGTGGCTTAAATTTGTTCCCTGACCCAGCTGTATTCATCATGATAAACTACTATAATAAAATACTACAAGATTGAATTCTTACCCTGATTTTAAAGCGCTCTCTGATGCCCACTCTCATGGCAAACGTGGAGCCGGGCAGCAGGGGCAAACACATGCATTCTCCATACTGATGAGCAAGACTCAGGTCCAGACAGCAGGGCACAAACATGCCCATCAGAACTGCACAGAAGAGAGATGCTCTGAAACACGGGCTGGTATTTATAAAGAACATACAGTATTAGTGCTTATCTGCAATAAATTTAATTCTGCTTATATTGATTAAATGCAAAAGAGAACTGATAAAACTGATCCAGAAACTATCTGAAGGGCATAGCTCACGGCAATCGAACGGTAGGAAACCGATAATGCAATCACCTCGGATAGTCTGGAGTTTTGCTTTAATGGAAAATCAATAACAATTTATAATAATAAGGAAACAGTCATAAACTATTAATAATTGGGAGAGAGGGAACAAACAAATCTAGTCATGCATGCACAACTCCCAGAAGATGTGAAGGTATACAACTAAAAACACACCTCTTCCACGAACACCTGATGTCATAATACAAAAAAACCTCTCTTCTTTCCTCTACAGGTACTTATCTAGCACTGCAAAACATTGTAAACTTAGTAAAGCACTTCTTAGTACTATTGTTGCCGCTTTTGATGTATCGCTTCATTGTCTCCTGCTTTGGATAAAAGCGTCAGCTAAATGCCTAAATGTAAATGTAATACAAAGTAGGAACCTTTAAGTAAATGGCTCTTTGGTTCTTCTACGGCATCACTATGAGAACCTTTTGTACAAAATGTACAGAATTTAAATCAACGTAAAGTAGCTGTTCTTACATGTGCTGATGTCACCACACACGTCAAAGAGTCCCGTGCTCCAGTCTCCTCCTGTCTGAGTGATAGTGGTCACCGTCGTTGTGGTCACACCAAGACCAGGTTGAGTGAGAACAGGAAGTTCAACGATCTTGCTTCCCGTCACGTTTTGTTCCACGTCTCTTCCACCCGTGAAGTCCATTTGATGCTGAGGACGCAAAAAAGCACTTCTAAACTAATAACACAGACATGTAACCCTTTAACAGTATTAAAAGGCCAGTCCTGACCGGATCGAAAAATTTTGACAGCTTTGTGAGAACAGTGAAATGCATAATAACGAGGGTGAACACTTACAGAGCGGTGAATGTCAAATTGGCTGACAATCCTTCACGATGACAACAGACTGCAGAAAAAACAGGCTTGAGTTTCCCATAGCGACAGTGGCGTGTGCTTTCTGATAGCCAGCTGGCCGAAAAGCCCTGACAGAAAGCTGCTTTGAGCTGATAAGACCCCAGCCATCTTAATACACACACACAAACCCACAACAGAGACCCTGACACGAATGCATCCATTTTCAACCTCTCAAAACCCACAAACAACAGCTTGTTCATCACACTGAAGAACACAATTAGGCTGCAGCCCAACATACAGTATAAATATCCCACCAGTCCCCCATATGATTCACACACACACAAATACTGTATAAAGCAAAAATGTGTTATATAATAAATGATCGACCTCACGCACACAACAAGAGCTTACCAGCGATTCAGCCTGTGTGTGAGACGCTAGACAGACGCACCCCAAGAGCACAAATAAAGGCCATGCAGAATAGCACGTTCTCTTGAGGTTAATGTCTCGCATCACTTCCTTCTGCGGCACACAACTAACGCACAATAAACTGGGTCACATCCACTGATGATACATTGCATGGAGCAGTTATATGTAAAACAGGATCCTTATATGTTCGGCCGTCAAGTGCACGTTAATGTTACTTTCAGCATTATAATGTGTGGATGATCTCGCCTGATGCATCCGACTGTGTCTTCATATACTGAGATTGCTCAGAGGCCCAGTCTCACAAATCTGCATTTCAGACATGTATTATTTCAACTGAAAAACACATAATCAAAATGATTTTAAGTAAGTTACTCAAATATGTGAGAAAGCATTAGTTTGGAAAGTGTAAAAATAGGGTTTAAAAAAAGTGTTGGACATATTCTGAAGGCACATTTTAATAAAAAATAATAATAATCGTTATTAAAGGTTTAATAAAGGTTATATTTGTATATATATATTTGTATTAAGAGTAATATCATAAGATGAACTAAAAATGAGCAGTTTAGTTTTTTAGTGTTTTTTTTTTTTTACTTTGTTAGTATTATTTAATGCCAATACAAAAATGTTAGTTTACTGTGCATTAACACTAATGTTAATACATGATTTAAAATATGTCAATGTTAAAATCACGATGAACTATGAGTTTACAAATATAATATATTTGTATGTCTTTTTTTTAGGATTATAAAACAATTTTAATGTCTTCATATATATATATCATCATATATTCATCGTGATTTTAACATTGACATATTTTAAATCATGTATTAACATTAGTGTTAATGCACAGTAAACTAATATTTTTGTATTGGCATTAAATAATACTAACAAAGATAAAAAAAACACTAAAAAACTAAACTGCTCATTTTTAGTTCATCTTATGATATTACTCTTAACAACAAATATAACCTTTATTAAAAACAAAGATACCTAAAATGCATTACAGTAAAAAGAGACACGAATGACATCATCGTTACAACAGTGAGCCACTAAAATCCCCACTAACTTGTGGTTGACTTGTCTTGCAGAGACATTCAAAGAAACAGATGAACGTTTTATTAGCAATTATTTATTAAGTGTTCGATGAATTTATGAAATGTGACAGAGGGCCAACAAAAAACCCAAAACGGCTGAATCCTAGACACAACTTATAATCATTCGGCAGAACAGATCTCTTTACACAACCTCTGATGAAGTGTGATTTACATGTGCAGACCAAGTGTAAAATACAGGACAGTGGTACAAATTTTAAATGGAAATTTTTATAGGCAGGTGTCAACGGCAAGAAATGACAGAAGACATCCTGAGGGACTACATATTTTACAAACCCAGTTTACAAACCCTGTTCTGATATGTTTGGCGCATCTATAAAATAACAGTGATCATAAAAATTGCTTTGTTTTTGCAGTACTAGTACTACTAAGAAGTACTTCAAAATCCACAAGAGAAAATGATGATTACACAAATTATATCTTTGTTGCTTGGGACACTTTAACAACAGTCGCAATACACAGTAAGTGATGCTTGAGGTGAACATTTCAAACAGGATCATTTGTGTTTTGTTATATTGCATTATAAAACACATGTGAAGTATCATTACAGCAGCGTATGAGAAACAAAATGCTATTTTTATGATCTCTTTTATTTAAAAACAAACATTTCCCATATTGTGCAAGGGAAACGCAAACTTGTGAGCATTATGATAATAACCATTTAGTTGAGCAATTATAGCATGAATATTTTAAGTCCCATTTGCATTAGCGTGAATGAGTATGAATTGTGAATGTACAGCCCCTCGGCTTTCACTACAGAAACAAAACTGACAATGACCGTGAATGTGTTATACAGAATTAAATGCTGAAGCAGAAATTAATTTTCACCCCAGCAGGCGATCCAGACAAAAAAAAGATTGTTTTCAGATCCTGAAGGGACCACCAGTAAATAAAGTCCCAGACCTCAAAGTACCAGATAGACTAAAGCATCTCCAATATCCATTTTTAGGCCGTTATCGCTCATATGAACTTTGTTTTCTTCCAGGCTGATGTGAAAAACTGAACTGTTTGAGATGGCAAGTTTACCCTCTTCTTCTTTGCCCAGAACGGGGATTCGTCTGGGCCCGAGCACAGGATCCTCAAAACGCATCAGCTTCACTTTGGATACATCTGAAAGTTTATTCATAAATGATGGCAAGAATTGTTTAACAAGAATTATTTGTTGAACATTAATGTCTTTATATCATATTCCCTTTCCTTCCATTTTTAAAAACAACACCCAGTAAAATAATAATCAGGCTCTTGTGAGAACTACTGCTCTAACTTTACATCCTAATAGTTTCCTTACAACCTTTAATTCCAGCATTTCTTATAGCAAGATGGGAAATGTTAGAAAGATTATAATCTTACCCTTGATCCCTCGGTTAACACGGGATAGTCTGCGGATGATGGAGTCTTTGCTGTCTCCGTGTCGAATCTCAATCTTAGTAGAGAACAGACCGTTGGATGGCTGCGGGTTCAACATTGACACTGATACTCCAGGCTATTGAAGAGAGATAGAGGTCATGGACCATGATGATGGATTTATAGATGTTGCATCAAAAATGTGACAGTTTAAAAGCCTCAATGAACACTTCTCCAAGGAACTCGAAATGTACCAGAGATTGTCTTGTCAAACTTTAAAATAAAAAAGTAATTCTTACAGTACAACTTACGGTAACAGTCAAAATTTGGAAACATTTTTTTCCCCACATTTTAGAATAGTAGTAACAACTCCATCATGAAATATCAATTTAGTCCTTTGAATGAATATTTCAAAACCAACCATTTGAATATTTCAAATTTACAGCATCAATCCAAAAATCCATTTTCATATCTAAATCAAGGCTGTACGCCTACACTGACTGTATTATAAATGCACAAATCGCTTCTAAAATGATCCTCTATTTGCATATACAGTAATGCATGGCAGACTACAATTACAAAAAATCTGAGACAAAACAGCAGGGAAGCAAAGACATGAGCTCGATGGGTCATCATCATCATCATCATCATCATCACCTCAGATCTGAAGACACTGAAGGGTTTGCCAGGGCAACAGTCCTCCTTTACTTTGTCATCAGCTTCAGAGGCGAACACCACATCTATCTGATCTAACTGTTGAAGAGGAGAGGGAGAAGAACTTGTTATTCTGAAAGTGTATATTTCTTGTTTTATGGATAACGCTTTAGCAATATTATAACTTTATAAATTAAATTTAAATATTTAAGATATTGGATATCGACTGAAACGTTTGCTCCAAACCATTTAGGTTTTTTTTTACATTCAGCACTGCAATTTGATTGTTTGTCACAAAAGAAAAACTTTCAAAAATGTTATAATGTGACAATATTTAGCTGGAAATAATGTAAATAAATTGTAAAGAAATACAATGTGTTACTACCTCAAGTGAATTGGTGAGATAAACAATGTTTTCCAGCAGGACGGCACGTTCATCAAACTCCAGTTCTAGATCAAGAACACGAGGACCTTTTTTCTCCAGACTGTCCTAAAAACACATCAGGACACAAACATGATCAATGCAGATTCATTACAGGAGGACATAATAGTCAAATTTGAGCAAATTTAATTACTAAATATTATGTTTCTCATAATAAATATGAATTTATAAATACTGGACAGAGATCGGCATTCAGTTATCCTATAAAGACTATTATTCTGTGTTTACAGCTGTAATTCATAACTTTTTAGATAAAAAAAATCAGTTAGCGAGCAAATACATAAAAACCAGTCTCTCTTATCTGAGCCCAATTCACAACAGTAAGATTGTAATAATAAATATAATTTGAGCTATCGGGTACGAATTAATAAAAAGTTGGTTTGTCATCATTTGACTTTAACCCAAATACCTCCACGGCTTTAAATAATAATTGAAGAAGGAGATATTTGAAGATGTGGTAATTCTAATGGAAATAAAGGGTTCAAACAAACATTGTGGTATACAGTACTCCACAAACCAAAGAGGCTTGCATACTATGCTTAAAATACAGTAAATACCGCCATGCTGAGAGGCTAGCCATTGGCCATCCTTTACCTTTATCATAGCTACAAAGGGCATCACTCTCTTCAAGTACTTCTTCAGCTCCGGCATTGCTCCCAGCTGCACGGCAATGACTTTATTATCAGGCAGAGCTCCACTGTTGCTCTGGAAATGACAACAGGAAAGAGCAGCTGTGTGATTGACAGTTCATCAAGATTTAACCCTCTTACTTCAGCACTGACTGACTAAAAGTCGATAATAAAAGTCTGCATGTGAACTTTGATGGAGGATACCTTGTAATGTTTGCCCAGCAGAGAGAGGGCGCTGTGCTGCCAGGGTGGGTAGGTTTTTGCTACATAGGTGGTACAATGTGTGGGCTTGACCGGAGGTTTGTTGTCCCCTTTCTGTGGTTGAAAAAGGAAGAGAAGATTTAACAAAACTCTTCAAAATTGCGAGAAGATAACATATGCAAATGTACCCAAGACACTAAACTGATTTAAGTGCATGTTTCTTCCGAAAAATGTTCATTAAAATATAATAACTTGCAAGCTTTAGAATATACACATCACTGTTTACAATGTAACAGGGAAACAGTTTCAGGTTTTTAGTATTAATGAATCTTGGTTAATGTCAGTAGTAGTTCACTGTCAATTAATTAACTTTTGATTTAAAAAATGGATTAGTAAATGCCTAAAAATGCTTATAAAGTACTGTTTAATGTTAGATTGTGCTAGCTAATGCATAAATTAATGTTAACAAATACAACCATATCCACATATTTAGCAAAGACAAAACGTTTCAACATTTATTTCATTTAAAAATTAATAAATCATGAGTAGTTTATAAACACATAATTTATATATAAAACCCCTGTGTATATTTGATAAAAAATGTGATTAATCACATTAAGCATCACATTACAGAGGTACTTACACTTTCTGTATAGTAATATTATATTTCATATTTGAACTGCACTGGAGAAAACAAGATACACATGATTTTGCACATTATGCACTGATTTAGTCTAGTCTGACATGTATAATGCTTCACTAGAGTACTTCTTCTAAATCTAAAATGTAATGAAAGCCCCATCACCAATGGTCTTCAAACCGGTTTCCGGTCAGTAGCACAAAAAGCCTTTACCAAAAGTGACGTCCATTAACACACGGCCATAGAAACAGAACTGAGAAAAGCCCTTCTCACTTGTGTCTTCAGTCACAGCGGTTATATTGTAAGGGATAATGCACTGAATCTCATGTCAGGGGACAGAACATGACAGCTGTACACTTGACTCGCTCCTCGTGTGTATTCTTTTTTGTGTGGGATTGGCTTTGCATGCTGGACCGCTGGGCACTAGAGATGCCGTTACTGTATCACCTCAACAGATGCTGAATACTGAATTGTGAAAGTAGCGGAGGCAACACAATAAAGTATAAAAACACATTTCTGAGCAATGAAGGCATGTGTGTCTCTAATACTGAGGCTGACTTTCAAAACGGGCCAATTTTAAACAATTACATTTGTTAGTGTTTTGGTATACATGCAATATGCCAGACAACATGACAGACTGTCTATTAAAATATTTAATTGAATGAAAAAAAAATATTTAATAAAAAAATATTATATATAAATGAATGTTCTCTATGTAATCTGTTGTAAACTCTGTTTCTCATGCATAAGTAAAAATAAAGGTCATAGCTGTAAACGAAAACATTATTCCAGTGTTTATATTCCAAACCATTCTCTCAAGGTATAATACATCTAAAATCTTGCCTAAAACCTCTTTTTACTTTGAACCATAAAGAAATGTATAAAATCAGCTATGCTTTACTGTGACAGTATTCCAGTATATAATAAGATATCTGCTGATTTTCATTTCTCACATTGTGTTTATGTGTGTAAAGAATGTATACCTTGCTTTTGGCTGGCTGCATGTAAGCTTTCAGGCGTAGACGGAGGTCATGGGCTGTGTCCATCAGATACTGTGAGGATCGAATCAATACCTCGTCCACTGGACCGGCTGTAGGCCAGCTAGCCTTTATTACAGAACTACTCTATATAAAGAGAAAACAGAGTGCAAGGTCACTATGTCTGGACACTACAAAATGTACCTTCACATAAAAATATACATTTATACAGTTGCCTTTTTTAGTTTTTTATTTTAAGTTAATACAGTGAGCTTTAATAAAAGAAACAACAACCATTATTATTTTATTTATTAACATAATTTTAAATATTCATGATTGAAAACAAATATTATCTGAACTTTTCACAACATTCTCACAAGGTTCTTACAACATTCTCACAACATTCTCATAAAACCGCTTAAGAGGTCATAATTGACCAAAATAAAATGCAATTATATTTGAATAAAAATCACTAATATTCACTGTAATGGCAGAACCAGCCCGCTGGCTTGTGTTGTGGTAAGTGTGGAAACCTGTCCAACAGTGTTAAGGGGGTCTCACCTTCCCCAGTAGAGACCAGGTGTGTTCACACAGGTGGGGGCAGATGGGAGCCAGCAGGAGTGTTTGGTTCTCAATAAACCGAAACACAAGATCTCTGTGCATGCCCTCGATAGCCAGCTCCCTGTATTTATCCTTTGCGGCCTGTGAAGAGACAAGAACTTGTTTGGAAGAGTATGACTATATACACATACTGTTGAATGACGCACATGTAATTACTTCATAACTTCACCAAATTTATTTAACGTAACAGATGCCAGCCACCTGCTGACGTTCAGCATTCAGACAGGCATAGTGAATGGTGGATGTGACAGTCCATATGTTACCTGGAACTCAAAGAAGCCGCTTTTCAATGCCTCCTTGTACATCATCCTCTCGTAATGCTGCTCCGTTTTAACAATGCCGGAGTTCATTTCACTGCAGAAAAGAAAGGCAGGTTTTGTATTCAATGGGTAAGAAAGGAGAGCGAGTTTATGGATTCAAGTCACGTCTTTGTGGCGTTCAGTATAAATAAAATAAAAAGATTTTAACAACTTCAACAACAGCGGAATGAAATGTTTTTTGGTTCAGTAAACGGTTCACCCTACGCCATAAAATTTCTGCAAATAAATAAATAAATGACCTATTTTCCATGTTGCAAAATGTCCTAAATAATAGTTGTTAATGTGTTAATGAGTTACCTAATAAACACTCTGTCATTAAAGGTGTCTGCTGGCCCGGTCCTCAGGTTATTCTGATTGGCTATCATCTCTTTTACCCACTCCACCCATGTATAGAGTCGCAGGATTCCAGCATCTGCCATGGTCTCCACGAAGTTAGCATCCTCCACTGTGTCCCCTGCGTCAGCCAGAGCCAAACGCATGCCTGAGACAAACAGACATGTTAATGGCTACTAAGTTTAAAGACTAAGTATTTTTATGTTACAGTCTTAATCAAAGAGACAACAGTGTCAGTGTGGAGAATACTTGAGATAAATAAAACACGCAAGCAAAAATTGAAGATACATTAAAATAATATTTAATATGTAAAGTTTGGCCAAATGTGTCCATTGATATCATCCCACAGCCCTTAAGTGTTTAATTTATGGCCTATTTATGGAGCACTTACCATCTGCAGAAAACTTGTCAATAGCTTGAGTCAAAGTGAGGAAGTTGCCAGTGGATTTGGACATCTGGTGGATACAAACACACCTTATAAGAAGACTGACAAAACTCATACACACCTACACTTGAACATCTCCAACTGGCTTGTAATGCTTATAAATTCATTATTAATATTTACTTTAGCCATTCAAATATAGACATGCAAACTTTATTTTTATATATTTTATTTATAAATCACCCAACTGTGTACACATGTCAGTTTGGGTATAACTGACTATTACTTTATAGTTGCATATTACATATATTGATTATTGTGCAGTTTATTAATTACAAAAGCAATTACAAAATAATGTTTGATGACATTTTTACAGAAGCATAACTGAAAACAAGCACATATTTTTTCATATACTTAAAGACAAAGTAAGCAGCTTAAAGAAAATGAAGAAACATCAACTCACCTTTTCAGAGTTTAGCAAAAGATGACCATTGGCCCGCACCGCTTGTGGCCATTTCCCACTATATGGGTGACAAAAACACCAACAATAACACTTTTAAATTGATAAATACATGTTGTTCTAGTAGTTAAATTAACTACCAGAGGAATAGCTGTGAAATTAGAATTACACTGTATAATTCAAAGGAAAAAAAAACATTGCAACACATGTGAAATATATAATTTATCACAATTCCTCAACATATGTGAATCTGTTCACATGATCAGAGATAATTTGCAGTCTGTGAATATTCCACATGTAAGCTGATAACTCAGATAAGCAGACTGTCATGTACCTGTCATTGGGCCACATGGCTACATGGTTGTAAAGGTAATAGGAGAGATGATTAGGCACTAGATCTTTTCCTGACACCCTCACATCTACAGGGTACCAGAACTCAAACTCTCTCCTGAGCTTCTGCAGGTGATCCTTCGGGATGTCCGTCTTAGGGAAAGGTGCTGTTTTGAAGAAGATGTAATCCCACACTTCCCTCGTCATCTGTTGGGGTCTATGGGGAGGAACAGTGTTTATCTCTAACATTTCTCAATTTGCTATTTTTATTCTAGTAACGATGTATGTCCACACATTCAGGTGGTTACTTAACGACCACAAGCTCCATTACATTTCTGTTCTTAATCCAATTCATTTTCTTGTATTATTCATTTACTAGTATTGTTCAAAGACAACTTTTTATGTAATTTTCATAATTTTTCATTAGGTCTTTTGTACTTGTTTTTTAACAAGATAAATATGTAGGAAAATGTAAATCTTATTTTAAAAAATTATTATGATAAAAAAATCAAATAATATCAACACTTACTAATGCATTTTTAAATCTACAAAATCAAAAGTATGATGTTTCTTTGTAAAAGTAGAAATGCACATATTATCAAGAGAAAAAAGCTTCTTATTGTTAAGAGTCGATCCAGAGCAAATAATACCTGATTCCCAGCGGTGAGGGTCCCTGTCCGTTGAGGACTCCTCCCTGTAGGAGATGTGCCACAGTGTAAAAAGCCATGTAGATGGTGGAGTCCGACAGGGACTCAATGAGCCATTGTTCATCCCATGGCAACCGGGTTCCTATGGGAACCAAACACATAAAAGAGCTTCAAAATCAAAAGGTTCTCTCTAAGGAACGGCAAGAAAATTGCTGATGGTATCACTGAGTGGTTTGAGGGTACGAGAGCAAAAAATAAGTTATAAGTATTACAAAAGTACTATATATGGGTCTTGTCCTTAAGAAAAGGCTTTGATTAATATACACTACCATCAAAGCTTTCAAAACGATGTCTACCTACAAAAGTTACATCCAATGAAGGGAAACCAAACTGCACCATACAGAGATAATCAGATCTTTACCCAATCCATATGTTCTGGAGCAGGCGTGTTCCTGAAGCCAAGCCAAAGTTGCTTCAAAGTTCTTCCTGGTTTCATCGCAGAACCTAAAGAACAAAGCAATCAGTCAACATTACCACATTCATCCAGGTTGTCTAACAACAACGAGTCTATCTGTAATGTCCCACTGCCACACTGCGTGTGAGACAGACTCACGTCTCCAGAGTCGCCAGGAGGCCAGTGGCTTGTTTTTTCCATTCCTTATTGCCGTAATCCAGATACCTGAGAGATAAAGACACAAGTCACTGTGTGAGAAGCCAGTTCAGACAAGGAAGCCCTGAGGCAAGTCCCTATAATAACAGCTAGACTAAAATCCCACAGGATGACTGTGACAGTATGCATTAAACAAGAGATACTGTATATATACACGTATAATACTGGACAGTGTTTTCTGAGAGAATGAGATGTGTACTTAAACATCCACTTAAAGGTATAGTTCACATCATCATTGATTCAGACTTTTTTCTTTACAGCACAAAAGGAGATATTTTGAGAAATGTCTTAGTGGTCAGTGGAGGTCAATGTTGTTTGGTTACCAACATTATTCAAAATATATTCTTTTATGTTCTGCAGAGGAAAGAAAGCATACAAGTTTAAAATGAATTTTAATTTTGGGTAAACGATCCCTTTAAAAGTAATAAAGGTAAAACCCCTAAGAGTAAGTGAGTATTATCTATTTAACATCAAAAGTCTGAAGTCCCACATTTTGTTGTTATCACATGCACCAACCACCCCCCAATAAAATAATTACATCATTTTGACCCTTTATGATAAAAAAAGTCATTCCATTTCACAAATTTTTGACTGTTTTTTTAAGCTTAACCATTCAATCTTGTTACCAAGGCTTTTTTAAGACAAATTATTAAGCAAGACTTATTCTTTAATCAATGATTTATTCTTAAGTAATTACAATGGCCTCCACTTATTGACAGTTTCTATTTCAAGCCCTATTTTGTATGTTTCTCTAGAAAGTGACACTCACCATTGATCACACAGCGCCACCACACACTCATCAGCAGAGCGAGACAACACCTGTTTCTCTGGCTCCATGTAGATCACAGCTTCACCCTGACAACACAGTAACATATAAAGATTGGACATATGCGTGTCATGAAGTTGCAGTATTATACTGTTAAATAAATACATAATTAAACCAACTTTGTCCACCATCATCTTCTGGATTGCTTTCTTCACATCCTGGACTTTCTGGCCCTTGAAACCTTCAACTAACATGACCTAGAAAAACAAAATTCAGTAACAGTGATCAGATCTAGCAGGCCTGTATTGACTATTATCGGTTTCGGCCAACGGTGCACTGCTAACAATGTAATTAAGAGATGTTTGTATTAAGATGACCTCACCCCCTCATAAAAGCCTTTGAGGTAGACCTTCTCTTTGGCCTCGGCTAGCTTCTCTCTATCATTCTGGCTTTGAATCTTCAGTTCATCACAAACCAGAGGAGCCGACAGGTTTCCATATCCTGGTATGTCAATGATGGGCACCTGGAAAACCGAAATACCTCTCATCCACCAAATCTTGAACAATCTCAAAGATTAACTAAAGACCCTTATGAAATGTCTTGACAAACATTTTCTAGCAGAAGAGGAAGATGCAAGTTAAGAACAAATTAAATGCAACATTATTAAAAAGTTTGCTGGCTTTAATGACAACAGACAGACAAAAGGCCAATAGAAATCTGCTGGTATCAGCTGGAAATTTATCAAGTCTGTCAGCCTATATATGCCCTCGAAACTAAGAGACAAAATCCAAACTAATGTAAAACCTTGTAATGAGGGTTTAGTTAAACTACAGGGAGATTCTTACCGGCTCAAAGGGCAGAACCATATAATCCTGAATTCCATACTTCTCTCTCAAAGCCTAAAAAACAAAATGACAAAAGATTTAGGTTTTTTTTATACTAAGCATTTGCACTTTTGTACTGATCTTTAGGTCATGTAAAGTTTTCCAATGTTTACAGTGTTAATGTAAAGTTAAATCTTGGGTAGACCTGAGTAAATAACTTAAAAATAAAAAATAACATTTTACAAACATAAAAATAACATGTTCTTTAATGTAAAATCTCTAGAAAACAGACAGTAAATTAGAGAGAAAAATAATGCTTGACCCCCTACTTAATGAACTTAAATAAATCAAAGAACATGCACATCTCTGGGATGTTTCCTGACCATCTTTTTCCATCTGCATGACAGCAGATATAAGAAAAGTAAAACACAGGATTCTGGACGTGATCTGAGACCAATTTTGAGAATCCTAAAAGATTACTATGATCCTAGGCCAAAATCTGGATAGCTAGTTTGACATGTTTGCCAACAGCTAACTGTGATACAGTCTGACATAAATGACAACTGACATCCGACAGTGCTGTGACATTATCGCTGAGATCATGTTCGTACAGTCTGACAAGCAACACTTTTTAAATGAACTTTTAAGGGACTAATAAAGGGATTTAGACAGAGCGTTGGTTGTACCTCTTGGAATTTCACAGACAATAAAGTTAAAGTAAATAAATGCAAAAAATTGAAACAAAATGCTTGGGAACAAACACCTGTTTCTTTTTGATGTCCCTCAGAGCGGCGATATCATCCGGTGCATCTGATGGCACGCTCGTGACAACTCCAGTTCCTGTGTTGACAAATGACATTTCAGACATCTTCCATAATAAATGAATGCTTTCCAAACAGTTCATTCCACAAACATCAACATCAACCAACAGAAAAACCTTTTTCTGGGTGACAACAGCAGCTGAAGGCGAAACAAAACAGAATAATTCTCAGAGCGGGTCGTGTTTGGAGTAATGTGTTCCTCGCAGCCTAAAGGCCTCATCTATTACCAGTCATTTCCATATTCCATTTCTGCTAGTTTTACTGTGCTCCACAATGACATCAGTTTCATTTCTGCCTTTCAAAACATGCACAAACTGCCTTGCGGGCGTTACAAGATGCATCTTGTCTGTAAGGGGGTAATATAATGAGGTGATATTATGGGCTGGTACCTTTGTCTTCCTTTATAGTAAGCATCGGCAGGGCATAAATGGTCTTGTAGGAAGTGAGGGGGGCGCTCAGTGCACAGCCCAAAATGTCCTGGAAAAAAGAGAGACGGGATGATTAGGAATTAATTTGTGACTAAATTGTACTTTATAATAATTGTGTTTATAATTTAATTGTGAGTTAATGTATAACTATGAGAGCACCAGTATACCAAAGATAAAACTAACTATAAAAGAATCATGGGATTGACAATGATTGAACATTTTTATTGCTTTGTTTCTTTAGAAATTACACAGAAAGAAAGTAAACAATCTGTACTGTCAAACCAGACTGCATCAAATACATTTTAATTGGAATGATCACAAAAATATGTCCATGCCACTTTTCACCAAAAAAACATTAATGGGAAAAATATTTAATTTATTCATTATTGCACATTATTACCCCAACCCATATTCTTTACATTTTGTAAATCTTAGAACAAAATACTATTTTATTAAATAACTGCATCCATCGTTTTCTTTAAGAAATTTATTTAAAAAAAAATCTTTCTTTTGATTATATATTAAAATATGATTATCATCCTGCATATAAATATGGCAAAATATGGTCCTCATGTTCTCCACAGGTTTTTGTGAGATTCATCCAATAAATTAAAGCCATAAAATAACAGATGAACATTAATTTCACACATAATACAAAACTGACTGTTTTCTCTTTATAAGACCCTAACAATCACCCTAAAATGATTTGTCAAGACTTCACACAACACAACTAATTACAACATTTATCAACTCTATTCTGAAGTTTTTATTCCCCATTACACTTGTTTTTAGCTGGTGCGTGTGGATGTGACAGAAACACAAACCTGGCCCATGATCTGCATGATAACAGGAATCTGGCCATTCTCTTTGGTGAAGCCCTGATAGGACATGTTTCTGGCCGAGCGCTGTGTGCAGATGAACAGCTCGCCACCGGCCGTCTCAAACACAATGTACTTCATATCCGGACGCACCCAGCAGTTTGTCTGACCGAACATGGTTTCAGGTCTCAGAGTTGCAGCCACCAGAAAGATGTTCTTGCCTTTAAGACCACTAAAACATTCAGAAAAATAAGAAGAAAGTAACCAAACTAAAATAATATCAGGTTTTTGGAGATGGTAAAATGGTATTTTTTAACACCATGACCCAAGATTTTTACCTGAGCTTTGGTGGATAAGGTTCATTCATCTTCATCTTAATGAGAGTGTACTCTTGAGGACCAACCCCCTGTAAAAGAGAGGGAATGACTACATGGAAAACACTCAAAACACAATATTCATGGCTTATTTTATAATAACAAGTGATTTATTAAATAAAACCATGCCCACCTCTCCTGTCTGTCTGTCATGGTCCATGCAGGGCTGCCCATCTTTGGGAGAGTATATGGTATATCTATAATATGATATATCATCCATTAATAAACCTGATTTAATTTCAATCCCCCAGCCATTTATGCAATAACATATACATTAACCAACTGCATGTCAAGCCAAACAGATGTCCAGATCATCATACTAATAGATATAGTTCCACTGATGTATGATAACCAGAAAATGTCCAAACCTCCATTTTGAAATAAATAAATTCTTTTAAGATAATGTTTAACTAAAGTGTTTGTGTGCAGTTATTTTTACTGTTATGTGACACTTTGATTTAAATTTGGTTGTCTAATGACATTCATACATTTTGTCAATTAACAAAACATTTAGTGTATATTTATTGTATATCAAGCAAAATATTTAGTATTTAGTTTGTCTGTGGTTAAGTGTAAGCCTTTCAAATGGCATTTTATAAAATTGCTATAATAAACTTAAATTTGTACATTTACAAACAGAGAAAAGGAGAGAAAAGTAGAATTGCGTAGTATCACAGAAACACAAATTCATTACTGTTTAACTTTTACTGCAGAGGTTTTCGACGTCACCCGCATTATAAAAAAACCTATTCAAGGTTCTACTCAAATTGTATTATTTAAAGACATACCTCTTCCCAAACTTGATCTTTTTCCTCTCTTTCAGAGTGATATACTGCCACCTTACAAAGGAGTCGTAGAAGGGGTTTACATCTGTCGTGATGAAGGAACGACGCCAATCAACCTACAGCATCCATAGAACAAAACTCTGTAACTTCATTCATAGACACAACCTTAAGTCCAGTTTGCATCTGCTTTAAACTAATGGGCAGAATGTGAACTACAAGTTCACTTATACCTTCACACCCATTTTCTTCAGGTCTTTTACAGCAAGAGGAGGGAAATATTCCAGCCAATGTTCTGCCTCGGCAAACTTCACGATTTCATCGTCACGCAGCCCCAGAGCTCTCATAATGTCCCACTGAAACTTGGAGCTTCCAGATTTCGCTACAGCTTTGCTCTACGAGTGGCATGAGATATAAAACAGGAGTAGGACAGAACTTTAACCACTAAGTCTCACCAACCCACTTTAAACAACAATTTAGATTTGCTTTTATTGCTCAAAATGTAGATACCTTTTTTCCCTTTGCCTTGTCCTTAATGATGATCTCATCAGAGGTCTTCTGCTTCTCTTCCTCCTCCTCCTCCTCCTCATCAGGAAACTGGGGCGGAAACCCATACAGCTCCATCTCTCTCTTCAGCTTGTCAGCACATGCCTATTAGACAGAGACATAAAGCATTGATTTTGGCTATAAACAGTTTACAGTATAGATTGTGCTGGAAAGTTTAAATCACTCACTTTGATGGGCATTCCAGTGCAGTGCAGACCAAATGGGAAAAGACATTGTTTTCCTCTCAAACGCTGGTATCCAACGGAAAACTGCAAGACAATGTAAAGATTAATGAATTCTGCTTGTTCATATTATACACTTAATCTTCAACGATATATAGAACTCTAGTTTAAAGCACATGCGCATTTCCAAGTTCTTGAAAATAAAATGTTTGCATTCATGTTGCTTCCATGTTTTATAAAACACTTCATCAAATAATTTTTAACAACACCAAAAGTTTTTTTTAATCAGCGATCAAGCTGCACAAGCATCAAGTAAAAATATGTAAAATTGAAATTAACACATTGTACATGGTTCATCATGGTAAAACACTTTTCTTATAACTTACTTCACACTTAGATAGGCAGAATGTGTGTCCAAGATGAAGTCTCCCATTCATGTATGGGTAGGGAAATGTAACAAGGTACTTGTTCTTACTGGATACACAAAGAACAATGAATAATTAGACATCCGTGTTTATTTGAATAATAAGATGCAACATCAGGAATTCTTGAAACATGAAAACATACTCTGAACTTTCTCCATGGGTGGCTGGAGCATCAATCTCGAAAGCCTTCTCTTTCTCCCATTTCTGCTGGACCTCCTCCTCGATCTTTCTCAAAAAGTCAAGCTTTGCCGTTCCTTTACGCTCCTGAGATGAGACATGTCATTGGCAGAATGTATTAGGACCACTCATTATGATCGGTCTTACATTAGATTTTCCTATAGAAAAACTTCAGAGGAGAACTGAAATTTTGTACTGTACATGTATTACATTATTTATATAATTAATATTAGTAGTTTATATAGACAAATCAATATGTTTTCAAAATTATGATATATTGTATTTAATGCTAAAACAGTTAATTGGTAAAAGTAAAATTATGTATTTGCAGTATTAGCCAAAAGGTTCATCATTATAGAGACGGTTTATAATGACTTATTCCAGAAAGTGACAATTAAGTGCTACCATAATATCTGCAGGTTTGTTTACGTTGCTAAACAATACATTATTAACAGTACTAGACCCATATTAGGAATATGTCACATCAGGACACATTAACAGCACTGTTGACAGCTGTCACTTCTGCCAACAATCGAGACCAGCTTAAAAGATACAGATAGATTAAGATAAAACACAGTGACTCACTGTGCGGTTTAGAAGATCGGATGTGACTATTAAAATCTCAGTGCACATAAATGTACAAAAGTAACAGACACATACACATGAAGCTAGATGCTAAAGATAACCAGTTCTGCTAAAGTGCACAGCTTTACACGTTTTTACATTGTGAAGCAAGCAATGCAATTAAATACGTGAATTATAAAGTGTACACCATACAACAGTATTAATTTACCGTCATGTTGTTCTATTAGCAGAAACTTCAGCACGATTTTTGTAAAAGTGGGGACACGCTGCTACGCGTGGATGATGACACCGCGAAGAAACGCCGGCGGAAGACGCGATTGGACTTATGGGTAATGTAGTTGTATTCATTGTTTGATTATAACATAATTGTTCATTGTACTATAAAGCATTAAAAATTGAACAGTTTAAAATAAACCTATGAAAAAATATATGATAGAATATCAAAGTTCCACATTATCTTGTTATCATATTCTTATACGTATATGTGTTTATACTTTCTATAAGAGACAACAATGGGTTAAAACGTAGCAAAAATAAAATCCTAATTCCAAAGTCTGTTTACACATACAATATTATGACTATAAATATGCTTTCTAGATTCACACATATGCACATTTTTATAATTGCTGTTGCAGAAATAGCTTTTGATTTTGTGTAGCATATTAACATCTTTAACGTTTTTAGAGACTTAAAACTTAAAAGATTTAAAATTGATCTTAGCGTTAGTTTAATGCCTAATGTAAGATTAAAGATTTGTCTTTTAACGTTGCTGCGAAGGCAGCTCTGTGATTGGCTGTTGCCCTGTGACGCAGTCGTGTGACGTCGCGTGAACTTCCAGCAGCCCGTCCGCCGTTCACTGACTACAGAAAGGCCCAGTGTGTGTTTTTAGACGATGCTAAGAGCATAAACGCACAGCCTTTTATCAGTATTAACTACTTTGGTGTCAGAATGATTATAGATAATGTAGACGCTCTGAAATCCTGGCTGGCTAAACTTCTTGAACCCATGTAAGTGATGATCAAAGTGACATTTGAACTGTTGGCGCTAACCAGCGCTGCTATCATGCTAACACGCTAGATGGGTTTCAGATCATGTGCCTGCACTAAAACAGATCGCGTTTAACTTCTGGTAGGGGAGTTAAACTGCGCTTTATTCTTTTATTGTGTCTGTTTGCTGGGAATCTAAAAAACGTCTCACTTTGATGTCATGTGTCATGAAGCTAAGCTAAGGAGGTTTTGGCTGACTGGTATGGATATCAAAACAGTCCGGTAGTGGTAGAACAGTATCTGGACACAAGTTATTTTAAATGTAGTGTCTTGGCAAAGTGCTCAGGATATCACCAGCAGACTTTTTGTTTATTTATATCAGACTGATTCAGTATGAGATTACTGGGTGGTAGGAACCAAGTTGTCATGATGGGATATCAGTGCATTCTTGCAGAGCTCTTGGCACAAATCTTTTACTTGCATGGACCTGCATGTTAAAACTTGACTTCTCAGAGACAAAAATATGCGTGTGCATGTATATTGCAGGTATGTTGCAGCAAATACGAGAAATTAAATGTGAGATTATTTGCAGATGTGATGCTGATCCCACTGCACTGGCGAATTACGTTGTGGCTTTAGTGAAGAAGGACAAACCAGAGAAAGAACTGAGAGCGTTGTGTGCAGATCAGTTGGACGTTTTTCTACAGAAAGGTATCAGCGTGCACTGCAGTTCACTCTTTTGACGTTTGATATAATTCAGTAGAAGATTGTCATGTACCTTATGTGTATGAAATTACAATCACTGATGTGTTCTTTGCTTTCATAGAGACTACAGGGTTTGTGGATAAACTCTTTGAATGTCTTGCCACTAAAAATTATTTGGGAAATCCGCCTGCTAAAGAAGAGGGCAAAATCCCAGTGCAGAAAGTTGAAGAGAAGGAAGAGGTAAATATCATGTTTACTATAAGATTAGAATAAGAATCTACTATAAGATTATTTATTTTATATATATATATATATATATATATATATATATATATATATATATATATATATATATATATATATATATATATATATATATATATTGTAGATTCTAAATGGTAATATTTCTTTTCAGACTGGTCATGTTGAAGATGACAGGGATAATCGAAGAAGAAGAAGTCCACTAAGGAATCGTTCAGACTTCAATGAATCTAGATTGGTCTTGGAACGGTAGGTGTAGATGTTTATTTTTTGTTACATGGACAAAATGCATCACAACATCTAACACGCACTGTTATTTCACTAAAATCAATCCTTGAAGAATATTGTGCATAAAGCCAAAGTCCAGTGCAGAAAAAGAATAAGTAAAACATCTTACAGACCTCTATCCATTGATGTAATTCATAAAAACATATGATAATTTACCAATGTGAGCAAACATGTCATTTTTGATCCCTGTCAGTGGGATTTATCAATGTTTCTGACCTCCTATATGTTATTTTCTCAGGGCCAGAGATGACCGCAGAAGAGATGACCGTAAGCGACGGGAACTGGACCGCCACGGAAAGAGTGGAGAGTCGTATCGGGAGCGACACGAGCGTCACGGAGGCAGCTCCCGGGGGCGGAGCTACAGTCGTAGCAGGAGCCGGAGCCGCAGTGGCAGCCGTGGAAAGAGCCGAGACAGAGAGCACAATCAGAGGAGAGGTGATGAGCGTCTCAAATCCCTTACAAACCTGTGTCACCATATGTTTGTTTCTTTGACATACATCACTGAACCATGGATTTGTTGAAAATCTTGTTAATGTCTTGACAACTCAAACAAATCAATTTTTGCAAACTTTTTTCCCACAGTAAAACTATTCAGACCAAACTTGATGCTGAATGGTCAGCATTTTTTCTATCCATTTATATTTTATTTTTGCTTTCACTTGCAAATCAATCTTGATCAGTTTACATGCAACGTCTTTCAACAGAGCACAGATCCAAATTCGAACAGGAGAGGAAGGAGGCAGAGCCTTACAACCCAGCTACTGCACACTTGGGTAACCCACACCACCAGCAGACCCATCCACCCCCCCTGCTCCCTCTGCCGCTTCCCCAGCACCAGTTCCCTTCCTCGGGGAGCCCTGCCGTCCCCAACGCCGTAACCGTGGTAGCACCGGCTCACCTGCCCGACAGCACTACAGAGAGCTGGTCTACATACTATACCAACCACACAGACGGCAAGACGTTTAACAAGAGCAGCACGCTTAAACATCGCTGCAGAGACTACGACGGTAAGAATGACAGTTTTACATTTTAAGATATTCTTCTTTCAGAGTTTGGAAAAGAGTTTGATCTTCTAATATCTTGTGAAGTTGATCATCTGATGTCTGCCAAGGTTTCAGTCACACAGAAAGTCAAATGACATTAATTTGTTTGCTTTTATTACATATCTGTTGTGATTATAGTATCCATATGACTGTCATTGCATTAGATAAAAAAATAGTAAATTCTTAATATTATCCTGGCAGACATATTCATATTATTCAAACAAATATGCAAACAAATGAGGGTAGGCCATTTCTAAGATGAAATTTCTATTTTAAACTTTTTTGCTGGTGATTTTTAGATGATGTATGACATTCATACAGTGACATCAGATCTAATGTTTATATAATATAATTAGGGATGGGTATTGTTAAGGTTTTAAAGGTATTACTACTTTTATCAATACCACTTATCGATCCGGTACTTTAACGGTACTCTTATCGGTACTTTTTGTTGTGTTTTTAATACAAAAACAAATTGAGAACAGAATTAACACTTTATTTTTTAAATGTAAAATAAAATAATTATCTATAGCCTAACAAACAGCAATGTTTGAACAAATATATATTATACAAACAAAATAAATCAAATAAACAATTTCTTTTGTAAAAGAATGTCCAGTGCTTTAAAGCATCACAGTTGGGGCAGGTAGACTGCAAAAGAACTGGACTTAAAACTTATACATGTTTGGAACTACTTGTAATGTTCACTACAAAATGTAAGTGTATGTATTTCATCACTACAAATTCATTATTAGGTCGTTTCTACTTGATCATTTCTTAATAAGCATAGTTTATTCTTATTCATCTATTTGTAAATGCAGTACTGTAAAGGCATTATTAATGTCTATGATTTATTTAGCTACTGCAGAAAAAATACGTAATGTTATTCATAATTTAACTGAACATGATGTATTTATGAAATGATTAAATACTAATTTAGAGAGACCTTATAGGATGCTTATGTCGTTGTTATTTGGGAAGACTGCTATAGCACATTTACCTGAGGAGGTGGATGATGAACTAACTAGACAGTCGAAAACTTTCTCTGTCATGATGAACTTTTGAAAGATGTTTTGTGGATTGCTTGTGTTACAAGCTAAGATCTTGTTGCACGTGTTGTAATGATCATTGTCTGCATCCACTCGAGTGAAATGTAAACATACTTTACACCGTTTGCTTCTCTCCCGCCATCATCACTCTATTCTATTAAAGAAATGCCTCAGTGTTACCAGTGACAGACAGGGACATTTCGTGCATGATGGGTAAAAATGCAGGTAAATGTCTAATGTCTAAATAGGCTATTATCGTAAATTAGAAATGGTTGGACAGTTAAAATGTGCAAGATAACGTTTATTTAGCATTAATAAACAGGACTATATGTATTTTCTTAATTTCTCCAGTACCGAAAGCAGAACCGATAGCGTCAGAGCTTATTGATACTCCGGTCTTTCATAATTTAGCACCGGGGCTATTTTAATACCGGGTTTCGGTACCCATCCCTAAATATAATACATTTAATTTTTAACAAGATTGTAAGATTTAACAATATTCTGCTTGAAAAGTGTGCTTGAGCTATATGTATAAGATGCCACATGATTTGATATTTAGTTCTCGAAGGCAATGGCACTTTAGGTTTAAATGTTACAAGTGTAGCTTTAGTGGTTTTTTGGGTCACTTATGTCTTATAAATACATTTTAAGACACATAACCCAGATTAAACCACAGTTTTGTGCAATAAGGGCCTCAATTTTACATTAAACATTTCATCTGTAATTTGTATATGGTTATATGATAACGCATGATATAGTAGCATTTTCTTCTGTCTTTTTTTAAGCTTATAAGCCTTTTTATTTTGCATGATAATTATTTTATTACATTATTGTTTGCATTTGGCTATGGGGTTTTAAACGGGCTGTCTGTGACCCATCTGAACAGACCTCTGACCCATTTCTGGGTTGAGATACCTCAGTTAATGGTCACGGCAATAAATACCCAAAGTGATCAGATATAATATTTTAGGCTTTTCATGGATACAGAGCCATGGTTTAGAAACGCTAAAGTGTCTTTAATTCTCTAAGGGCATGTTTTAAACATCACAGTGTCTGTTTCTAAAGGTTCACTAATGACTTACAAGTCTTACCGTACGGCCTCACAGGAGCCGCGTTTATATTTACAATCTCGTCTCTAAGGACAATTTTTTCATACTGGTGGGAGTTTAAACCTTCCACGGGGATGATGGATTGATAGCAGGATTGTGTAATGATCTGATTTGTCATGTGAAGTAGCTCATCCGTGTTGAAAGAGTCACACAAATAAATGTTAGATGTTCAGAACGACAGTTGTTAAATGAACCTTTTTGTTCTGCGCAGAGAAAGGATTTTGTATACGAGGTGATCTCTGTCCTTTTGACCACGGCAATGACCCTCTGATCGTGGATGACGTCACACTTCCTACCATGATCCCATTTCCACCTCCGCCCGTTCTGCCCCGGATGCCCATGCCGCCCATGACGGAGCCACCGCCGGGCATGCCTATGCCCATGCCCCCTCACGGGCAGCCTCCGCCTCCAGGCATCTACCCCATGCCAGGTAGGTGTCATTTTGATTTAATTTTATACAGATGTCCTCCAAATATGAAATATATGAAGACTGTCGTACAGAAGCTACAAAGCTTTGCTTATAAGGGAAGGACTTTATATTGATCCTGCCCACCTCTGATTGGAGAACATCCATTTCTGTGTATAACCTGAAGCCGGATCACACGGGCTGTATCGTCCAGCATGCTTCAGTGTGCTCTTGTCTTGTTTTAGGGCCTCCTCACATCCCAGTCACTGGGATAGACACCCAAGCTCATTCCAGAAGCAGCACTTCTTCTCCTTTGGCCCTGCCTGGAGTGGGACCACCTCCTCATCCTCCACCCCTTCCACCTTCTTCCTCCTCCTCTTCTGCCTCTCTTCACCCTCAGTACAGTCTGTCTGAATGTAAGACTGCCGCTGCACTTTCCTTCTCTCTGCATGAGCTGTGCTGTTTCTACAACTTGCTCTCTATATCCTGTATGTGTTTGACTCATGAAGGGCTCATGTAAGAGAAAACACGTTGAAACACTCTGATGTTTGCAATTTAAATCTCTTCCAGGTCCACCCAGACCATTTTTTTGGTAAACAAAACAGTAGTAAATGGACCTGCCCTGTGCCAGTCACAACAGAGGCAATTTACATAGAATGGTCTTAAAGGGACAGTAACAATATAATTATATTAAGAGTAATACATACTCTTAAGAGTATAAGAGTTTTAAAGAAAGCTAAAAACCCCTGGTGAGTTGGTATTGGCAGTTCTGTGCAAATAACGTTTTTAGGGTGCAGTATCCAATACTATCCACGTAGTGCCGCTGTTGCACAATTGTAAAATTGAAGAATTGCACTACACTTTTGATTTGGAGAGAAGATTGAGAAAAATAATTTAAAAAGTGTTTATTATTATTATTATTGTAGTGTTTTTAATACGTTTCACACACAATGCAAAATAATATCCTTTCCATATACAGACAACTATGATCCTGAGGGTTATAACCCAGAGGCCCCTGGACTGACCGGACCGGGCAGAGCTCAGTACCGTCAGTTCATCCCCCGCATCCAGACTCAGAGACCCAACCTCATCGGCCTCACCTCTGGAGATGGACAGACCTCACGAGGTATCAGATGGGAAAGGAAATGAGTCCTACGCAGCTGATGATGTCGAAGATCATTTTAGATTAGACATGTTTGAGATGACCCGATTGAATTTAATTGTGGTTTATTTGTGTTTATAGCAGCTAATATTGTGATCCAGACGGAGCCGTCGGTCACGAGCATGTCAAGCAAGGAGGCGAGATACAGTTCAGAGCAGGAGAACAGAAAGAGACCGATGCCTTCTGTAGATGGACCTCAGGCTAAAAAGCCCTGGATAGACAAGTGAGTGGAATCAAAGATTATGGTTGACCTTAGTTAGCTCGCTGTTTAAGATAGATAAGTAATCATCTTCTTTAAATTATTTATTAATTATTATTCAATAGGGGTGGGAATCTTTAGGTACTACGCGATCCGATTCCGATTCTGGGACTCACGATCCGATTCCAAAACGATTCTTCATATAATTTTTTTGCAAATATGATAAATTTGCATTTTAAATAAATAAAGAGTTTTTATGCTTTTTGTTTATAGTTAGAATCTCTTTGACAGTATTCCCATCTTGAAGTTTAATTTTATTGCTTTTATTTTAACAAAGTTATATTCAGGATGAACAAGTTCTGACATAGAATTGATTCTGAATCTTTGAGAATCGATTCAGAATCGTTAGAGAAAGAATCCTGATGCATCGATTTTTTTTTTTTTCTCCCATCCCTATTATTCAAATTATTTAATTAATGAATTTTATTTATTTGGTCATTTAAATTATTATTTGAATCTATTAATACATTTTTTAACATCATTTGTTAGATTATGTTTAAAGTAATCTTTATTATGTTTGTTTCATTTAATTATTTGTTACTTTCTTACTTGTATTTCTATTTAGTGTCTTCATTTATTGCCAGGGAAACACAGAGAGGTGTACTGGTTTTGGGATGTAAAGGTCTTTTCTATTTTCCAGGCCAAATTTTAATAACCAGCATAAACCCGCCTTCCCGAAAAAGAACTATTACGTGAACACCAAACTAGAGGTGCGCAAAATCCCGCGAGAGCTGAACAACATCACCAAACTCAACGAGCACTTCAGCAAGTTTGGAACCATAGTCAACATTCAGGTGACTAAACTTTAGTACACTTGTAATATTGGCTTTAGCAAAAAGTCTTACTACACTTAACTTTACACTTTAAAGTCAGTGTAAAAAACCTGCCAATCTCAAGCTGTTGGTAAATGTAAACATGCTTTAAAATAATAATAATCAATAGTTTTGTAATAATTAAATTTCATTACATTTCTTCAGTTCTTCATGCATAACATAACTCATTCTTGTTCCTTTTTCTCATTTTTGTATATTTTTTGTGTCAGACTACAGCTTTTAGCGATTTATACATTCACCCTTGCTTTGGAAAACCGGCATTGTTGTTCATTTCTGTCTGTAATGTAAAATTAAAATGCTGCGATTGTTCAGGTTGTGTTTGGAGGCGACCCCGAGGCGGCGCTGATCCAGTACACGACCAATGACGAGGCACGGACTGCCATCTCCAGCACCGAAGCTGTTCTCAACAACCGCTTTATCCGTGTGTACTGGCACAGAGAGGCTACGGCTAACACACAGGAGCAGGGACCCGGTCAGAGCTCCAACCCTGGCCAACAACATCCCACAGCACACAAGGTCAGACGTCCTATTACTAATGTGTGTTTATATCTGGAGTATAAACTAATGCAGTACTGACTGAAGTCTAACTTGTGTCCTCAGGTCATCAATAAGCAGCTCACTGCAGCATCTTATGTGCTGAATAAGACTTTCCCCAAACATCAGACAGCAATGGGAATTGTGGGCACCACGGGCAGCGCTGAACCTACCAGCTCAAGCCAAGAGCCCTCAGTGGTAAGAAAACACACATATGCAATTTCAGCTGTAAATTTGAAATCTAAAGAGATGACTCTTTACCTGACCAAAAATGATGTTTTTAACATAAAAAATGCTTTAAAAACTTTGAGGGAGACCTCATATGGATATTTAAACCAAATATTGACATCTGAGCTATCAGTATAGTGAAAACCTTTGATAAAAACTTGCACATATCAATAATTGTCTTATTTCTCTGTTTAACAAGGGTTTGACGCCACCCTCGGGTTTACCGAAGGGTCAGTTCTCGCGCACAGTATTGAAAACCGCATCTAAATCATTGGGAAGGACCGCAAAGGCTCTAGAAGCTCAAGAGGTTCTGAAAAAGAAGCAGGTGAGTATTTCCTTTCTCCTCGTCAATTCTGTAAACCGATAGCTGCAGTTCAGACTGCTTAGATTGCACAGTCTGGAATGTACTTATTAGTGAGCTTGCATGACCTCTGACTCCCAGGAGGCGTTGAAACTGCAGCAAGACATGAGGAAAAAGAAGCAAGAAATGCTGGAGAAACAGATCGAATGCCAAAAGGTACGACGGTGATAATGAAGTTTCTAAGGTGTGGTTTAATGTGACGCTAAACTCGAGTTGCCATCTGCAGGTCCTGATAAACCGGCTGGAGAAGAACAGAGGGATGAAGCCGGAGGAGAGGGCAAACATCATGAAGACGCTCAAAGAGCTGACGGAGAAGATCTCACAACTGAAGAACGAGATCAGCCCGGCCTCGCACGCCACCGCCAACACGGCGCGTGAAAAGTCAAAAACAGATGTAAGACTCGTGTTATTTCTGTTTTCTTGAGAGAAACGTTGTCGTCATCGGTTTGTAAATTAATCTAAGGAACTTGATTTGTAGGCACAGAAAGAGTTGCTGGACGCAGAGTTGGACTTTCATAAGAAGATGACATCAGGAGAGGACACCACAGACCTGAAGAGGAGGTTGGGTCAGCTGCAGGTGGAGGTGAGCTCTCTCATATGTGACAGTCATACACACAATTGTTGAATTTTACATCTTTAACGTGTGAGGTCTTTAAATTCAAATGGATTTCGATTGGCTGTAAATGTTTTATCAATCATCAGCTGGAAATGAATCGCTCAAAGTGATTGAAACTTCACCCTTGGTATGAACATGCCTTAATCCATTTCACCAGGCATAATCTCAGATTGGGTCCTAACATAAGTGTCCCTGAAACAAGAGTGCCAACAGCAATGTCACGGCTGGTGTAGGGCTTAAATTAGCCGGTGTGAAGTATTCATGTCATTACACTGCGTTCCATGCACATTAAACCATAAGCACTTACCCAGACCCTGAGGGCTCAACCGAATCAACACGCATCCCTTATTCTCACGATGAGGCTCTCTGTTTTATTAAAGTTTTACGATCTGCTTTCATGGAAGAAATGAAAGAGACAATTAATGGAAGAGAAAGGAACTAGAATTAACTACATTGGCTGAAATGTCATTGAGTGCTCTAGCTTTTTTACTTCAGTTTACAGGAAGGGTAAACGTTATTCCAAGTTTCTAAATGATGTTTAGATATGACGATTCACAAAAGTGAGTTCATTCACCTGCTTGCGCTCCGTATTAAAATCATCCAGGCAACTCGGCTGGGACTCATACCCGCTGGCCGTGGCAAGCCACCGGCATCCCTAACTCGAGGCAGGGGGAGGGGCCGAGGGCGGAGCCTGAAGAGGCGTGGAGGAGGAAATCATATGGTGGTGGACCACCGGCCCCGTGCTCTCACCATTATTGGTTTTACACAAGAAGAGAAGGAGGAACTGATGCCACATTTTGTGGTAAGACTTTTACGTTTGGTGTGTGACAGTTTAGTAACTGCGCTAATCTGATCAATCCAAGTGACGTTTTATTTTGTTTCGTAGAAATTCGGGGAGATTGAAGAGCTCCGTGACCATGATGCTACTAGTGTCATAATGACCTTCAAAACCCGGAGCGAAGCTGAGAACGTAATGTGGCTTTCATTAAGTGTTTCTTACTCATTTTGATCTCAGGTTTGTGTTTGAAGGAAGGAGGTTCAATCTTCTGTTTTTCCAGGCTGCAAATCAAGGGGCGAAATTCAGAGGTCGAGTTCTGCAGATTTCTTGGTACAAACCTAAAACTCCATCTGTGTCCACCGAACCAGAAGAGGATGAGTCAAAGGACAACATCCACACTTCAGGATTACATGTAATGACTGCGATTTTTACATAATTATACAGTTAAACAATATAAACGTTATATAACATTATATAAATCATGTTTTAATTGGATAAATATTATCATATGGATCTTTTTTACATTTGTAGGAGCCAGTCAGCCCTTACCTGCTTCCAGAGGAAGAGGAGGAAGACGATGATGAAGACGACGATTACGAGAGCCGTTCATGGAGGCGATGAGGAAAAGGAAACGCCGTCACACTTTTCTTTGGAAAAGGACTCTCATTTTTAGTTACTGTTTTTGAATAGGAATATTAAAATATGCGTGATGGAAAGACAAAAGGTCTTTCATTTTTCAAGACGGTTTTCAGTATTTTGAGAAACGGTCTGAGCAACAGCGTTCTCCGTAAAGGAGAAGATGTGAAAATATGAGACGTCTGTAGGGATTGCGGTGTCACACTGAGATCTCTGCATTTATATATCAAACTCTCATTTTTGCTGAGATTGAATGCGAAATGTTTCAGCGAGGAAACATTTTGTTTCACTGTGCACGACCAGATATCAGTAACTCACAACATTTGTGACTACTGTGTATTTTTTTTAATAACTTTTTTTCCTAACCCATGATATTCAATGTCCAATATATGATTTGATGTGTAAATTCATCTGCACTTTGCGCCACTTTGGCTTCAACTCTAATTTATCTCGTCGGATGCACTCGCTTGACATCTTTCCCATTAAAGGCATCTCTTTCCTTTGTGAAGAAATGATATGCCGTCTCGATGTCGAACTCTTTCAAAACATTTTTGTATCTGACCTCTAAAGTTAAGGCAATATATATATCCCCTCAGTTTTGTTATTTTTCTTATGAAGATTAACGTGCCACTTTGTAAATATGGACTGTAGAAGATATATGCGGCACACTTCATTGTGGTCAATGTGTCCGACTGTTCGTATTTATTTCGCACATCTAGATGATGTACCAAAAAGATCGTTGTGGACTTGAGGGTCAGGAAAAATAAATATTGTTAATTGAGCTAAAATAGCAAAAGTGTTTTGAATGTATTCTAGATTGATTTGCGCCTCATTGACGCCTTATTGTCGGTGTACAGCTGACTTTTTATGAGATTTGTGACCTTTTTTCTTTTTTGTGTATATTTTGTAAATGTTTGCAGTAGTAATGACTGTTTTGTTTATTTTAGCAATTCTTCAAATGATTGAAGCTGTTGTTACATCACATTTGTAACTCTTATTTAGGCTTATTTAAGTGACTTTACAACTTAAACCTAACGTTGCATTTTTGTTGACAAGCAAACTTACACACTTACACTATGCTTTGAAGAATTAGTTTCAGTTTTTATTTTGATACCTGGTTTCACAATATTTCTCTGCATTTCATTTTTGGCACGCCGCTATTTTCAGAAGCCTGGTCCTGCAGAAATAGATGAGAAAGTATCCACTTCTGTAATCCTATAGCATGCTGGCATCTGTATGAGTGTGTTTAATTGAAATAAGAAAATATGTATGTCTGCATATATATATTTTTTTAATTCTCATATTTGCATACTTTGCTACAAGCAGTTAAGATATAAGTTTATAGTTCCTTTAAAGAAGGATCAGTGGACAACTGTTGGATGTGATATTTAATAGCATGTTTCTATGCTGTTTGAATCCAAACATTCAGTAGTATATCTGTACGCCCCCCACACTTTCAGTTTAATTGTATATAATGTGTTCTTCAAAACCTCTGAAATGGCTTAGTTTCACTTGCTCAGTAACTCCTTGCTCATAAAGGTCTGTTTGTTTTGTACATGAACGCGTCATGGAAAACTCGCTGTCTGAATTTAGAGAATTGATTTTGATTATTTGTACAACCCTTTTACTACACCACATTACTATGATGTCATACACTTAGCCTAAACAGATTTTGACTATTACTGTTTATAAATTGAAAAATGTATGGATGTATTTTTGAGTTCTCTGTTTGTAAAAATGGATTTCTAACAGTCGCATGTTTGCTAATCAATAAAGATAATGGAATGGGGGTGAGCTAGAGGAATATCAAGAGAAAAAAATTCAATTGGGACTAAAAAAAAAGTTTGCAATAAGCTGCAAAGAGAAAAAAAATTAAAATCTCACAAGAGACCAATAGAGAAAAAAATCCATGATCCATTCCAGGAATTATTCACCTCTGAAACTGTTGTCCTGTTTTTTCTTTGTGTGTGTTGAATGAATGTGCTGTTGATGTTTAAGACTGATAAAGAGTGATTGAGTGATTGAATTTCAAAGATGTTGGTGTATTGTTATACACGTATAACTATATCTAGATATCTTTGACAAATAAAATTTCATCTACAATGAGATTCACCAAAATCGATAGAGATAAACTCAAAACAAAAAAATACTTGTGGCGTAAAAAATAAATACTTTTCCATTCGAGTGACATGCAACAACAGCGTAAAACTTCATTTGGCTTCAGTGGCTTTGACATATTCAAATACTCATGAATAATTCACAGTCATACTTTACTTTGAGATGCAGAGTGAAAAACACTCAGAGTCTATTTGATTTAATGCAAGCAGTGTTGATTGCCCCGTGGGAGGGCACGTCAACCACCAGCTTCACTCTCTCTCTTTCTGTCCCAGAGCTCTCACTCGGATGTAGAAATGGATGGAGCAAGTATGCCAACGACAACTGCAGGGTCAGAGCTATATTGCCTGCGGAAGAGCAGACTCCTGTCGCATCTCGCCAAAACTAAATCAATAAAACATGCCTTGTGAAATCAGTGCCATGTTGTTTCCCACTGATGACAAGTCCACAAATACCATCACCAGCTTTAAATAATGCATCTGTTTTCAGATGACAATGGGAGTTTTTGGGATGAAGGTAAACAGAAGCACAAGAAGCTTCTGAAGTCACGGTGAGGTTGATCTTTCCGTGCATGCAATGTGAGACAAAAGCATCAATCAGGTGGTTTGGCTGTCAAGTCCCAGTGACGCATCACCATTTAGTCATCGTTTTCACGCCTCTGAGAATAGGTTTGTTTGTTTGTCTGTATTTTGACTGATTTTTATGGCCATTCGAAAATTGTCAGAATTTGTAGAATTACTTTAGATTAATGTATATTGTAGTAGAAAGTATAATTCTGTGGTTGAAATGTTGTTATAATGCTATTTCTTTCTGTTCTGATCCCAAAAAGGACTTTTGTTGGTTAAATCTAATGTTGTTATGTTAATTTAGTTATATTAAATTACTACATTGTACACTACACAACAAAAATATTTCTGTTTCAGTGTATGTCTTTAAAATATGCATAAACTATATCAATTTTCTACATTTAAACGATGATGGACATTTTCTTCCCAATAAAACAACAAGAAAGGATAGTAGCATTAAATAGAATTAAAACTTTATCATTTTATTTTGTTTGTTTATTTTGTTTATGTTTATTATTATATTCATTTATCTTTATTCTAAAAAAAATCAATGAATATTCCTGTAAAAGACCATTTAATTATACCCACAATTAACAGTTGTTCACATCTCAACATTACACCCATAGCATGGAAAAGTGTCCATGTAAATCAAGATGAAACCATGAGCTATGAATGGGGCATTTTTGGGTTATGCTTTTAAAATATTAATGAGGTGAAACTTTATCTTGAGAAAGGATAGGGACTTGACATTATCATAAAAGGTATCATAAACAAGATAAGGAATATCATGGCATAGTTGGCTCAGCCTGACTGTTTATATTTTTTGCCAGCAGTTATAAAGGTGGGCGCTGTTAATCTGCGTAATGAATGAGAGAATACCAGAGAGGTAATGGATGCCCGCCACATAGCAGATGAATAATTGAGCGTCTGGGGGAACAGGAGAGGTGGACGGGATCGGATGGTGCATCTGTGTCACAGCACTGCCTGGCTTCTCTTTCGGCAGTCACCAGCACGGTCACCACGTCAACCAGCCATGGAGTGAGAACAGGTGTTTACTTCCAACAGACACACCATACATCTAGCAACCACACTGGTGATAAAACTGTTGAATTCACTGGTATTTAGAAGTGTTTCTCCATTTTCTCAAACATTCTCTCAAACAAATCATGTTCTCAAACATTTTCATGAATTCCCACACTTCATGGACCTTTGATATTGTTTCTGTGTTAAAGGTTCTGTTCACCCAAAAATAAAAATGATGTCATCCTTTTTTCACCCTTATGTCACAGCACCCTGTATATGATTCATTTTGCAAAACGCTGGATACCGGCACCTACTGACTTCCATTGTACCTTGTGTCCATACTATGAAAGTGAATGGGTGCCGGTTTTGCAAAATATCTTCTTCTGTGTTCTGCTGAAGCAAGAAAGTCATACAGGTTTGACATGACATGAAGATGAGTAAATAATAAAGAATTTTTATTTTGGGGTGAACTTGGATGTCTTTAAAATGTTCAAAGCTATTAGTAAGGCAGTCCAGAGCAGCACTGACGAACTCCACAGCCAATAGAGATCAGGGGTTAGCCAAGGTGAAAGTGTCATGTCAAAATTTTAGATTTGTAAAAGATACATTGTAAAATGTTTTTAAATGTGTACATTGTTTTTAAATATGATATACATTTGTACGTTTCTATCAGTTTCATTCTTTAAATTATGAACTATTAGATTTTTTATAATGTATTGTGTATTATTTACTTATCTAATAATATTTTTAATTTAATTTAATAATTTAATTATTAGTTTATTTTAATTAAATACTTTCACCATTAATAGGATTACACTTAAAAGTAATATTTTTATATCTATAATAATATAATATTAATACAATAAAATACTAATGTATTATTATTATTATTATTATTATTATTATTATTATTAAGTTAAAGTTTATTTCTGATTCTTTATATGAACGAATGTAAATACCTGCTTGTGTCATTAAATCTTTACTGTTAAAAATAAAGGTTCCTTTCGGATTGTAGGGTTTTATAAAACAAAATAAATAAAAGCTTAAGAATATAAACAAACACTAAAATGCTCTGTTGTTTCTCAACCCTAAAGGTATAGCCATAAAGGGTTATAAATGAACCTTTGCTGGGTGGTTGTTACCAAACATAGGTTGAAGGTAGGTTGAATGTCTATTCACAAGATGTAAACAGCACTGGTCCAGAAGCACTTCCTGTCTTGGCTTTTCATCACTAAACAAATATCAGAAAAAATACAATCAACAGAACCTTTATAGCAGAATCAAAATGTTTAACGAACACAAGATTTAGGCTAATCACATAAGTGAAATAGAAAAAAATTGAAACAGGAAGTGCTTCTGGACCAGTGTTGTTTACATCTTGTGAAATGGTCTATCCAACTAGGCCTATTCTGTCCATATTTAACCCAGCATTTTTAGAGTGCAGATAAATATAAAAAGGTAAGAAAAGCAGAACCTGCTAAAAATGTTTTGGGGAACAAATTGTGGTTCTTTTATGGCATCAATGCAAAGAACCCTTTTACGGCACCTTTTTAAGAGTGTAGGAACACATTAACTTCGGCACTCACCAAGCTGCATCTTGTAAGTTGAAGACGGGAGAGGGTGGAGGCGGGAGGGCGGGTTGTCTGGTTGGGGGTGGAAGGGGTGGGTGAGTTCACCAGGCGCCGCTGCCAATGGAAACAGCACACACGAGGAGCGTCGAGCCAGTGCGCCGCTTCGCCTCCATGTCAGGTCCACTCTCCTGCCAGGTGTGCAAAGAAAGATGATGACCATGAACGGCAAGCAGCACTTCTCCATGCACCCCGCGTTGCACCCGAGCTCCGATGGCATGCGGCGCGTGTGTCTACCTGCCCCGCAGGTACGTCTTACGGTAAACCGCTCTTTCAAAGACGCATTGTCTCCATTCTGTCACTTTGACGCGTTTTGAGTTGCTCCAACTTCCCTCCCTCCCCATCCCGTCCTTTCCTCTACCCCTCTCTCTCTTTCCCACATGCCTATCCAAACAAAGCTGCAGCTTTCTTATGAATTTTTATGACATGTGCTTTGAGGAGGGTGCTTGGGAATGTTCTTTAATCCGGAGTTGACACAATTCCCCACTGACTCCCATGTGCGCGCTCTTGCCCCCAGCTCCAGGGCAATATATTCAGCGGCTTTGATGAGAGTCTCCTGGCCCGCGCGGAAGCTCTGGCGGCGGCTGACATTGCCAAGAGTCACCCTTTCAAGACGGACGTCACCTACCATACCATGAGCAGCGTGCCTTGCACCTCCTCGTCGTCCACAGTGCCCATAACGCACCCCTCGACTAACCTCTCCTCGCACCATCACCACCCCCTGAGCCACCAGACCCTGGAAGGAGATCTGCTCGACCACATTTCCTCGAGTTTGTCGGTCAGCGGCATGGGTGCGCCACCGGACCCCTCGGTGATGACCAGCCAAGCCCACCAGCATCACCTGCAAATGGGTCACCTGCACCAAGCCATGGCCATGGGCCACCCGCACACACTGTCGGTGCACAACGGGATGGCGTGCGTCAGCGACGTGGAGTCCGACCCCAGAGAGCTGGAGGCGTTCGCGGAGAGGTTCAAGCAGCGGAGGATAAAGCTCGGGGTGACCCAGGCGGATGTGGGTTCTGCCCTCGCCAACCTTAAGATACCGGGCGTCGGGTCGCTTAGCCAAAGCACCATCTGCAGGTTTGAGTCCCTGACTCTTTCCCACAACAACATGATAGCCCTCAAACCCGTGCTCCAAGCCTGGCTGGAGGAGGCTGAAGCGGCTTACCGGGAGAAAAACGGCAAACCGGAACTATTTAACGGCAACGAGAGGAAACGAAAGCGCACGTCGATCGCCGCTCCGGAGAAACGATCGCTCGAGGCGTATTTCGCCATCCAGCCGCGACCATCGTCGGAGAAGATCGCGGCTATTGCGGAGAAGTTGGATCTGAAGAAGAACGTGGTTCGGGTTTGGTTCTGCAACCAAAGGCAAAAACAGAAACGGATGAAATATTCGGCGGTGCACTAGTGTTGATGTTGCAAAGTAGACATTTTAGGAACATCACATGCAGGGATCTAATAACTTTTAAGACTCAGACTTCTTTTCATGTTGCCTTCACTGGGTGTAGCCTACAATTGTACACAATCTTTGTAATACACTTTACAATACAGTGTTCATGTTACTGTGCATTTACGATACAATTTAACAACATGTAGCACTTACTGTGTATTTATTTTTGGGGCTGACACACTGTTATTACTAAATGAATCATAGCAACTTCACGTGTGTAACATGGACATCGTAATGTAAATTGTTCCGTATGATTTTAGTTCAAATGTAAACATTACAAAGCAATAAAACTCAACCCCTAATAGCTTTCTTCTGCTAAAAATAATCAAACGGTAAATATATTTTCCTAGGAGATGCACTGAAAGGCTACTAAAACTTTGTTTCAGTATTATCACAAGTGAAATTATATTTTGATGTGTGTACGTGTGTTTTTTGGTATTTAAAGAATTATTTATATAACTATACAATTTACGCACAAGGTCTACCTGTTGTTGCTGGAGTATCACATGAAATGTCATTAGAAATGTTTGTAATATTCGGTTGAATGTCGTCTTGTGACTGCATATATGGTGGAAATCACATGTTCTCACAAACTGTCACGAAATATCTCTTCGTGATCATCAGTTAGTCAAAGTGATGATGATGGTGATGATGATAATATGCAAAAACTGATGGTGTAATGAAGAATGCTGCTATTTGATTTGCATTATTGTAGCCACTGCAATCACTCTCACGTGTAATCTTCACTTAACAGTGTGTGACTTTGAATGTTATTTAATAAATTGTTGATTTTTTTTCTTAAAATCAAAGACTTCATTTTGTTTTTGTTTATTTTTCGTTTATATGGTGTAATTAAACCTAGTAGAAAACAAGCCTATTTATATTGAAATCCCTATTTGTTGAAATAAACCACATGTTTTATTTACCAGTAAAATAATCAGAAGCCCCAATGGCTATAGATGGTTTTTATTCTACATAAATGATCTCCGACGCGTTAAAATCATTGTAATATCATAAATTGTTGAGACTTGTATTGTTTTATTAATAAGTCTCTTAAGCTCAATTGTGATTAAACATTAATGAAATAATATAGACTACACTCCAGCCAATGTAAGCAAAAATGCTATTTAGATATAACAGGAAGAATGAACAAACCAAGCCAAACACAAACCTATTTTCACTCTTTTAATTCACGTTGGCAACTTCTTTAAAGAGATACCTCTGAATAATAAATGTCTGTCACGGCTTTGTGCAGAGGGATTTGAAATTATTAAGTAATGACGATGCAATATTAATTGTATATTGGTATAAAACAGGCAGAGAGCTGAAGGAAGAGATGTTAGTCTTACAGACTCAAGGGATGAAGAGAACCTGTGCAGGTAAGATCATTATAACTGAGTCGGTTTTTTACGTCGTTTGCCCGTGTGTTTAAAAGACTTGCTGAAAGTGTATTTCATATATATATACATACATTTTGTTATTGTTCTTTTATTTCGTTATTTTACCAATTGGTTTTTATATTCCATTTAAAAAGACAGATTGATATAATAAATAAATATCAAAATATGACGATTCGTTGAACGTGCAAGATCATAAAAAAAATGCATGTTTCACATGATGTTTTCTTCAGACTAAAACATCAACGTACGGAACAAAACGGAACCAACTGTTTTTTAATTACAAAAATGTAATAATAAAATATTTGAAGGTGATAAAGCCTTAAAAGGCTTAAAAACTAGTTTCTAATTGTCTTAATGATTTTACTGAATATAACTATTGCTTTTTAATAAATAAAAAAACACTATTTTGTGGTCATAGATTCGTTAACATTTTCTTTTCACATATTTCATAATGTTTCATAAACTACTAAGTAATATTAGGCTATGTTTTATCATACTATATCTTTACCCAGAAACACATAATAAAACGACATATTAAACATTAAATTGATTTCTAAAGCCTATACATTTCTCTAAACTTGCTGCTCGTTTTTCGTCTGCAGTTAAAATGTTAAAACAGTTCAGATTAAAACAATTTTTACAATTTTACAGTAACATGGATAAGCAAACTGCACACTTAGTTTTAGTGAACACTTATTTAATAAGTAAGAGTCATTAAAGTAACCTATAGATGAATGGGATTATGTAAGGGGTTAAATTTACATGCGAGGAAGCGCAACATGAATAATTAAGAGCAGTAATTTAACTTTTTATTTCATAATCCTCAAACAATAGTGTAAACCAATCTAAGCACAGAGAAGAGGCATGTGGCCGGTGCTGGAGACTGAATTATTGATAAACTATTGAAAGGTAGAGGCCTATAACTCACGTGCCATAAGAAACGTCCTATGGCATGTCGCATGGCATTGTGTCTTTAACTGTGTCTTTCTGCTATAGTGTATTCCTCATCTTTTACCAATACACTCTTTAAAAAATATTTGGTTGAATTAATAAACGGTTTACAAAAGTACTATTAACAGCCACATGACCTTTCTTTTTCATAAAAGGATCTTTGTGAAAAAGGGTTATTTTGACTTTAAAAAGTAAGAAAAAATTGTTCTTTAAAAACGGTTCTTTAGGGAACCAAAAATGAACGCTGTGAAAACCTTTTGTAACATCTTTATTTATTCGAGTGTTGTCAGAAATCCAGATAAAATATGTACAGCATTCCTATTAAGAATAACATAATAATAAAAAAATAATAGTATGTAACAATAAATTATTATTTATTAAAATGTATTTATATTAATTGTGTTAAACTGAACAAAAAAATAAACTTCATACCTAAAAATTAAAAAACAAGTCTGACTGGATATCGTGTACTAATTTAGTATTAAAATAATATAAGAAAACCTAAGGTGAACTAAGTTAGTTTGAAGATACTACAATATTTTCTTTGGATGTATTAAACATTTTTATATTATTATAATCATTTCAAACGAACATTCCTATACAGGGAAATAAAAGGTCTTTCTTTTAGTCTTAAGTGCTTTGGATGGCAAGCGATATGGCTGTCTGAGAAAGAGTGAATTCATGTTTTTATTTTACAGTAAAGAAGGTCTGACAGAATGAGGGTGGAAGAAGGTCTTTAGGAGGATGCGGCGCGCTCCTGCTTTCTCTGCGGGACGCGCGCATGAGAATGCCGCTTCAATAATTGATGGAGCGCCAGCAGCAACACATGAGAATGCAGCCAATGCGGAGGAAGAGAGACTTTATTAGTCTATTCCCATCATCATCACACGCCAAGACACCTTAGGCATTTGCCCGCGGTGTCTCAGAGAGATAACTCACGGGGTTATCCGAGGGGATACGGTTACCGGCCGAAACTTGAAGCTGTCCTTCAGAGGTGAATTATGGGCGTGTCTCTATCGGACTCTATCTGTTTGTTGCCTCTTTAAACGTCTCCTAACTATTAAGGCTGCATTATGGGCTATAGTATTACAGTGTGATGAGTTTGTACATGATGAAATGGACTGGGAACAGACTCATAAACCTAGATTTGCATTTTTAAAAAAGGTAGGTAAGTTTATGTTTTAGGCTTGGTTTCTGTGAAATCCAAAATTAGCATTTTTTTTTCAAAGAGAAAAACAAGTCAAATTGCCAAACATCAGCTGTTTAACATTAAAACCATTACAAAATCTCATTTTATAGTGCATTCTGGGATTTATTCCAGAAGGATTTACTGGTATAATATTGGTTCCCATCCGCCAGATAACATCCCACCAATAACCCAACACATTACCAGTACAGATCCACAAAGACCACTTTATTAAAATCTATACAATTTCCCGCTCTGTTAAACCATTAAATCCATTAAAGTTTCTGTATGGTTTCTATTGCAATAGAGAGGATTTAAGAAGAAATAAGTGACTGTAATTTAATATAAAATTAGTAGAATAGAAGTATCCTTGTAGGTTAGATTGGGAATTTTAGATTTTGAACGCCTATGACAAATTTGTACATTTTAAAGGTTTAAGAAAACCTATTCCAGAAGAATAAAAAAAAAAAAAAGATATTTACATAATGTATTGATTATTGTGATTCTGAGCACATATGTTACCATAGTTACATGGACAAAAAACAAGATTGTACACTGGATAAAGGTCCCAGAAAACTGTCTCACAAACGATAACTTTCTGACTCTTTTCTTTTTTTTTTCTAAAATTAGCCTTGAACTACTGACTGTGGACAATTTTTTTAACCCAGGCATCAGAGAAGAGTAGGTCTAGCCTACAAGAAAAGTATGAGTTGACCCTGTGTCAGACAGACAGAGGTATCTGATGATTTGTGGCCCTGTAACGGTGCTGGATTGTATGTGTGCACACTTGGCTCTGCACTGCTTCTGCATAATGCATGCTGTGTGGTTATATCACTCCACATGTTCTCATGAGCACCCACTATGGGGCACTGGTTTACATTTCAGTGCTATTAGCACAGCCAATGTACAGTCCTGGTTAAAGGGATCAGCTTTGGAGATCTTTGCTGTTTATAACATATTATTATTAAAAAAGGGATTAAAATGAAAACCTGTAAGAGAGTAAAAAGATAAAAACAGAAACTAAGCTAGACTTGAGGTAAGTTGACTGGATCTAGACTGGACTCGATGTGCACTCACAGATATGAACGCATAAGCACAGGACAGCAAACACAAGGGCATTAAAGTGGAAAATGTTAGATCTGCCAGTCACCAGAGAGCACTACTCACAACTCTACACTATATCATCCCACATTTCATTGCTGGACTCATAAAGCCAAATAACATTAACCTGGCCTTGTTACATCTACCTATTTAACCCTGTTAAAGTGTTATTGTTTTTTCATCTTCAAGCATATTTGATTGTTCGTGCTATACACACAAACATGACGCACGCATTCAGATCAACCTCTTATTTTCTGATCCGCAAAAAGTCAGAACTAATACAATATAGTTGCACAAATAAAATGCTTACATGTGAAATGCTACAGTAATTAGTCAATGCAAATAAGTTTGGTGTGTGGCAGATCACCCAAAAAGACACCTTATTAAAACAACAGGCAAATTAATGTGGGAGGAAATATCTAATGAGGTCAGTTACTGCAATCGTGTGGAAAAATTCAGTTCAGCAGGATGTTGGCTTTACAATGCCAAAAGCGAATGATTCCACTGCTGTATATACTCTTAAAAAGTAAGATTGTGTGCTGCAAGCACAAACAGTAGCTCAATGGTTGATCACAGTACGCTCGCTGGATATCTTGATAGATGCGGTTTATAAATTGTGGCTCTCATATGTAATTTGAGATTATGAGACTATTTTCGGAGAATAGCGTAATTGATGGAAATGGTTTTGCTGTTTGGTTGTGCAAACTCTTAATGATGCATACTAATAGTTTTTTGCAAAAGGTAAACATTTTTGCATACAGTTGTATTGATAAACTGGAGTTAAATTAGTCACAAAGGTAACTACATGTAATGTCTGATGATTAATAGTAGTATAAAAGATTATGAACGGATTACATAATATGGCAAAACCACAAACATAACAATGTCACATATACCGTGATCACGAATAGATGTCACAAATACTCATCAACAAGAGACTTTAAAAGAGATTACATTCACCTAACTGTTCATGACTTCCTCAGCATCACTGTGTGTTGTTATTTTTTTCTAATAGTTGTGTGTATGATGTTTTGAAATTAAGATATTATACTTTAGACTTTAACTGTACCTCATGACGTACATTGCAAGACTTTTTTGGTTGTTTTAATGCAATTAAGACAAACTTGGTACTGAAATCATGAAACAGAACAGTTTTTGAGGATGGAAAAATATATTTCTGCTAATATTTTGTAATAACAAAGTGTAATGTTACACAGAAACAGTCAATGTAAACAAAGACTTTATAATATTTAAATATCCTTCATAAATTAATATTGCTTCATAAATTAACACAGCACAGCTCATTTCTTTGATGTGGAAAACCTTTTTTGGACACATCGTTTCAGATCCCGCAGGAAATCAGGCAGCGAGATCTCATCTTTGCCATCAGCAGTTTTACTTGATTTCTAAAATACAGTAACATGACATCATTAGTTTTCTCTGGGAGGATGAAAGTATGAACAGACATTTACATTTCAGAGTTCAACTTACCTTACAATGCTCGAGATTGAACGAGTTTAAATTCCTTATCAGCAGCTTGTTTGTACGGAAAGGTTCAAATTTGGCCCCAGAGAGCCCAGAGACCTTCTTTATCAGTTCTTCTTCAGCCTGGCAGAAAAAATCATTCTGTAAAAATAATAAAATGAAAAACAGTTAAATTATTAAGGTTTCTATGTTTTTAAAACAATGTTATAATTTTAATGTTGACTAGATTAACTAGCATTTATGTTAACCAAAACAATGGTTTATTTGACATGATGAATTTTAAATGTATGAATTTTATTAAAAACATTCTCCACAAATGTCATTAAAATCGTTCACTTGTCTTGCGCAGTAATGAAAAATCTTTGTTGCCGAATTTTATTTGTAAGTGTCTGAACAGAAATGACAACTAGCCCAAATCTACTTCCAATAGCTTCAATTCAGCTAAAACTTAAAGACTTAAGGAATACAATGCAAATAAGTAAAATGCCAAAAAAATAAGTCTTTATGCTCACCGTACAGTGCAGTAGGCCTTTCACTTTCAGATCACTCAGAAAGACATCAGCCTATAAAAAAAAAACAGGGAAAATAAATATCTAATCAGATCCAGACAGTTACTGCAATCATCACATGGAAAAAGTTCAATCTTACCATGTCCTGGTTTGCGAGATCTTTCATGGCATTCACGGTGACATTCAATTCCTCAAAAACACTCAACATCAACAAGCGCTTCTCATTGATTGCAGCAGAAGCAGCTGATACGCAGACAGCTGCGAAGGCCAGCAGTAGTACAGTCTTCATCATCTCGTCTGTTTGCTTCAACCGTTTGGCAGCACTTCTCAGGATGTTGGCTTTACGATGTCAAAAGCGACTGATTCCACTTTTGCTGTATCCTGCGTGTATATATACTCTCAAAAGGCAAGACTTGCTCATGAAATTTCCGTTGTGTGCTGTAAGCACTAAGAGTTGCTCATTGCACTCGCTGCGTATCTTGATATAGATGTCTGATAACTTGTGGCTTTTCACTGTAGAATTGTCCCGATTTCGTCGAAGAGCGGAATCGAGGGTAATGATATTGAATAGCTTGGCTGTGTGTTGACCGTGTTTGGATGTGCAAACAAGTTTCATTATTGCTAACTCTTAATGATGAATACTGATAGCTTTTGCTGCAAAACATCGTTATCAACTATTTTGGGTATTTTCATGCCTAAAAAGTGCCATTGTATTGATAGATTAGTCACTTGGGTGACTACCTATAATGTCCCGATTATTAATATCAGTATTAAAGAGCCATTGAAATTTATTTTGAAGATGTTGGCTGCTTGAACATTTAGAGACAATTTTAGAAACCGAATGTATAATACGGCAAAAGTTTCTCTTGTGTTCAGATCTAATGTTCGCCACAACCAACAGTGACACATATAACGAATGATGAACAGACGAAGTCACTGACATTTATCAGGATGAAAGACATGGTTACAGAAGTTGTTTTTATTCACAAACGGTACAACAAGAACGCAAACATTACTCAAACGTAACTGCGCTGTATACTTACTAGGCATGTAGAATTGTTGGGTTTTCCAAGTTTTGCTCAGGTAAGGGAGAAGAAGCTGACACTGCAGGACTTATACAGGTCCAAAATATTGTCATAGATGAACATTCTGTCTTGAATGAAATGAGGTTTCAATGCAGGTATGAGTTGAGAGAGGAGATGCTACACTTTGTGATCTCGGAGCACTGCTCCTGGTTCTTCTTGATCCTGTAGAAATACTCCACATAGTTAGATCGACCAAGTAGCTCCACAAAATCTTCATCGTGGGTGATGACCAGCAGCTGGAAGTTGCGCTGGCGAGATCGACTCTTGATTATCCTACAAAAAGGCAGAAATTGAGCTTTGGTTAGTCTGTGATTTGTTGAATGTGCTGTCCATCATTAAAGTCATTCAAATGACTTTAGTGCTTTAATAAATGTCAAAATGATACATTTGTGAGAAGGAAAAAAATATTTTGTAATATTTTAAGTTGACTGGTGATTGTTACGCCACATATCCTTGAAAAGCTTCTTTCATTGTCTCCTAATAAATCGCTTTGGAGAAAAGCATCAGCTAAATGTGTAAATGTAAATGTAAACATAAAACCTACTGATCACCACAATAAATTTAAATATGGTGCACATCAATAACTTTTAAGACGTGTTTTTTACATAATACGCCGTAAGAACCAATGAGATCTGTTTCATACGGGAGTAAATTGCAAACTTTTATTCATTAAATAAATAATTTTACCAATAATTAAATGAGTAAATCCTAATTAGTGAATTCCACACACAGGTGAATTGTGTGTTTGTGCATGCTCATTCACAATCAACAACATCCAACGGTTATAAATTAAAACAGTAAATAGAAAAAAATAAAACATCTGAGACAGAAATGAATTAGTTATTAAACTGCAAAATTGTATTTTAAAAGCATGCAGCGCCTAGTCTCTCACTGTGAATACAAATATTTCCCTGCTGAATAGTTAAATACTCACTCCACGAGTGCATGTGCCAAAGACTCGATATTTTCTCGGTCTAAGTTGGTGGTGGGCTCGTCCAGTGCCAGAATCCCACAGTTCAGACAGAAGGTCTCAGCCAGAGCCAGTCGTATTATGAGGGAGGCAAGAACCTAAAGACAAACATACCGTAAACAGATCTTGTAAAGAGTTTTGTGGGATTTAGGAAGAGCAAAACTCTAATATGTAACTGTTTAGCTACAGTAACATTAATAATTATGAGTGGGTTTAATGTATTCTTCAAAAGTTGATTCTAAGAATTACAAAAGAAAAATGAAGCATTTCTTCATTCTGATGCTAAAGAAACCTTTTGTCCAGCACTGCACCGTCCCCGCATGTCCAAAGCTGCGTCTCCTTTGACCATGACCACTCTATAGTTATATGTCCGTCTTTTGACGCCGGCAGAGGCGTTCTCATCCACATCAGAGCGGATCTCCACGTACTCGATGTCTGAAATCATAGACAAACAATCTGGTAAGAGCTCAAAGATCAACCAAACATGCGCATGTGATCATGTGAGCAATTACAACAAATACAGTAAATTTGTGCACCTTGTCCTCTGTATGTGCTCCGCCATAAATCTCGGATGATTTTATTAATCTCTTCCATTTTCATGCTGTGAAACTTCATGATTGTTCTGTAATAAAAAACGATACATAATTCAACTAATGTTAACAGTAAAGCATTATTGTGTACACACATGTACATGCACACACATTTTATTTTTGCTTTATGTGCAAAATACTGTTTTCGTTTAATACAGACTGTAAGAGTGTTTTTAACCCTTTTTATTAGAAATAATATTAGAGGAATTTTGCTTCTCAGCATGGTTTGCCCTATCAGATGACCACACTTCCTTCAGTGCGCAGACAGCAGTGATGGTATCATGGTGAGAAGATCCAGACTGGTTTGACAGATGAGATGTTAATATTTCAACAACTGAAAGCTAATTTGCCAGGCTGAACAGGTGTCTGCGTATATGCTGCCCGTTTAAAGAAACCAATGCATTATAAACAACCCCTGTGAGCGAATCGAGCACAGTTTACCAATTCTTTACTAATGTAATATTGAGTAAAAAAATATGTTTATTCCGCATTTAATTGTTTAACAATTCTATTATCACAAACTGATGGAGGATGAAAAAAGTGCACATAAAAAATCTGGATAATTTCTCTGCACTGCAGATGTGCATGACGGCAGCCACCCACAGGCCTGCTGATGTCAGTTCTTTGAAGTCATAGGACGATATTGATCTAAACAAACCCTTCATGACCTGAGACTTCCTCTCTGGATCCCTCACAGGAAATGAGCAATCATTAATTATAATGCTGACTGAATTGTTTGATACTTGCAAGATAATGACGAGATGACTATGAGGAATAAAGTGAGACAAAGAGCTGCTAACCGAACCAAAAATGAGGGCAATGCATTAATTATGGTGTGTGCTACAGGTATGAGTGTTGTGAGTTTGTCTTAACGTCATTTCCTGATAGCAAATACCAAAGCACACATGACTCTGTTGATCACAGCATTGCATTTTCTAAAGCAATTGTCATTTGAAGAAACCACATAGACACAAATATATTTACACAAATACAAGGTTTGATAAAAAAAAAACGTAGTGGTAAATGTTGAAATGTACATGATTAACAATGAACTACTACTAAACTAATAACTTAAAAGAACCCCAAAGTGTTACCCACATGTGGTACTTGACTGCAGGTTACGATTTCCTTGAGTCAAGGATACAAGTTGCTTCTGAAGGTTGCTAAACCACATCAAACATAACCTCACACAAACCATTACCTAAAACGTTACAGCAGAAAACCCCCAATGACAAAGACCTACGTACTGGTCTAGGGCTTTGTAGTAGATATCCAGGTCCTTATTGGCCAACTCTGTCGTTCTCATGACGATCATTTTGTCCCTGTAGAGATCCTCCGCCCGGCAGTACTGATCCTCGTTTAGCTCCTTACGAAACCGCAGGATCTCGTCCTCGTAGCCCTTCTGTCGGCCGAGAGCCACGCTGCGGTTCTTTTTCAGATCCTCCAACTTTCGGTCCACTTCTCGACGCTCGCTACCACAAGAAGACACACTCTCATGTCACTTTCTGGCAACATGAGCAACATGATACACAATCTTCTGAAGTTGTGTCAGGACAGCCTATCTGGAACATGGCAGCTGTATTTAAGTATATGTAATACACATCTCGTACTTGCGTAATTGCAGGACCTGCATGTTGCCCATCTCCTTAAGCAAAGCCTCACGCTTCCTGGAGACCTCCTTTAGTTCTTCCACACGCTTCCGTAAGGTCAGATTATCCTGCAGCCAGCGCTCCTGAACCTGTCAACACATACTGCCATCATGTCTCCAGAAATACATTACAAAGCAGACCGGTTGTAGATCGACATATCAGGCAATCTGACTGAGTATTTTACTAAAGTAAATACATTTCTAAAGATAAAGATTAAAAAGGCTGCATTAGAAAGATAAATAAAAAGTTATAAAGGTTTTGACTACAGTATGTGCATAGGGTTACAAAAACCACATCCATTTAACAGACGAGAAAGCTTTTGTTGGCACCTTCTGAGTGTCGATGTCTTGTCGAAGGTCGCCCATGTCTTTATTGATCTTCTCTCGTTGTTTTTCAGCCTCGTGTAACTGTTTATCCAAATCTTGTAGCTCGGTTTCCTTTTGCTATATAAGAAATTGAAAAAAGTCAAACATCTCTTACAGAAAAAGAGAAAGCAAATGTGTTGCCATACCTCTTTGTAGCTGTCTTTCCCCTCTTCAATGTACCTGCTGATCTCTCTTTCGATCAGAGTCACGTTTTTAACTTTCTCTTTGATGGCATTTATCTAAAAGGAAGTAGAGAAAGCATCTGTCATCGCTGATGATGACCAAACATGGCCTTTAATTGCACTACTAAGCGAATACTTGTGAAGTGTATTTAACACCTTCTCCTGGCCTTCCTGTTGTTTCTGCCGTCTGCGTTCAGCGAGGTCCTGTTTGTCCTGCTGGAGTTTCTCCAGGGCAGCTGCTAGCGGAGACACCTGCTCCTTTGCCTCCTGATGAACGCAGAAATCAAAAAGTATCAAAAGACGTCATTTAAAGGAAGTGTCTGTGGTAATCCTAGACAGGCTCGTTTCTCACCTGAATGTCTCGATGGAGCGTCTGGATCTCGGTGGAGAACTCCACACACTGCTCCTCCAGCTGCTGCCGTTTCTGCATGTCGCTGGAGATCTGGAGCTTTTCTCCACGGATCTCATTGACGGAGCTCCTCAAGGCCTGGATCTGCTCCTGCTGGTCCTGGATCAGTTTCCTCTTTAGGTCGATCTTACTGCAGGCTTGAATTTAAGGGTTGGATTGTCATGAAATGTAGTGACAATAATAGGGTGTCTAACATTTGCAAGCTGCCCATTTATGGAAATAAAGCGGCAAAATCATGAAACTGACACTTACGTTTCATTTTTTTACATGTATGCATTTGACAGATGCTTTTATCCACATTATAGTGCAATATAAGGTAATGTAATGTGCATTACATTTGATCAATATATGTGTTGCCTGGGAATTAAACCTATGACGCTGATAACCCAATGCTCTACCAACTACAAGACCTAAAGAGCTCCAAGATTTAAAGGTAAAGTTATAGATAAAACCTAAAAATGCTTAATGCTAAGGATTAATTATGAAAAAAATGAGGGAAATACATACTGGTGTCCAGGCGATGTTGAGTCTCTTGTTTCTCCTGGCTGACCTGCTGCATGCTGCGACTGAGGTCGACTCCTTGCAGTCTGGCCACATGCTGAGCGATCTTCCTTTCAACATCCTTCAGGTCAAGCTGAAACATGCACAAACCAGAACATTGTTACTACACTCGAGTAGATGATGAATGATTCCCTCAAACTATAAATATCTGAAGTGTGTGAATAACGTTTTTTTAAGACACTGACAGACAAAAGTACCCAACAGTACCGGGGTAATACCATGGCTTTTTTTTTTAGAAATGTAGGGTATTGTTTGAAATACCCTAGAAGACCATTTTAATGGTACATATTTAATATTCTGATTTAGTATTCTGACACATTGACAGAAAAACATGTCATTACTATGATAATATGATTTGATCATTTATATTTATATATAATTTATATATAAAAACTGACAATTTATATTTTTATATTAATATGCTAATTAAACATGGTGCTAAGCTTTGTTCATCCTCCAACATCTTCCAACTAGTTGTTTGATATTTTGATGAATAGCCAAGTCTATACCCAGTTACAAAGTATAGGACACTTCGGTTCAAATGTAATAATATGATCAATTTGCTTCATCAAATATTACTTTATTATTCTGTATACATTATGTTGTACTGATTTACTGTTTCTTTGATTTTATTTGACTGTTGATGTTAAGATTGACCTGGTAGCGGTCCATAAGAGAGATGTCCTGCAGACAGGCTTTGGCTGTGTCCTCCTCAGACATGAATGTGGACAGCAGTGTTTCCAACTCCTCTATCTCTGCCTTCAGACGTTCAATGTCTCGATTACAACTCTGAAGTTTATTTCTGAGCTCCGGCAGCTCCTTCTCCTGAAGCTCAACGATGGACTGTCTGAAAGTGCACAACATGGAAATGTATTGAAAATTAATTTTCATACATTTAACATGAATAAGAAAGACAGGGCATCATTTAGTGTTGTTATTATTAGTTCACTACTAACTAAATGCATTTAGCATCAAAATGGATTTATGAAAAAAAAAAAAAACATATTTGCGATGTCAGATCCTCTTGCCTGATGGGCTTTAGCGCCATCATTTCATCTCGCTTGCGCTCCTTTCTCTTCAGGTCCTGCTCTGTGTTCTTCAGCTTGTCCGGTACGAGCCGCAGTTTGGACTGCATGTCATTGATGACGTCCTGGAGCTCGGCCTCTGATGGGAAGACACGCTGACACACGGGACAGCACGGCTCGCCTTCCTCCGTCAGCTGACTGATGAACTGACTGTACACGGCTGTGGCGCCCGCCAACATGGCTGTGAAAGATGAGAGCAAGACAGAGAACGATCCAAATTAAACTTAATGTATTTTTTCTTCATGTATTTTTTGTTTAATTATTATTATTCACCGTCATCATTTATTTAGTATTTAGTACTCGCTGCCAACAGTGCGAGTACAGAACAAAGTTCTTTTCTGCATCTTCCTGCTCTTAAACCTAAAATACACACAGGGTTATGTGAAAAATTAGGTTGGTGTAAATTTCATTCATATAGCGAAGAATGATTTTAATTTGTTTAATCAAATCTTGTTTTTTTCTGTTAAATAGACCTACCTGAAAACCTTAAATGCTGTTAAAAATGTAACTGTTGTGTGGAATTATGATAAATCTATTTATTACCAAAGCATGTGACAGTAATAAGAGTTAAAATGAAGAAAATGTGAATAATATGGTTAAACTATTTTCTGCTGGTCGTTAAAAGGTTATTAAAAGTATCAATAATTTTCAATATCAAATATTATGAACATTTACATTTTTTGCTGTAATTATACAACATTTTGGATGGTTTCTCAAATGGAGTGATGACCTCATACACCTTCTGCACACTGCCAGCGAATTTGTTGCTGTGTGTCGCTCGTCTCTCTCCACGATGTTGTTAGTAAGTGTTTGTAATTTTGTTCGTCCTAGAAACTGTTATAAACAAAACCCTGACTAGAGATGGATGACGTAAGTTCCACTAACTTCGCTTTCACCAGTCGCTGGATGTAGACAAGCTTCCATTGAAATTGTGTCGCTCTGTCGTTGGAATTGTGCATCTAGTTTTACACTGTATCGTTTCTTTCGCTTTTTTTAAAGTTTTTTGACACTTTTTAAAAGTTCAAAATATTTACTGCATAACGTTCTAAAGTTAATAATCATTTATATAACTGATGTACCCAATTTCTGTTCAGATAAACCCACTTACTGACTCATATTCATTAAAAAATATAATACGGTCATGGAAAAAACACTTTACAGGGTCATGCTGCTGTCATTAAGTTCAGTCATAAGAAAAGGTCAATATGTAGGCCGAACCAGAAGTCTAATTCACAGGGATTTTCCCTCTTTAATTTCTATAAACTATTACGACAGCATAAACTCAATCAAGTGGAACTTTAATCTTTCTATAAATATGAAATGATGGTTTTCAACATCACTGATAGACTAATAATATTATAAAAACACAATTGTGTTAATAAAATTTCAATTAGGCACTTATTTATTTCTATATCCTGTTGTGCAAGAGTCAAGTACCTCTCTGTTTGGAGCATTTCTCCAGCTCATCCTGCAGTCTGCTGAGGTCTGACTGAAAGTCCTGACTTCCACAAACATTAAACAGCCTCTCCTCGTAACTGTTCAGCTGTTCTTCCTTACGCTTGATCTCTGCTGTGTAGTGACTCCTCTTCTGTTCTCCAGACGCCAGCTCTTTGCTACGGATAAAACAGAGTTTTAGCCAAGAACATTACATTTGTTTTGCAAATCCTGCATTTGTTTGAGTGACCACATCATGTGGATCTCTAAGAAGTGGATTGGAGAGAGTATGTTGACGTTTAGACATTTAAAAGATGCTTTAGTGATGGTACACGTTTGATCAGTTTTTAATATACCGTCTGTAAAACTGTGGAGTGTGAGCTGTGTTCATAATAAACTATAATCAACTAATAATCAACACAGTATTTGTCAACTTTTTTAACAATATAGATGCACATCTTTAATATAAACAAATGCAGACTAAAATTCATTTATTTTGCCCTTTAGATGACCCATTCCTAATGAACCCTGATTTAAAACGGTTTGTACACATCATGACGGCATCATTCCAATATGGAGGAGGATGTACAAACATCAATGTTTCCCCATTACATCAAGGTCAGTGACAGTATGTGTAAAAGTCACTAATCGCGTAGACCCTTCGTCTGCAGTATGAAACATAACTATATCGTCACACATTCATGTCACTTTTGAGGTAATAAACAATAACGATTGTTTCCACTGACTTGAGTTTGCTGAGATGATCTCTTGTAGAGTTGATCTCTTTGGATTTCGTGTGGATCCAGTCCTCCAGCTCTCTCTTGTTTGGAAAGTGTCCTAACAGAGACACTAGATCTTCATTGTGTCTTGACTTGATCTTTCTCACTTGCTCTTCTTTATCCATCTGCATATTTAATAATATACATATTAAGTATTACAAACTGGAATGCAAAACTGTTCAAAATTATATACATAAATCAATTAAACTTAACAAGATACATCATCCACAAAACATTTCAAAGCATTTATATCATCCATGTAACATTTAAAACTGTAAGATAAACTAGTAGATGACTAATACTAATAGATGTCTATTGCTATGAGATTAAAATGCTTGCAGTATATAACTTTAACACATAGATGTCAGCATATCATACAATTATGATTATTGTGATGTTACATGGATGACATCATCCATCTACAAGCCTATCTCACAGTTTCTGCTGTAAATCCTGAATGATTTCTGTCCAGGTCCTGAGCTTATGATCTCACCTTATCTTTCTTCAGCATGTCCATCTGTGTACGAGCCGTGGTGTGTGTGTTGAGCGCTTCCATCTCCTGGTCCAGTTTACGCTGGGCCTGATCCAGTTCACTTTTTTCCTTCTGTAGTTCAATCACTTCTGCCTTCAGGCTGTCTACTGTACAAGCCTGCATGGCGTTATCAAGCTCACGCTCCTGTGAACACATATATTTTAGAGGAGTAAGTATTTTTATGATGTTACATTTGTTATTATTTTTGTTTGGTAATTGTTATCAATTGTAATTTGAGCTATTTTAGTACTTTTCGAGCATTGTCAGATTTTGAAATGTGCATATTTGCAATACATCTAAATATGCAAGTTGTTTACAGGCCTTTACAGATGTGCAGATATTTGGCTCTATTTGCTTTCCTGTACTTTACGTGATCATAAGTGAGCATAGTACTATCATCATCACATTTGTGAGGTTGATTCGTAGGAAACGCACATACTCAAAAGTAGAGCTTGAATGCTTTGCAAATCACTTTAAATAAAGTGTCTATCAAATGCATAAACTCAAAACTGACCTATAAAGCAATACACAGTTGTAAGTTGCATCTACAAAATGTACAAAAACATACGCAGGTCAAATTAGTCAAAATTAGGGGTGGGAGAAAAAAAATCGATGCGTCGATGCATCGGGATTCTTTCTCTAACGATTCTGAATCGATTCTCAAAGATTCAGAATTGATTCTATGTCAGAACTTGTTCATCCTGAATATAACTTTGTTAAAATAAAAGCAATTCACGAGTTCGCCTTTACAGATAATAAGCAAGCTGTAGCGATTCTGTGGGGATGGTGTTATTTAAAACACTCTCCAGCATCTCTACTAGTTATTGTGAAACTAAGACGGTGTTATTTAAAACACGGTTCAGTTTCAGGTTATAATTACTTGTGGCTCAAATGGAAATACTTACAGATAAAGACTATTAACTATATGTATTTTGTAGCATTACCTGGTACAATAAACACGTTATTCTTCTGGCCTTGATTAACAACGGTCCATGCCCAATACAGTAATACATAACGAGAGCCGGTAACAGTATCAGCACAGTTTAAGGGATGTGTTATGAGCATTAAGCAGAGACAATCATGAGTGAATACAAATGAATATTTATTGACTAAACTATGGAAATATGATATCGATTAACTAACACAAACACAAACACATACACATTCACACAAGATAAAGCATAGAAAAATTAGAGTAAAGAGTAAAGAATGGCATATTAAATCAGCAGGACACAACCACGGGTTTTCTCTACTAAAAGTTCACCTTGGTAGCCAAGGGGCACAGCTGTTGAATCCTGGTCTTGGAGAGAAAGGAGAGAGTGTCCAGTGGATTCAGGGAGAGAAGTCCGTTCGAGAGGCGAAGTTTGTGAGAAGTGTCGAAGTCTGCCGAAGTAAGATTGCCGGAAAAGCTGTCCTGAAGAAGGGCAGGTCCCACGAAGTTTTGGAGAGATTCCAAGTTTCTGAGCCAAGAGTTGTTCGATGCATTGTGGTCTTAAAGGCACATGCAGTCCACTTGGTCAGATCTTTTGACCAATGGCAAAGGGCGTGGTTAGGAGAAATCTCTTTGTCCTTCTCTGTGACAAATGATTTACAGAGGTACGGTTTATGTCCTGTTTGCACCGAACACATAAACTTATTACCAAATTGAGTATGATGCACGCCATGACTATGTACTGTGCATCATTATTTAGGAAATAATTTGTGGATCATTTGATACCACACACGAGAGAAGTGAAGTAAGAACAATAGTTATTCATTCATCTGTCATGACATAAAAGTTAAACTTCAATGACACTGAAATGCATGCAATAACTATGGCAGTGTATCACGTGATTATGGAGGAATACACACATAGATATATATATATATATATATATAGATACAAATTGGGCAGTTTGTCCCGCTCATCCTAAAGAGTCTCTTTGAGGTGTTTGGAATGTACTTCTCTAGTCCTCTCTGCAAATCTCCAGGGGCCTGGAGAATCTCAGGAGTTGAGCTGGGGGTTACCCTCTCTGGGGAAGGCCAGAGAGGTACCATAACTGTCCTCCTGAGTTAAGTAACAACCCGGCAGGTCATCACTTAACCCAGACTTTCTGGAGCCAAAAGAGGTTCTGGTGTTGACTCCCCCTAGGAATTTGTTGTTTGTGTAACTTTATGATCCCTTAAAGAAATCCAACATTTGGCCCGCCAAGTCTCTACATCTCCCCTTCTCAGGCTGGCGAGGTTCAGTAAGAACCGTCAGGCGGTGGTTCAGTTGGATAGAAGCGGGATCAAGTTCAGTTGTTAGTATTCCTTGGGGTGCCAGTCGTCAGCGGAGGGTTCTCTATGAGGTTGACTCAGCCTCCGGTTCGACTTGTCTGCCTTGCTTCTCATGACCGTTACCTCCCCGACTGGCTGTGAAGTCCCATGACTCTCTGTTGAAGGGCTTGGCTCTGTGTTGCTGTTGTATGCCCTCGAGTCAAACCTGTGTAGTGTTCAGCGACGGAAAGGATAGATGGATTTTTAGCAGTCTGGTCAGAGGTGGCCTTTGTTTTCCAAAGGCTTTATGGGCTAGGTCCCGCAGCTGTCTGGTAGTCATCGTCTTGAGGACATGCCCGTAACGCCTAGGTGGTGGCTCACCCGATGGATGCAGATGCACGAGGGAAAAGGGTTCTGAAATTGAAGTCCTCCTCCATCTCTGGCTCGATTTCTGAACCCGAAGTAGGCCCGTCGGAGCCGGTTGTAGTAGGTCTGTGGGGTTTCCTGTCGGCCTTGTTTAAGGTCCATGGCAGTGACCAGTCCTTGCTCCGACTCTGTCCGAGAACTCTCTTATCAGGGCCTGTTGTAGTTGCTTGTAATCTGTTCTGACTGCTTCTGACTGTCGGTCCAGGAATCTCTGCGTACCTCTCCTGGCTGGAGGTAATCCTGAGCAGGTACAGTCTATCTCTTGTAGTCAGCGTTGGCCATTGTTTGAAAATGGAAGTCGATGTCCTGCAGGTATGCATGCGCCGTGACTTCCTGCAGGGTCTGGAGTGAAGGTTGGGATGTTTCTGGCCAGCTTGTCAATGTCTCTGGGGACACCCCATGGATGTCTGCAGAGGTCCTCTGGATGGGTCCCCTTCCCCCACTCTGTGGAGTGTTAGGGAGCTCGAGTGCTGGCTGGCTGAAGCTTTGAACAGGGGATTCTCACCCCCTTTGCTGCCTGGAGCTCTTGGCGGGAAAGGCTTGGTTCCGCTTGGTGGGGCAAATTCAAGACTTTGTTTTCCCCCTGTTTGGCTTGCACTTGGTAGGAGTACCTTAAGTTCCTTTTGGGCCAAGTTCAGTTCATCTTTAAGATGGTCTGGCTGCCGGGTCACAACTTGAAGCTCTGCTTGATTTGTGTGTAGGTGGCCCTCGTGAAGCCTTGACCATGGCGTCCGTTCTGTCAGTTCGCCTCAGCTCTTTCTAAGAGATTTTCGGCATACTGGAGTTTCTCTGCCAGCTCCTTCCTGGCTTGCCCCTCCAGCTGCTCTCTGCGCTCAGTGTCTGTGCAGAGGAGGTCTGCTAAAGGCGTCCCGAAGTCTTTCCACTTGCTCACGTAGCTCTGGGTCCTCTTCATCAGTCGCTGCCTGCTGCTCTCGAGGGCGTTGCATGATCTGCTCTAGGTGCTGTTCTGCTTTCTCAATGCAGCAGCCTCTCGTTCTGGCGGGCTCCGTTGTCCTCACACAGCTTCATCTGGACTGATGAGGTTATGGGAAAGGGCACCTGTGATCTTAGCCAGCTCTTTGTGGTTGTAGTCCTGCACTGGATCGTTGGCCATCAGTAGGCTCAGGCGTGATCCAGTGCTCACGGTTCAGATGCATCACTGGGCGGTCTCAGGCAGAAGTCCGCTCGTCAGGGCTCAACCAGGTCTCTAGCTGGTCCCAATGGGTGGCAGGACTGGATGATCTGGACATTCTTCAACACTGGTGGCAAATAGGGAAAAGTAAAACATAGCCAATGCAGGTCCGTGCCAGTTTAGTGAACTATACATCCAACATAAGGGCTTTGTGCCACCTAACGTAATGACTAGCAGCACAGTTGAATGCCCATTATTCCTGCCAGGCTGTGGTGGCATGTATAGCTTGTGTGGGTAAGTACAGGAAAAGTTCTGAGTGAATTACTGATGCGTTATAACCCATCGGTAAGCTTGGAGACTTAGGCTATCTGAGTCATCAATTTCATTACTGCAGCTTTTCCTGATGGTTTTGTGAGATGCGTTCTCTTATGCCATGAAAGGGAAAAGGAAAAAGTAGCAAAGCAACTAGGATAACAAAAGGGAAAGAAGGGATGAAACTGAAAGAAAGTAATTTTCCTATTTTGGCTAAGCCGGTTACCCAACATTAGGGTTTGACGGGACCTACAAGTAGGGGTGCTAGGATGTCATAGGGCCTAGGAGGGGCTTAGCGAGGACAGCAAGGATAGTTCAAACAGTATGGGGTGAGAAAAGCTTACTTTCTTTAGGGCCTCTTACTTTGGGACTATACCTTATTGACTAGGCTGGGTGGTGCGTTGAGGACACCCGGTGAAGCACCACGGTCGGGCCAGCTCCCGGCCCGCCTGAACACACACGACAGCAGGGGTCTCGGCTGACCGACTCACCGCACCCGGTGTCGACCACTCAAACAACTTCGACTTTAGCACTGTCGGGCCGCGACTCAAAAGTGTCAACGTCTGACCGCCACAGCCAAAGTTGGGTTTTGCCCAGAATTGCCCTTTATGTGTCAAACTGGTGTGGCTGCCACACTTGCAGTGCCCGCTACCTGCTGAGTCGCATCCCAAGTGTGCCAACGACCAGCTGCCACAGCCAAGACTGGGATTGCCCAAAATTGCCCTTCACGTTAATGCGGTCAGCGTGGTTGCCAGCGATTGGAGTGCCCGATTGCTGATGTGGCTCAGCGTGTCGTCACCGAAAGTGGGGGCGGAACCTCCGAGGTCGCACTGTCGGGTGCCAGGCGTGCCGAGTCAGACAGGTCCAGCCGTGGGTGGCCCACACCGGAGAAACCATTGCTTCACCGCCCAGCACTTAGGAAGAGCTGTCTATGGGAAAATGTAAAGGCTGTTTTAAAAGAAAAGGGGTCAAACTGCTACATGGGTCATTAAAATAACACTCTGCTAAGTGTGTTAATCGACTCGACTGTTGGAAGGCAACTGATTTAATTTAAGTCCTAAACCTAATTAAATACAGAGTTCCTGAAGTAGGAGTAGGGGTAAAAGGAGCAGTGGGAAAGCAGGGATGACCACACAGTCAAGTGACATTAATTACTATTATAGTTAAATAATAATAATCAATAAGTCAATGAAACAGCAATGAGGGTGATATCAATTATTATTATTGTTTAGAATAATAACAATTAATAAATCATGGAAGTAGGAAAAGGAAAATGAAGTGATATCAATTATTATTATTGTTTAGAATAATAAAATTAATAAAATCGAAGTAGGAAAGGAAAATGGAGTAATATTAATTATTGTTATTGTTTCAAATAATCAATAATTAATAAACTATGAAACAGTTGCTGAGAGATCTAAATTATTATTGTTGTTAACACAACAATAATTGGTGAATAGAAACTAATAGAGTAATATAAATTATTATTATTGTTTAGAATAATAACAATTAATAAGCTGGAAAGACAGCAATAAAGTGACATTAATCATTGCTAGTGTTCAGAGATAGCAATAATCAATAAGATCTTTACATGGCAGGGTTAGTCAAAAGTAAATCAAATTACTGAGAGACAGAGATCGACCAAGCATACCCAAAGGAGCCAAGCCCAAACAAGGAGAAGTCAGGGTTAATCAATGTAACAGGAGAAGCGTTAGACATCTAAGACAACTACCCTCTATTGTCAGTTAGAGGTAATGCCTTAACCTGAACTTCCAAAAATACCCACGCTCATCGCGGGCCAAGCGTTGTGGCGTAGCGTTGTTCGTTGCACAGTGCAACTTAGTAGGCGGTCTTAGGATCGTCGGCTTGTTGCACTGAAGTATAAGCCTAATACAGTACAGGCTACCGTTGCTACACGAGTAAAATGCGATTTAAATTAAAGCAAACGGATTTCTTCGCCGTTGGCTGTGAACAAAGTACAGTTACTACACGAGTAAGATGCGATTTAAATTAAAACACAACGGGATTTCTTCACCGTTGGCTGTGAACAAAGTACAGTTACTTACACGCGAGTATGCGATTTAAATTAAAACACAACGGGATTTCTTAAGCCGTTGGCTGTGAAAGTACTGTAAAAACTCTTCTTTAAATAGAAAACTGACCCATAGTTATATCTATGTTAACTCCACTCAGAGAGAGAAGGGGAATGACTGGTTAGCTCGCCAATTGTTCAACCCAGGAAAGCTCATAGCATAGCTTAATGGCATTGGAAACACATCAATAGCCTACTATCTATGTACAGTTATAGGCCTATCAATAAGACGAAGGGGAACATCAGCCCAGCTCTATCTTCTTCGCTCTAAAATGAGGGTTTCTTCGCTCAAATCAGACGGACAAAAAGCGACTAATGTTAAACACGCTATAACAAAAGGACTATTATCCATTTTTATAGAGGGTCCCTTTAACATTATCGACTGCAGTTACTTCTTCTTTAACAGTGTAAGAGTTTGCCGTAAGGCTCACTGACTGTTAACACACGCGCTGAGGCGACCCGCGCTGTTCACAGAATAACACAAAGTTCAAACGAGTCTAGCTTCTGAATAAACAAGCATTAGAAACACATGCGCCGCCACTAAGTTGCTCATAACACATTTAATACTGTGCCCGCATTCTCCACCATTTATGTAGCGATTCTGTGGGGATGGTGTTATTTAAAACACTCTCCAGCATCTCTACTAGTTATTGTGAAACTAAAGACGGTGTTATTTAAAACACGGTTCAGTTTCAGGTTATAATTACTTGTGGCTCAAAATGGAAATACTTACAGATAAAGACTATTAACTATATGTATTTTGTAGCATTACCTGGTACAATAAACACGTTATTCTTCTGGCCTTGATTAACAACGGTCCATGCCCAATACAGTAATACATACGGAGCCGGTAACAGTATCGCACAGTTTAAGGGATGTGTTATGAGCATTAAGCAGAGACAATCATGAGTGAATACAAATGAATATTTATTGACTAAACTATGGAAATATGATATCGAATTAACTAACACAAACACAAACACAAACACATACACATTCACACAAGATAAAGCATAGAAAAAATTAGAGTAAAGAGTAAAGAATGGCATATTAAATCAGCAGGACACAACCACCGGTTTTCTCTACTAAAGTTCACCTTGGTAGCCAAGGGGCAGTTGCTTATGGCGCTGTTGAATCCTGGTGCTTGGAGAGAAAGAGAGAGAGAGTGTCGGTGGATTAGCGAAGTTCATGAGAAGTGTCGAAGTCTGCGAAGTAAGATTGCCGGAAAAGCTGTCCTGAAGAAGGGCAGGTCCCACGAAGTTTTGGAGAGATTCCAAGTTTCTGAGCCAAGAGTTGTTCGATGCATTGTGGTCTTAAAGCACAACAGTCACGCCCGGTCAGATCTTTTGACCAATGGCAAAAGGACGTGGTTGCGCTGGAGAAATCTCTTTGTCCTTCTCTGTGACAAATGATTTACAGAGGTGCGGTTTATGTCCTGTTTGCACCGAACACATAAACTTATTGTAATTGAGTATGATGCACGCATGACTATGTACTGTGCATCATTATTTAGGAAATAATTTGTGGATCATTTTGATACCACACACGAGAGAGAAGTGAAGTAAGAACAATAGTTATTCATTCATCTGTCATGACATAAAAGTTAAACTTCAATGACACTGAAATGCATGCAATAACTATGGCAGTGTATCACGTGATTATGGAGGAATACACACATAGATATATATATATATATATATATAGATACAAATTGGGCAGTTTTGTCCCCGCTCATCCTAAAGAGTCTCTTTGAGGTGTTTGGAATGTACTTCTCTAGTCCTCTCTGCAAATCTCAGGGGCCTGAGAATCTCAGGAGTTGAGCTGGGGTTACCTCTCTGGGGAAGGCCAGAGAGGTACCATAACTGTCCTCCTGAGTTAAGTAACAACCGGCAGGTCATCACTTAACCCAGACTTTCTGGAGCCAAAAGGGGTTCTGGTGTTGACTCCCCCCCTAGGAATTTGTTGTTTGTCGTAACTTTATGATCCCTTAAAGAAATCCAACATTTGGCCCGGCCAAGTCTCTACAAAGCGTATTAATAGTTATGTATTTGGCGTGCTGTCCGGGGAGGGCCCCGAAGCTCGGCAGTTCTTAGCCCCCGTCCGAGGGATCGAAGCTCGGGCGCTGTCCCGAACTCCAGAGCTGCCCCCACGGAAGGTAACGTTGAGGCGAGGGGTGGAGGAGGGATGCCAAACGCTTAGAAGAACGTAAGGTAAGGCTGCTTGATTATTTTATAGAGGTTCTCTCTCATGCTGATAGGGCAGACGCTGTGATTACTAATGATGAATTGGCCGGTTCAATTATCTATGCTGCTCTCCTCAAATTAGTTAATCAAACTTCACTAAAATTAAACTTCAAGATGGGAATACTGTCAAAGAGATTCTAACTATAAACAAAAAGCATAAAACTAAAGCATAAAAAATTATATGAAGAATCGTTTTGGAATCGGATCGTGAGTCCCAGAATCGGAATCGGATCGCGTAGTACCTAAAGATTCCCACCCCTAGTCAAAATGTCTTTTGAAGAATTAATCTCCAAAGCACTCATCGTAACAACCTGGTCGCCTTATAAACTTGATTTTGTTTAAATCTACACATTAGATATTATGCTTGGTGCGGGACCTCTGACCGCTTTCTGAAGGTCAGCGTCCAGTTCCTGCAGTCTGCTAGATGAGCCCTCCAGTTTCTGCAAATCAGACTTGATGTTCTTCAGCTCCTGCTGCTTCTTGGCCTGAATGTCTCTTTTCAGCTCAATGGTTCTCTCCAGGCCGGTCTTCTTATCACGAAGCTCATCCAAGTTTCGCTGCTTCTGTGCCTCTTTTTCTTGCATGTCATGCTGAAAGCAGATTATAACTACTTCGTCAGTGAACACATATGGGAAACAATAATGACAAATATGTACTGTGACATTTCATTATAGTTCATGACATCACAAAAACTTGTTCAGGGTTACATACATTACTTATGTGACATAAGATAGGTGAGCACATTTATCTACCAAGCTTTGATTTAGGGCATCTGTGTCCTGGTTCAGTCTGTCTTGAACCTGTCTGTGGAAGCTCTGGAGTTGTCTCTCGCTCAGAGGGGTCCGATCATAGCCCTCCAGTTGCAGAAAAGATGCCAAATTCTTCACCTGGGTGTCTCTCTTTTTTATGTTTTGTGTGTGTCTGTCTGCCTCCAACTGCAGGCGACCTTTAAGTAAAAAAACTGGATGAAACTTCTGATGAAAAACACATTTTGCTGCACATTGTTTATGAATAATCTCGTCTCTTTTCATACAGCATATTTTTTTAAAAAGACACTACAGACTAAAAATGACAATAAACTAAATCAAATCACCTATTGCTATATATAAATACAAAGCAAACAAATATAAAGACAGTGACTCTATTAAACTAAACTTATTTAAACTTATTAAATATAGCACAAGCTCATTAGTACTTAATAAATAAATGGACAGCCAGGCTACCTTGCTCAACAAGCATGTCGGACTTGATTCGGTTCAATCTCTGGCACTCTCGTCCGGCTCTCTCCAGCTCACGCTGGCAATCTGCGAACCTCCGCTCCTTCTCTTTTACAGTACGCTGATGGTTCTGATACATTTCCTGTAGTTGCTCATCTGAACCCTGAAACACCTGAAACACAAGCACAATCCAACCCGTTAATCAATGCAAGCATGATTGATTAATTATATATTATGAAAATATAAAATTATATATTCTGAAAACAACCTAAACATTTCATGCTGCACATCCTGTACATGCTTTCAATGGAAAACATTTGAACACTTTCAGGTGATTGTTATCTAGTTCTTCTGACTAACAGCTTAACTGAGAAAGTTACACAAATGAGATACCTGCTCCATCTTTTCCTCTAGTTCACGGTTATCATCTTCCATCTGTTTCTTCCTGCTGTCCAGAGCTTTAATGTCATTATCCAACTTCATCACTTTGCCGAGGCTGTCGTCTATGTCATTAAGTCGGTTCTGAAAATATATTAATTAAATTATTCAATGCCACAAAAGGACCGTGAACTTCTTGTTTGTGTCGTCTTACCTCCAGCGGGTCGATCTGGCTCTCGATGCGCTGGACAGTCTCTTTGGAGGAAGCTAGCTGACCTTCTTTAGTGGACAGCAGCTCTCTGATCTCCTGAGCTTTATCTTTGTTCTGTTTCAGGTACCTGAGCTCCATCTGACAGCTTTTAACCGTGTTTGCCTGTTTCAATCTTAGCTGCCGCAGGGTCTCCAATACTTTGATGTACCTTTAACCAAACGGTTGTGGTCAACTTATACATGATTTAAAGCAACAAGTTTAGATGAAGATAATGAAAATGTATAGGAGAAATTCAAATGAAAACAGCATTTAACTCATATTTCGTAAATAAGGAAATGAATTGTAATTTTTGAAACAGAAAGTGGTTGTTGTTTCATCCAGTGATAGATCCTATAGATCCATCTGGAAATACCTTGTGGCTGAAAAGATTTCATCAAATTTCTGCTTGAGGGCTTTTCCTTCACTTAAAGGCCAGTTGGACTCTTCTTGATGACAGAAGATGACGTGGTTGAGAACGGCTTTGGAGACGCCCAGCGCTGAAATCATCTCGCGGTCTATTTCAGCACATTTAGAGCTCAGACTCACTTTCTCCCCGTGCCTGTCATCAAAAGATCAACTAATATTTTCCTTGGGAATATTTAATAAAATGACTCTATGCAATATGTCTTTATAGCACCTACAGGTAGTCAAATGATAAATGTAGACCTACTTGATTCTGGTAATGACACCCTCAAGAGTTTTGAACTCAGTTTTCTTGCCCTTCTGTGTACTTTGCATGGATCTCTGGACAGCTACGGCCTCTCCATTAACATCTCTAAACTGGAGTCTGATCTGCGCTCGCACGTCTGTCTCATGGGCATCCTAAAACAGATCAACATCAATAACATAAAAAACAAATTGCATGGAGAACATGAATCAAGCATGTAATTCATACATCTATGCAAATGTTAAATACGAAATACCCATAATAAATAATGTTAGTTCATCTTTAGAAAAGGCGTACTTTGGGGTCATGGACAAAAGTGTTTCCTTTACTTCCTGGAGGAAAGTCTCCTGAAGAGATGTATTTGAGACACTCAATGATGGTCTGCAAAATGAACAGATGTGTTTTAAAATCATTATCTATCATGTTCTTATGGTCTGTGGGATTAAACTTTGATACAACAGGTCAAATATCCTGGAGGTTATGCAATAGTTATTAGACTGATGATAGATTACAAACCGTCTTTCCAGCTCCATTAGGTCCCACCAGGACTGTCAGAGGGCTGATGAATGATATTACTTGTTTGTCTTTATCTTCCACTCCAAAACTCCTTATACCAAGTATACTCATCTTCTCTATCTTTGACATTTTGGACCAGTTTTGACCTTTGAACGTTATAAAAGTATTTTAAACACACTCACATTATTATAACAACAGCCATTTTATTACAGAAAATGTACTGTTACATGGAAAGCGCCAGCAAGACTCCGGTTTCGGTTTGTTGTCAGAACACATCAAACTATTATGTCTTATTTTTATTGCATGGAGTTCAACCAAGTTTAGCACAAATATAACGTAAAATTAAGTATATAATAAACTTACGCAGTCTAAATAATGCTGTAAATTCCGTGGGTGAAAACCACTGCAAGTTTGTTTTGACTGCTCGCGCACTCGTGTCCGTTTCCCGCGTCGACGCAGTGATGAACTTCCGCGTTCAGAGGAGAACGTCACGAGCCTCTAGCAACTACATGTCCCACAATGCACTTCTAGTATTTTTAAAATAAGAATAGATCAATTATCTGTGACGTTATTCCTCCCTTAACAGTCATTGTGCCGTTTTTGTTTTTTTATTTTTTATTTAGTGACATAAATCTGAAGTCCCCATATATATGCAGATGTGAAAATATATTGTTTATTTAACTTAAAATTGTTGCATAAATATTATTATGTATTTAATTGATCTGCTTATGACGTAATTCGCAATGCTTTTAGCTCATCTTCTCAGCACGCACCTTACATCTTGTCTAACTTAATTTAACTTATTGTTGCTTTAAATCAAAGTGTGTCATATTTTGCCATGATTTGTTTGGTTTATGTCCTAGAACTTAATAAATAATTAATCTTCAATTAACATGAAAAAACCCATGGCAAAATACTTCCGGGTCCAGTTGCGCTCGAATCCATTCAAGCGGTCATGTTAATGAAGTTTTGTCGTGTCTAATAAATCCTGACATAAATTCGGCTTATGTAATCATGCCACACCTATTGTTCAGCATGTCACGAGAAGTACAGATTTTCATTGATGGGCATATCATGACCTGTAATCGACTGAAAGACATTGCAGGGCATTGCTATCTTTCCAGTCCAATGCATTCATCAGAACTTTGGCCCTTTGAGATATCAAGCACATTTACTTATCGGGAGTTAAAAGGCTTGAATATGAACCAGACTTCAGGGTGAAAAGAAAGCTGATAGATATTTACCCACGATCGCTCACATCTGCACGACTTTCCCTCTCATGCTGTTCCTGGTCTGTAAGTAGTTTAAACTAAGAACAACTTAAGTGTTCAGTTTGATATAAATGCACACATGAGGTGTAACAGATTGTCGCTTTTTTGTGACGTGAAGTCACATTTCGGGATTTTAGAGTAAAACATTTAAACATCGATAGATGTTTGCAAACATTATATTTGATCACCTTAATCTAACAAGTTTGTTTTATTTCGTTGTTATGTCAAGTCTGTCCTCTGAGTGGCGCTGTTTCCTCTGTCTGCCCATATAATATAACATAAACGAGTGTATGTTGGCTTATGCATAAACACAAAAATAATATTAATTTGAAATCATGCTTTGGTTATTTATTAAGATCTCCCTATATGTTTTAACAATGGATGTTATAATGTATATGAACACATAAGAAAATGTTCAGGTCATGCAAATGTGTTTTGTGCCTTTGTATAGCATTGCAGCACACAGGCAGAGGGGATGACACCATACATGAGGCACTTTATCACCTCAGAGACCTCTTGGGTTATGCCCATCTCCTCACATTTGTAAGTAACATGCCCTCTGCATTAATAATTCACAAGATCTGCTGATTTGATCTAATTTGAATGATCACATTTTGGTGCACCTACAATTGGGGATTAAGAAAACTGTGTTGCTGAAACAGGTGTTTTATGTCTCATTTAAAGGACCTGGACATGATATACATACCAAAGATGCACATTGAAAGTGGAGAGGTAAGTTTTAGATTATGGGGACATTGGGTAGATAATAACATTGTTTTGATGAGCATGTTTGCTTTCAGATGTGCAGATGTAAAGAGTTCATTGCTCAAGAGCTTCTGAAGACTCTTCTTTTCGATCGAAACCACTGATCAAGATGCTGCGTCTTCTCTTAGACTCCTGCAACACAATATCAGATTCCTTGTGAAGAATTCGGTGAGTATGATGTTTTATGTATTATGCAGTCTTTATATTGGGTAAATCATTGTGTTTGCAGAGGTCATGGGTTTGAGCCCGGGAACACGCATATTGAAAATATACTGTATCGATCGAATGCACTTCAGGTAGCTGTGGATAAAACGTCTGCCGCATGAATAAATGTGAAATTTGTCCCAATGACTTATTGATATCTGTGACATGACTTTCCTTCCTTTGTGTTATTTTGCAAGATCAGAGATCACTGTCTTAAAGACAAAGTCATGGTGCCCATGAGAAATCTGAGGGTTGATCAACAGTTGAAGTTTATTCGTCTGTGTGTCACGTTTTTCCAGGACTGGATGTTCAAATGCAACAGCAGTGACTTTTGATTCATTATGCTAATTATTCAACAGATGTATTATTCATTATGAACTAACAGGATGTTATTTTGTGTTTTGCTTTGCTTTCCATTTGTAGTCGTTCAATTTTGCTTCCTAATGAGCTGTCACATTACTAAACTAGTAGCTTGTTTATCAAACATTCACTTTGATATTTTGTAGTTGTGGTCAACAAAATATTAATACGTAATTGCAAACATTTACACCACAATGTGACTGATTTCATTTGTTGGATTATGCTGCAATAAATAATGACTCCTGATCATTCTCGTTGCTCATTGGGCTATAATGCTGCAATGATCTACTGTATATTTACAGGTACAATGTAGTAAAGTGAACAGTAGGGGGCAGTGTCTTCATGAACGTACATTGACTATCATTATAACATATGAGTGAGCTGTGATATAATTCATTCTAAGATAAACTGCAGGATGAAAGTGTAAATGTTCGCTTACATTTTGGAACAAAAAAAATAATCACAATCTATATTTATGGGAAAATACCTTGAAATACACATTCCATTCCCTATTTAGCAGTATGTCTGTTTGGTGTAATTGTAATTGTGTAGTTTTGTAATCGTTAAAATAAGCGACACTAACATTGTTTGAGTTGTTATGCAGTGTATAAAATACACAGGCTGTAGGGAACCTGCAACCCACACACACAAAGTTCCCTTTCAGGGTCCCATAACAAAAGCACAGGTGGGTGAAGTGTGTGGGCAGGGAGTTATTTTGAGGTGGATTGAGAAGCAGATCGAGTGCATCTGTGGAGACTTGTGTTATGGTTTTCTAGCAGATGCTACACACAGAGCTCGGTAGCGCTCTTTAACGAAGCCTCGCCTCCTGTAAGACAGCTTCTTTCCCAGACTCACTGCAGGTTTGGAGGCATTAGGCAGGTTGTAGCATTATATATTCTGGTTACTATTACAGCTGTGACTTAAAAACTGACCTACTGATATTTTTAGTATAGTTATAGTGCTTTTACTTTACCATAACTTAAGTCAGATGCATGGCTTAGATGTTGACATAAAGGTGCTCAGTTTAAGTCATTTTACTCATGATGTTCCTGGTCCCCTTATTCCTCTCATCTTCATTCTTAAATTATTTCAACAAACAGCATTAAAGTATAAAACTTGATGAGTGCATTTAATAGTTTTGTTTGGCAGTGAGGCTGAGACGTTTGGTTCAGCAAAGTTGCAAACAGCGTTGCCAGATCTGCATAACAAAACCAGCCCAATGGTCCTATCCCAAATACATAAGCTAAAAATAGCAATGTTTCATGTTATGTTTTAATAAATCAATTTTTTCCAAAGATTGACAGCTGATGAACAAAATCATTCTGCCTTTATCCTGTGGAAAAAACTGTTCAAAAGTAGCCGAGTGCAGTGGGAAAATTGCAGATTTGGCAACATTACTTACATGCAAATGACCTTTCTGATGCTAATAGTAATAAACAAACGTTTAACCAGAATCCATGTTCGTTATATTTCCTTTAAATTGTAATGATCACAAGAATTCAGACCTTTGATTGTAAACATCACATATCTTACCATAAATAGCATCCTAGCATGATACTTGTGCTTTATTTTAAGTTTGTAATAAACACTAAATATATACAAAATATATATCTATAGCATACTGGGTACATTTTTAAATTATGCATAAAATTCCAGGCAAGTATTTAATCAAATTTGCAGTATTCAAACTGTATCCCACAATGCATTGTGTTTGACATAAACTACTATTTCCAGTGTAACAAATGATCTCATGATCTGACTTATTATTTAACCAGACTGCTGAAGGGTGAGGCATTTGTATTTTGTAAAGAAAATGTGGCTTAAAAATGCAAAGAAAATTATTTCCTGAGATAATAACCAGGTGCCTGTCACATATATCAGCTTAATACATTGTGATAATGTGATAAAGATCTCTGTTTTTTCTTAGCTTCTGCATACAGCTTCACATTGTAGTCGGTATATATACTGTGCATACTAGTATGCAGTAATCGGCGTGCTGCTATTCCATTCTGAACACGCTCTTGGTTTTGATAAAGCGAAATCTCATGTTCATGTTTCACCTCAGTGGCAGTAAAGCGTTCTGCATGAGGTCTTACATACTAGCTAGGAGATCAAAGAGTTTATCATCCCACAGTTCAGAACACCAGCAGATAGAGGAGGAAAGACCTCTGCACATGCTTTAAATCCACCATAACATTTTTTTAACTTTAACTTTTTTTATGTTTCTTTTCATCCTCTGGAATCTGCAGATGCCTTGATATATTTTGTTGATGGTACTAAAAAGACAAAACTGTTATTTGAAGCTGAGGATTTTGCGAGAAGAAAGGAGTCTTGATCAGGTGTACTTTTAAGCTTGTTGCATCTTTTATCATTGACAGATATTCAAAATTAGCCGTCGTTTTTGATAAAAAACATTGTGCGGCAAGTCGTACCAAAGTCCCTTTAAGGAAAGACCCGACAGCCATATTTGCATAGTTTAAATGGGGGTAGACTGATATTTCTACATTGTTGTGCAATGTGCATTCAATATTTCTAATTTATAAGAATTTATTCATTTATTTAGTTTTTCTATTTCATTATTTTAATAATTCTATTTAATTGTATTTATTTCTATAGTTTGGCAATGCAACTTTACTTTATTATTTGTAATGTTTGACATTAAAAATTGCAGATAAGGTTCAAAATATGACGTAACAGGTAAAAATATCATAAAACAACCAGCAAGGTGAATCAGAATGACTGCTATGTACATTTAGATTTATTAATTTAGTCAATGTTTTTACCCAAACCGATTTACAAATGAGCTAACAATAAGTCTACAAATGTATGTACACACGATTGAATTGCAATCTAAAAAAGTAAGAGCAGAAGTGGATAGTAAAAGTAAACATGCCACAGTTGTAAAATCTATATGACCCAATATTCAATACACTTTACTCTTGAGTTCCTGCCAAATTCTCTTTGCTGTCACCAGATATTTTCTGTCATGTGATTCGGGCTATGTTGAAATGCACAAAGAGCATATAGCACTGAGCTTTATCAACCTCTCTGTCACGCTGTTGATACGTTGCATTTACTATCCAACTGTGGTTTCTTTTCCAATGGATATAATCAGTGATGCATTTGCTGAGTTTTCATTATTCCTCAAATTGCCACTTTGTTCCTTTATCACCTTCTTGAAGTTAAAATGTTATAACTTCTCAAAAACCTTGCAAACTATCCTGTGGAAATGCTCTGTGAAGCGAGATATTAGGCGTCACGCTCCATTTTTTGAACATGATTGATTCCGTTGTTGGCAGAGCAATATTAGCTGGCAAAGTAAAAAAGTCCATTTACATCCAGGTTTTTAAAATAAAATATTGCCTGAAAATAGACACACGTTGGTCAATTGACCAGCTGTTGAAAGTATGAACCGAAAATTAGATTGGCAGAAATGTCAGTCAAAACATCAAAGTTGAAACGTTTAATGAAAGGCATCAAGGTCACTTGCTCTTCAACAGCCTTTAGCGAAACACTGCTCTGGATGCTGTTTGAAATGCAGGTCCCTTCCTCTTTCCAATTTAGCAAACATGGAAATGGTAGAGAGGAGTATGATTAATTTGCTTTCCCCCGTGTGCTTTTAGCCTGCTAATGGACCCGTCATCCTTCTTTTGCTATTCTAATGACATTTCTTAAGCGCAGAAAGTATCTGCCTTTGAACTTGTTGCATGTCTGTTTTTCACTACTGACAACTACATAGCAGTATGTTGAGTATCACCAGACAGTGGTTCAATTGAAGCACAGAGGTCATAACAGACCCCAATTATTTCCATCTTGTGGACAAATTAAATGAACTTCGTGTCATTATTAAAGAAAATGCTTTGGCCTCCTTTTGGCTCCGAGTCTGATTAGAAAGCAAGGGATATCAGGATAGACTGGGGAAAGTTATTCATGCTCATCATGCTCATATGCTGGGTTATTCCTTTAGCGTGCACTTTTGTCAGTGTTGTGATGCAGTTAATTGGACAATGATAAAGAATATGAACGTGACCGGCGTTCGTCATTTTAACAAACCAAAGACAATAAAATAATAAAATAGATAATTATAACATGATTTGTGAGCGGGGTCACTTATTAATGATAAAGCACAGCCTGTATTGCTTTCTTATAAAGTTGTAAAAATCTTTCTAAATTTGAGAGAGCAATGAAGTCCACATCACAAGTATGATTCACTTTCAAAGCGTTTTTTTCCGACTGATGAAGAATAAAATGTAGAAAGACCAAATCTATTCAAAGTGTGCAAGCTTAGAATAAACAAGCTATCATTCATTGTGAGATAAGTCACGTAAAACGTACATATAACAATTAAAATATAAAATGGAGAATAAGCAGCTGTTCTTTATGCCGTTAAATTCGCTTATTTAACTTTCATTTTCTAAAATCAAAAGGAGACATGAGCTATAATGACTTTCTGTGACTTCATTTAGTGTGTGTGAATAGGAATAGGTAATCGCATACACCTGTCTGATCCATTTACTGCTCTATGTGGAACCCTAAGCTGACAGGATGCAGACAATTCCTGGCACCATGCTCTTGAAATCCATCCAGGATCGAAATGATGTCAAAAATATAATCAATAGAAGTGCTTAACAAGCCCTTCTCAAGGTTAAAGAAAGCATCACTTGCCAGGTATTGAGGTGAAAATGAATGGCCCTCTTGAGGGAACCTATCATTTTTTGAAAGCGTTTTCAAATATCCATTATAGCCCGTATATCACAGCATGACTTGAGCATCATTTTTAAACAACAAAGAAATAGAATTGGAACGACTTCTAGTCTGTTTAGCGTGTATGAATGGATGCACACCTGTCTTATTAGTGCTAAGGTTTTTTATAAAGCATCATGCCTGAATTTTAGTGCATTAAATATGCCCTTATAATGTATTATAAGCAAAAAATATACAAAATCTGATTATACAGTTATATGAATACTCTAATACTAAGTAAGTAAATAACCGATGCACCCTCTTACACTAAAAACTGAACACTTAGTTCCCAGACAGGGTTAAGATTAATCCAGGACTAGTCCCTAGTTAAATTAGGACATTTTAAGTAATTTTTTAAAAACATGCCTTACAAAAGGAATGACTGCATGCATCTTGAGACAAAACAATGACACTGATATATTTTTAGATCTGTCAGTGCAAGCTCTTTTTAGTTAAAACGGTTAAAAAATGCAGTTTAGTTTGGGACTAGGCTTAAGGCCTGTCCGGGAAACCGCGCCTTAGTATTCACTATTCACTTTAATATTTCATAGTTGAAGTCTAATGATAAACTTTGTATTGATGGAAAGGTAAAAAACTCAAAAATTAATATTTTTTAAAAATCTTTAAAAAAATGTAGTTCGGATGTTCAATGTGTGCGGTGACAGCTAACAGGTTAAAATATGATGTGTTGTTTTCAACCCATGGTTGGGTCAAAAAGGCACAAACCCAACCGTTGGGTTATAAATTAACATATGCTTGTTTTAGCCCAAAATGGGTTGTTTCAACCCATGGTTGGGTCCAATATGGATTTTCCAGGTTAATTCAATGACCAATGATTGGTTAATTTTTGTTGCATTTTTTTTTAAAGTGGAGTACAGTGTGAAAGTAGTTGTGTTGGTTAGATTTTAGCATTTTTTTTATACAGAATAACAAAAATCTTTTAATGCAAAAATATATCTGCAGTTTATGTTCTGAAGAAAATACAGTGCATTCCCAAGGTCAAAAAAATGTCTCTTAGCAGGCACTGAAGGGAGAATAAATGGCTCTCTCCAGGGAATCTATCCTCTTTAAAACGGTACGCTCAAGAGAATTATTACCACAAGAGAAAAGTGCATCAGGTGCCTCGTGAGCGTTCCTCTTCCCTTGCCTTTTCGATTTGAGGCCTGATGTGAGCTATAGAGAAAATCCTCTGATGCCCTTACACAAACTGTTTGCAGCTTTCCGGCGCTATAAATGTACCATTACCATAAACATAACTATTAAAGGCCATAAACGATTTTAATGATCACATCATCAAAGGAAAGATGCAAGCCGTCTGGCCACTCTCAATAGAAGGATTAGCACATACGCGTCAAGATGTCAGAGAGGATTTGTGGTGCTTGATGTTCCAAATAATAAGCTTGACATTGCTCTTAGCAGTGGGTGGCAACATGAAATTAAAGTCTTTGTATCTGAAAAATCCCCTGGAATACTACTTAAAGCCATCTTGGAGGAGATCTTGATGAGAGGAAACATCTGGGTGACACATATTAACCCATGAGATCTTGGATCCTGGTGGTGACTAAAAGTTTCATTAAACAAGTGGAATGATTAACGATCTCACCGACAAGAGTGGCTTGAGTGTTTTAACTGTGTCAGTGCCACGGCATTTAAGGTTAAAATAAATTGGTACGAAACAGTGTCCCAGTCCTCTAAAACCGTAATGATATCAATTGACTGTGAACCTGCAGGTGTAAACATCAAAACATCTCTAGAAATTGGAATTTATCTCAAATATACAGTGAACTCCAAATATATTTGAAATATAAACAAAATTTAAAAATGTGCGATTCCCCTGGAATTATTTAACATAATGTAAAGAAATATTTTTTAATTAAAATATCATTATTCCAAATTATATTCCAGTTGATTATTACATGTCCTGTGAAGCAAAATGATAGGTGCATGTGATAAAATGATGAATATTTTTATTATTGAAATCCATAAAAGCGCTTATTTACATTACAGTACAGTACAGTTACACATCAGTAACTTCAAATCTCATTAGTTCTCTTGTGTCTCGTGACTAGTTGTCATTTTGTCATTTCGCAAACTTAAAATATTATTTGTTTTTTAACACCCCTATCATTTCACTTCAGGACATTTAGGATTACGTTAATGATGGATGGATGTGGTTTGTGTTTGACTGTAAAAGGAAGTCATATACAGCTGGGATGGCACGAGGGTGAGTAAATGATGAAAACAAAATCAGTTTTAAGTGATCTACTCTTTAGGTGTGCTAGATTTAAGTGTTTTAAAATGAAATCTTTAGTTAAACATGTTCATAGTTAAAACAATGAACCATAACTGTGTTTACCCTACAAGTGCATCTGTACAACCTTGAAATAAATTGACTAAACTAACACACAAATCACTTGAGAACTAGTTGATATAAATTCAAATTATTGCTAAAAAGTTAGAAAACCGTTTGCAGATGCCACAGATATTTCTGACTACTGCAACAGTATTTTTGTATTCCCGAGAGATATTTTTCCACAGATGAGCGAGTGAGGAAATTCATTCACTAAGCTCCTAGTCCTGAGGATAAGACCTCTGAACAATAATGATTTTTACCTGATCTGTTCTCTTCTCTTTACTCTTGTCGAATTTCCTGCTCTCTCATGTGAGAAAAAAAGATCTAACTGATATTATGGTGGGCAGATTACTTTATCTAAAGTGCTATAGCTCTTCTATCCCTGACTGTGATCAAAACAAACAGAGGAAAAAAGAGGGAGGAACATTTGATTGATTTCCGAGGTACCCGACACCATCAAGACTATAAGGGTTGTCATCCACTCTCCCCACCCGTGCTCTCAATCAATCCAAGGACCCAGTAATGTAAAAATGTTTGATTTTGAAGAAAGTGTGAGTGGGAGAACCAGATTAAAATAAAAACATTTAAAAGGTGATAATTTAAAAAAAGCAGTAGATCAAGTAAACCATATATAGAAAGATAAATATATTCTTAGATTTTAATGAAATTTATGATTATGATTCCATAGACCTCCTACAGTACCTCCACAGACCCCAGGGCTTACCATGTCAGTCTATGTTTGAAGTTTACACAGTTAACAGGGACAATCAAAGCTGTCTAGCCATCTCATGCCAGTGTGAAGATTGCTCATCAAAAATAATGGCGCCTCTATACTTGAGAAATCAACAGAACGCATCAGTAGCTCTGTGATCGTCTCTGGACATCTTTGTGACGTTTTTGGGAGGAACATGCTGGAGCAAACAAAAAGATCTTTCCCCAACCTAATAGAGTCTGAATTTTATTTTATTAGCTCTCAGATGATCCTCATAACGGCCTCAGCAGCAGCAGACAAACTTTGAGGAGATTATGGCTTTATACTTCATGATAAAGTGTCAGCGTCTGGAATTTACCTCTGGAAAGTATATTGAAACGGTATGGGTCGGCTAATTTGCGCAGTAGCCTGAAACTGTCATTGGATTGTCAATGGCTTTTTTGTACCATGGCTAAATGAGCTCGAACATTCTTCTAATGATTGGCTATCAAATCGTTCACTTAAAACCAATGGAAAACTTAACCCTTATATACTTAGAGTCAAGTCCAATTGAAGGGTTGTGCAAAGCCCTTGGATTTGAGTTATTAAGATGTCCAATGCATTGCAATTTACCTATAGTGTTTGGCAAAGCATCTGGCGTAATATCTGTGTGTCACCTATAAACAGGCATTAACAATTTAAACGTATTAAAATACAAATATTTTTGAATTGTTTGTGAGCTTTCGTATGGGCTTTTAATAGTTCAGGACTGCTCCATCTCATCTTTGATTAGTTCTGAGGATACTTTTAATGCATACAGTATCATTGATGCCGAGTAGTTTGCTGTTCTTTTGACAGAGTAAAACATTTCAGTCATGAGTTGTGAGCTAACTGTGTTGTTATGCATACTGAAAAGTTATTGTGACATTACCGACCATTCATCTGATTTGTACCTTCCATACTGGCAAAACGCCCAGCCACAACATCTCCATGTCCTGTAACACCTTCATCATTATTATTATACAACACAACTGCAAATGACTTTATTAAGCATTTGCATGTTTTATTATTTACACAGCATTTTTTCATGTAATCGGTTGGACAGGACTTCTCTTTAGGTGTTAAATGCTACAGTAAACAACGCGCAGCCATTCTGAATATTTTAATCTGCTTATCTGGATTACTCACACATGCCATTTTGCAGTCCAGACATCGTAGAGACCCCTGATATTTTTTGCAACATCATTAACATATTCTAAGCTTTTTTGGCTGTCCTGTGTTTATCGAGCGTTCCTCTTTTCATTACTAAAAGACATGCCAAAAGCTCCTGGATAGGAGTATTGTGTTATTCTTTAAAGTTGTCAGCAGGTGAATACCAAGATATGGTAATTATTCAGATCAATGGTATATATTAAAGTTAAATGGTTCTACCAACTGATACAATTGACGCATATAGTACCACCAAAGCAGACAAACTAATAAATTAATGTTATTAAAGACAGCATGTATAAGCAGAAATTCAGTAATTATATCGTTTAAGAAGGTTTTATGATAGTACCATGCTATTCCTTTAAGTACATTGTAAATCTCATGGTACATACATTTGGTAATCTAGGATGGTATGATATTACCGTCTGATATCATTTTAGATCTTTATACGTTGTCATTATACCTTTGTGTAAAAAAATGAAATAGTATTAAATTATATACTATACTATACTATACTATACTATACAATTAACTCAAGTTCTTTTTACCCATTAGCCATGATACTAATTCATCTCTAAATATTCGAATCCAGTAGATGGCCACATTGAGCCATTTGCCATGCAAAACCTGCATCTAACCCGAGCTTATTTGAAAATAACCCGCTGTCTTCTATATTTAATGTTATTTAATCGGTATTAAATTGCCAAGTTGCCAAAAGCTCATAATGGATTGGTGACTACACAATCTGGTGTTCTGTAAAAGAAACCAAGCAATGAATGCAGGTGTACGTATCTTAATAAGCTGCTTTAGACCACCACCAAACTGTGCAGAACGACCACCTCCTTCATTCTGTCAGACGTGTCAGAGCTGCTCTGAAACAGCCAATAAAAGACAGAAAGCCACAGTGTTCTTCAATTACAGGCGAGGGAAACTTAAGAAAACTATTGCGCGGAGAAAGACAAATTTACTGCCGAACAGCTGGCTCGACACTACTTCCAGAGATGGACGCGCAACTGGGACTGCGAATGCTTGCTAATATTGAAATTAGATACTTTTAATTACGAATTGGCTTTTTTGGTTTTATAATGCAAAGCAAAGTTGACATATCTTGGGAATGTGCACGCTCCGTTGCCACTTGCCACGCGCATGTGATGCTGCGCGACAGGACGAGCGCGTGCGAGCTGTAATTCCACATGATGCGCATGGGACGACGACAGCCTTTCCTTACAGCATCCGTTCAGACGGATCATTTATAAACATGCACAGACAATTTGATGGAAACTAAAGGAAGATGTCTTTTGTTTGTGCACAGGACGGATCGGGGACAAAACGGACGGCTGGAACGTGCATTTGCGGACTGTAAGTGGAATGGAGTTGCATTAAACTGAGTGTTGGATATATATAGAAACGCAGGCGAAAGAAGAATGGAAGACTTTTTTGTTGCCATTTAAGTGAACATGTGCCAAAGTGCGTGATGTAAGGACCAAAGAAAATGTTTTTCCATTCATCAACAATGTGAATGCGCATCTCTTGTTGGTTCCCAAGCGCATTTTCTCCCGTTCTGGAGCGCAGCATGATTTGGGCACGGACGCGCGTCTGCTGTCATTAACGAGGACAAATCAGACCGACGTGGCGGCAACCCGATCGATAGACTGTACTGATAAGCTCATATATAAGGCTAATGATCGTCCCTGCCTATGTTTGCTTAACCTGTGTGGGAGAGTATGCTGTGGGACTGTGAACAAACTGCTGACAAGGTACCTAATGCATAAACAGGCTTAATTAGACATGAACCTGTGTTTTTAAGTAGCTACTTGCCAAGGGTTGGATCGTCTTTGTTTTTCAAATTTTTGATCAAATCATGTTCACCGAGATGGTCTGTGGGGGTTTATGGATCTCTTTTTTGGCTCCTATGTTAGTGTTGAAATTATGAAATGTGTTTTGAAAAATGATTTCTGTGCTCAGCATAGCCATGGATGGTACTCATCAACCAGTTGCTTGGCTGTACGCAGCTGCTTAGTTTCCAGCATAAGCACTCTCCGTTTGGACTTGCTCTGGAACTATGGGGTGACCGTTTGTACTCGGTGAAAAAGCCATGGATGTAAACTACTCCACGGTGCTGGACAGCAGTGTATCGCAGCGCGATTCGTCCAAGCGAGTTCTGACCGGTTGTTTCCTCTCGTTGCTCATCCTGACCACCCTACTGGGCAACACGCTGGTCTGCGCTGCGGTCACAAAGTTTCGCCACCTGCGCTCCAAAGTCACCAACTTCTTTGTTATATCGCTGGCAATCTCAGACTTGCTGGTGGCCATTCTGGTGATGCCATGGAAAGCGGCGACCGAGATTGTCGGTTTCTGGCCGTTTGGTGCTTTCTGCAACGTCTGGGTGGCCTTTGACATCATGTGTTCCACTGCCTCCATCTTGAACCTGTGCGTCATCAGCGTGGACCGCTACTGGGCCATTTCTAGCCCGTTCCGCTACGAGCGCAAAATGACACCCAGGGTGGCGTTCATCATGATCAGCGTGGCGTGGACGCTGTCCATCCTCATCTCCTTCATTCCCGTGCAGCTAAACTGGCATAAGGCACAGGCGACCAGCTACACGGAGCTGAACGGCACCTTCGGCGAGCTTCCCCCGGACAACTGCGACTCCAGCCTTAACAGGACGTATGCCATCTCCTCTTCACTGATCAGTTTTTACATCCCTGTTGCCATTATGCTGGTCACCTACACCCGTATTTACCGCATCGCCCAGAAGCAGATACGCCGGATCTCCGCCCTGGAGCGAGCGGCCGAGAGCGCCAAGAACCGCCACAGTAGCATGGGTAACAACACCAGTATGGAGTCTGAAAGTTCCTTCAAGATGTCCTTCAAGCGTGAAACCAAAGTTCTCAAAACCCTGTCGGTCATCATGGGCGTGTTTGTGTGCTGCTGGTTGCCTTTCTTTATATTGAACTGTATGGTTCCCTTCTGCAACCCCAACGAGAGCGAAGACTTCCCATGCATCAGTTCGACCACCTTCGATGTCTTCGTCTGGTTCGGATGGGCCAACTCCTCGCTCAACCCCATCATCTATGCCTTCAACGCTGACTTCCGAAAGGCGTTCTCCATTCTGCTGGGCTGCCACAGACTCTGCCCTGGAAGCAACGCTATAGAGATTGTGAGTATTAACAACAACGGGGCTCCTCAGTCTGTTTCTCACTATCAGCCGAAGGGCCACATTCCTAAAGAGAGCAGCAACAGCAACTATGTGATCCCACACAGTATCATTTGCCAGGAAGAGGAGACCCAAAAAAGGGAAGATGACTCTGGGATAAAGACCTTTGAGAAACTGTCTCCATCCATGTCAGGCAATTTGGATAGCGATGCTGATGTTTCCTTGGAAAAGATCAACCCAATAACACAAAATGGGCAGCACAAATCTGTACCGTGCTGAGTATTTCTGGTAACAAATGAAGGCAGCAAAGAATTCTGTTTCACCACAGTGTGAAATCCAAAAAAGCTTCACTGAGAACCTTAAAAACACTTTTTGGACTTAATGAAACTAAAACTAAAATGGAAAACAAAAGAATGTTTCAGTTGAAGGCACTTTATGCTGGATAACTATCTGCAAAATATTGGCAGCGTTTATTATTGACTTTAACAGGTCAGTTGTCACAAGACACGAAAACGAAAGTAATGTGAATAAACCATGTATGCGTATGTATACATGTTATGCATTATAAATGTGCATACATGTGCATGACTGTCCGGTTGTGATAGAAATACGAGGAAAAGAGTTAGTTCAGTAGTAAAATATCTTGTAGTGGTTTTAGTGGAGGTATTTGGTTGCATCTACTGTTGATAATAAAATGTACATAGTGTTGTTTATATTTTTCACCGTTTATCAGAGTTGGCTAAGTCAACATCTCCTTACGCTGCTAGTTGTGATATATGTATTCCAGCAAACGTGCGCAAACCACCCCATAATGTGACAGAGAGCAGTTCTGTTTTCAATCTTCTGTGCTTTGGTGAGGCAATCGAGGAAATGGCTTTTCTGCCGTGTGATTTATCCGCTGGGGAAGTGGCCATGGTATCTGGATGTAATTTTTCATATTTCGGCCTCTCGTTTGTTGTCAACCTTTGCTTGTCACAATGCAAGACAGCAGGGGGGAAAGTGTAATCTCACTGGTCATTACAGACACTTCTCTTGTCATTACTTTCCCATTTCATGCGCTTCAAAGAGTGCGTAAAAGGCCTGCCAATGTGTTAGTATCCATCACGTGGTTTATTTCAATTGTGGGCTTACGTCTTTGAAAGATGCCTGATGTGGATTTGTAGCTATTTCAGCCTCTCATTAATTCCATCCACTATAAATGTACAAAAGTAGTTCCAGGCACCATGACTGCCTTTAAACAAAAAATAGAAGTAAACAGATGTATTTTTTTTGCCAATTCTATGTGGATTAACTGTGATCTTAAACAGCGTAAATTAGCATTAGTGTATAACAAAAAAATGTTCTTATTGTGTCTTATGCAACACATTCATCCAGCCACCCAGAATGCAGCAGACATATTGTGACCTTTCTGAAAGCAGTCGACACCATAGGAAACGTTCTGTAGTGCTTCCTAGCACTTCAAAGCATATCTAGTTTGAGAACAAACTTGCATCATGCATATAGTTATTCTTTCTCTAAACTGTTATGTCAGCTGTCGGATGGCAGATTAGGAACATATGTCACATCCTTAGGTACACTGACTCTCAGTATGGAACAATTGAACCGATTTATCCCACTCTCTCCTTGCCCAGACAAATTCCGTCATGTACACACTGCCGTCCTACTTTTTGATAATTTGTTGATCTGTTTTGTGATGTTATGCAACTGCCCTTGATCTAAGTTAATTCCTGGGCCTAACATACAGCGAGCATTGGGATTTGTCCGAGTTGACACACGTGGACTTGTTCTCAGAGTGCTTTACAAACAAAAAACACATGCAAAATGCAAACAAACTTGATTACTGTAAATCAATGATGATGGATTTTTTGAGACATTGACAGATTTTCCCTCAAAGAAGTACATGGTTGTAACCAATACCTTGTGCCAAAATGCTGAAGACATCATGGTTAGCGATCTTCTCCAGCTCTCTGATCCCCTTTCCTCTTTTTCCAAACGCCTTTGTTCTTTAAAATATTAACAGAATGATATTTAACTGTTTGTTCTATCATAAATGCATACAACTAGGAGACAGAAAGAGATAAATAGGAATTAAAGTCAACTAATTTGTCCTAAATTGGGAATTTTCCAAAAGTTTATGTTTATTTTGTTTCTACTCTTCACAATGCTGCTGTGGAAATATTCAGTTATATATGTTTTATTTAACTCCAGTATAATGTCAAAGCAGTGTTTTTATCTAAAGTTTAATATAAAATTTAATATAAGAATAGTTATTTTAATGATTTAAATAATACATGTTTAAACATATTATACTATTTGAGTATAATAAATAAATATTTAGTATTTAAAATATCCGAACCGATGGGTTAAGCAGCACAGTATCTTTTTTCCTGGAAAAGGGCGATTAGCATTTGAAATGTGCCACCATGACATTTGGAAAACCCCCAGGAGTGCAACAACTTAATGCTTAGGTATTTCCAGTAACACTTGAGGAACCTCATGTAGTTCTTTAATCAGACATGAATAAAATACCACTAAGTCAGGTTTCTCTTTTTTTTTCTTACCAAAGAACGCAGATTTATCTTTTGAATTTGCAGGTGTTGTTTTATACGGCTGTAGACCCAGAGCCCAGTAATTTTAGGTAGAGAGCTGTTGTTGTCAGTCTCTTTCCAGGGAGGTTGAAAATGACAACCGGTGTCAATTGCAACATCGTACAATACTGTGCAATACTTTTCTTTTTTATATTTCTTGCTTGACAGTGGCAGGACAATGCCCTTGAAATGTCAGGCTACAGAACAAACTTCATCAGCTGCATTGGACCGCGATTTTTACGGTCGTTTGTTTCGAGGTTACGTAAGAAGGGTTATTTTGCACTCTGTATTCAGATACTCAACAAAGAAGCGCATTGTAACATAAACTGTGTTGTAAAATGTTATAATAGAGATGTGAACACAAGTGCTTTTTATCTTGAAGTCCTTAATGTGAGTAGAGAAAACAAATGTATGTGTTGTTCTCATGTGGGTTTGTCATGCAAGCGCTGTACGGTTACCGTAATTTTGCCAAGTGAAACATGTGGATTAATAAACTTAATCTGATGTTGGTCCTGGAATGATATTTTTGTCATACAAACATGAACCCCATCCTAAACTCTGCTTGACAGGAATGTTGTTCCTGCACCAATATGAATGTTGAACACCCTACTTAGCAATATTACGGTCGCTTTACAGGTTCATACGTGTGCTGAAGTTCTTCAAGTTATACCCAACAAAATTTATTACAGTAACTAGTTTACAGTTTGTACAAAACGGTCCCTTTCTATTTGGTAAATAAAAGTGTATGTTGTTTTTATAATGCTGTTGTTTGCCTTGCTTTTACCATATGAGATATTGGAATCTGTTATGAGGTATACCACTGCCAATTCTTTATTTAAAGGTCAACTCTTTGCAGCAAATCAATAGTTATTGATCACTCCATCAATAGCACTTTTTTGCAGCTAGAAGTGTTGTCCTCCATCGGGTAGTTTGCATAACATTGTGTATAGAGAGGGAAAATTCTGCTTCTTTGGTTGATTTCACTTTTTTGCTGTCATTTTGTGGGCCCAGGGCTGGTGCAATGAGAGGAATGGAGTGATGTGACATGTCACCAGCCCCTGGTGTAAACTCAAGTTAAGTGTTTTATTTAAGACCAAAACAGGAGCGGTCAGCGGGGAGATTAGGATATTAGTATCAGCGGCTCTCAGACACTCATATTGACCTACCTGGATAGAAACCAAGAACTTTCTGACAGTATTTACTTACTTTTGTTTTAATTATATGTCCTCTAAGATATTGGGTAGCAATTTGGGCTACATAATAATATATAATAATATAATAAATAATAATAATAATAATAATAATAATAATAAACAGCAGCCCCTACTACCTATGAGCTATTTCCCAAATCTTCTAAGGTAAAAAAAATACCTAGAAAATTTTCGAAGCTTGACCACCGTCTGTTGCCATCAAAAGTACTTTACATGCAAATGGAGTTCTCCAAATGTTTGGGTTAACATGTTTACATAATCCTCCCAGTCCAATACCTGAATTGTACATGCAGATACTTATCTCACTGCTTGTTCTGCCATACTGAATTTCAGTATTTTAGAAATTGAAGTGTATTGTTTAATTAGCTTTTGGCTCAATGTCCTGTTGGGATCATATCTCACCATGAGGCTCTACCTGTCTACTTTGACCACATAAAGTAGTTTACAATGAAAAGTTTAGCTTGCTAGCAGGGATTTAGTGATCACTTCAACATCTGTACTACAGAGAAATGTATTGATAACACCATAAAGACGGTGTTTACACTTTTTCTGCATTTAAGATCAGACTTAGGAGCTGTAATTACATTTAATAAAAAATAATAAGGGTGCTCACAATCTTTTATAACCTAGTCTGCACCCTTTATACCCTACACTATAAAATATTGACAGCATTTGCAATACTATTGTTGTGAATAAATGTCTGCTGTTAACATAAACTGTAAACATTACAAAAGAAGTAACCAAAATACAAAGACAACAGCAAAAAATGACAAATAAAAGCAATAAAACAAATAAAGAACATTATTTATCCCGCCTAATATGTAAATACAGGTATGTAAATGCAGGTATGGCTAATCATTGAAATGATTGATGTTTGCTATGAAGTTACAGTATAGTTGTTATGTAATTGAAATACTTCTAAGGAATATAACCATCATTCACACACTTTTTGGATAGATTAAGATATTAGACCTTTGGATACTAGAAGAATTTATAGCATAGAAGCAATTTAAATGAGCCTGCAGACATGTCATGATTTTTATTATTAACTTGTAGTATTTAACGCTGCATTTTTTATTATGTTATAATTTTTAAACATATTCCTCTCTCTTTATCCGAAAGCTTATTTTCATTAAACATTTGTTTTGCACCTTAACGCTTTTGTCATTGGTTTTAGCTTCCACCCCAAAGGCATCATTCTCCTGGCCGATCAAGTGGAAAACAAGTGCACCATGAATAGTCAAATGAATTTCTCTCTATTGGTGCACATACACTATTGGTATGAGAATGTGATGAGTAATAATAGCCAGGAGTCCAGTACACACCCCTGAGGACCCTCAGCTGTAGATATCTGACCTGGTCTTTTTCTGAGTAAACACAGCACACAAACCCATCAGACTAGAGTTCACAAGGTCCTGGTTTGGAAAAACACATAGTCAAGGTTAATGACAAAGCCTCAGGCGATGCTCATTGTGGTGGAAAAGGGACGTCTATGAGCCGTTATAATGTTCTTATGTAACAGTCACTCAGGCCCGATTTTACCACTGAAGGCAGTGTTGAAACCGGCGATTTAAAGTGCTCACTAAAAATATCACATGTGCACCAGATCCACTCGGTAGGTGGACGCTTTCTCTTTAATCCCGGCTGTTGGCCGGGTGCAGAATAACAAGATTTCCGGTTTAGAAGCGGAATTTTTGTCCTTGCTGAGAGGCACTGAGAAAGATGGCAAACTTTACTCTAAAAAACATGTGCAATATCTCTTCTCACTGTAGATAGCGTTAGCATCAAAGACGGTAAGTAAACAAAGCTTCGTGTTAAGCGAGAACACAGTGCATTATTGTGCTAGTCTCTGGCGGATGAAATTTTAATGCAGCAATTTGAAGCAGACTCAAATATTCATTTGTTTACATTTGCAACACTTCCTGTGTCTTTTCAGCTAAGGTGTTGTGACTGCGCACTGTTGCTATGTTGGTGTGGTTGCTTTGAAATCACAATATCTCATAAGCTTATGGTGAAACTTAGTTTACGGCACTACAGTTCTGCTTTTACAGCATTATAAACAGTATGACATAGAATACATTTGCGAGTGAAATTAACCCAACAGTCAGTAAGCTTGTGTCTGTAAGCTTGATAACAATTATAACACATTGTAAATTACAGAATACGGTAAATAAATCAAAAAACAGTATTTAAAAGAACATAAATATGTATAAGTATGGTACTCGTTTTTCAGTGTTTTCATACTCAAAACCTGCGTGACTAAAACACTGTGTTTGATCATTTAAATTTTGGTCCCTAGATTTGTTTTATTGTACATTTTTCTCTATATTATCATCATAAAAATCTTCCCAAAACCATCGCTCTACCCATCACATTCTTGTGAAGCACCACATTTCATTTCAGAGAATTTAAAGCGTTTTCGGTGAAACTTTACAATAAGGTTGTGTTTGTTAACATTAGTAAATGCATTAGTTAACATAAGGTTTCACATCCTTTTGTAGCTGCACAATTTTTCTTCAATTTAACCTGAAGATGCTCCAGTATACCAGCTACAGTGCAATTCCATCATATGTCTTAGTACATTTTTATGCTCAATATGTGCAGTGACAGTTATCAGGTTAACAAATACAACCTTTTTTTAAAGTGTTACTACATTTTCTGATAAAACATGACCTCTGTTATGTAGGCTTCATAAGCAGCATATCATTAATGTTTCTAGTGCAATTGGTGTGGGACAGGTTATATCCTGATATGATCCTGATAGATATGATCAAAAGTGTGATCAAAAGCCTTAACAAACAGATTCACTCGTTGACTTTATGTATTTCAAATTTTCCAGTGTTCCTCATTCAGGCTCTCTTTCTCCCATCATCACTCGTCTTCAGAGCATGTTACTCAGCATGCTCCTCTTGAGCCGTGTTTGCGTTAACTCGAGAACAGCACTTAAAACACACGAGCTAAGAATAAAACACTACTGATGTGCTCTCCTCATCGTACTTTTGCAGCGATTAAATGGGTGTAGCTACTCTGCAGGGAGACTCTTCCACCGGATTCTTAATTCATCTCACCAACCAACAATCCAAAAGAGTCTTGAATTCTCTCTCTGTTGACTTCTTAAGACGTGAAAACTGGTTCAAATGCGTAAACAAACAGTGCTGTGCATATAAAAACCTCAAGGACATTTTGAGGACAGTGTGATGCTTTGGTATACAAAAAGAACATTTTTAACTTCAAATGTTGTTTTGTTTATTTGTGCTTGTGCGGAATATGACATCCTACCCCGGGATGAATGATATCACCCTCTCGCTCATGAATATTAATGAGATTAATTTGATGAGACACATTGTGCTGTGCAGTGTAGGCCGGGCTGATCGTAACACATCCCTGAATGACACATTCACAGCTGTATACCAGTTGGACTTCTGCCTATAAGGAACTCGAGACATAAAAGACACAAGATCACAGATGGCCGGGTCAAGATGTTATAGTCTACGTGTTCTAGAGATGCAAAAAACCCCAGCAATTTCTCTGATTAGTATATTATGGTGGTAATAACCCAGCATGCTCGGAAATTAGATTTTCTCTGTACTTTGAAAATAACCAAGCTTGCTTTTTGCATGTCGTTTTATACAAGTTGCAAGAGACCATTTTAAATAGCTAAGCCGTATAAGCCGTATATACAATGTACAATATATTATATACAATGAAATGACACAGACAAAAATAATAATAAGTTTGAGCCAACTAGAATGATTAAATAAACCATTAAATAGATTAAAACTATTAATTAAATGCATATACTGTAGTTGCATTTTTAAAGCCAAATTGTATTTTGCTATACTAAAATAAAAGAGAGACATTACTTAAAAGTGAAATGTTCATATATATATAATTTAATACATTCATAATGGTTTATTTAAGTAATTAAACATGTATTTGATTATTTAATTTTAAGTTATTTTTTCATTTAATATTTATATTTCATTTAAGATCTTCAACATTAAATTGTAAGTTATTTGGCCCTCCATAAAAAGTATGCACGGTTATATTGTGATATATTGTTTTATTGGATTATATCATGATTGTGATAAATTATTGTATTATAGTTATCATGATAATATTATATCATGATAATGACACATTAAAAATATTCTTTAATTTCCGTTTTTTTGAGATACATTAGTGCTTACTTTTTTATAGTTTGATCTTTCTTTATTAGAAAAAGCACAGTTGCTTTGGAAAGGACTAGTTGAAACTGGTTGTCCGAGCGCCTTTAAAACCTGCACATTGTTAAGAGAAATAAATTAAAGTGAATTTTATCTAAAGGCATCTTAAATCCTGTATGTGTGTGGGAGAAATTAAAAGCTGAAATATACCACTGCCGTAAAACTGTCAGTGTTCTCAGCGCTTACGGCGCTATAGCCGAATGAAGAGTAAATGATAAAATCCTGCAATTGGGTTTGAATGAATGCAAACCAGCTGTAGCAGAGAGCAGCTTAGTCTTAACAATGAATGAGTCATCAGCCTGCAGGTGATCATACATATTCTCTCTCACAAATGGAATAAGCTACACAATAATCGTACAGCAATGGGAACAAATGATGATACACTGCAAATTACTTGCTTCTTGATCATTGTTATTTCAATTTATTGTACATCACTAATTATAATTTGTTTATTGCTTCATAACCCTGTTACTCACCTTCATGTAATTCCACACACGTACCCCATTATTGTTCCCAGAGGTCCATTTATAATACCGGTCAAGCATTTCTGCGCCAAACATAGTCATATTTTAGCTTCTTTCTTTTTTGACCCTGAAAATTTAAATAGGCTGTTTGTTGCTGTTGTACTTTTAACAAATGCAACTTTTTGTGAATTTGTGAAGTCTGAAACAGTATTGTTTAGTAGTACAATGACTTGCTAAATATCATATAAAAGATCAAGGAGAGATTTTTCACTTTATAACCCCATTTATATGTAAATGCTCTCTTTGGCTACAAATCACATTGCACAATATTTAATCATTATAATATTAAATATCACTGTATTAGACTATATTAATGTCCTTGCAGGATGACATGTTTGGGAAAAATTGTCTAATTCTTCATTAGCTTTCATTAGCTTTCCCATGCTTTTTTGCATGGGATGTTTTGGAGAGCTTTCAAATGTGCGTGACGTCGGGATAAATGGGCGGTAATTGAAACTGTGATGTATGTGACTAACATTGTTTGAAATGTAAAATCACAGCTGTCAATCGTTGTAACACATTTAGACTCGCCAGTGCAGATACAGTCTGTCAAATCTCATTTATTTTCGCATTTGTAACCTTGTCTATTACTATTATGAGTGTATAGATGTACAGTTCTTAGTTTGGTCTTAACTATTTTTATTGTATATGTTAGATTAGAAGCTTTAGATATTCACCAGTCAAATCAAAACACACTTCCTGTCATGAAAAATTGGCATCAGACTGACATTTTCTGTAAAATTGTGCTGGTAGTTTAAATTATAAATTGTATTATAAGGACACAGATTTTTATGTACTTGCTCAATGACAGATTTCTGTTTATTTTTAACCAGCATAACTCACAGATTGCTGCTTAAATAAGAAGGTCTTACTGTATAAAAAGGTTTTAGGCAGATAAGCTGGTGGTGATGTCTCATAAGAGATAAGAGGACTTCTGCTGCTATCTTTCCACTCCTTAACTGCGAAAAGCCAAAAGTGTGGAATGAATGTCAATTTAATAACATCACAACATTAGTACAACAGCAGTCAGGTACATTAAAATCCAATCAGACGCCGCCCCGCTTACTTACAACATGAAAGTCAATCCCATCACTGACCCTTTAATACAGTTTTAAAGAAGAAAACACACAGCCAGTAAAAAAATAAACTTGGCGAGTCAACAGTATTGTAATTTTCTTTGTATTGTTGACATAAGGTCAATATCGGGCTCGGTGACTTTGGCCTTTCTAATTGAAAGTGTTACAGCGGTTATGCTGGCATGACTGAATTATAATGAGGTGAAAGTAAGCTGCGGTGCATCTGGTCATCCAGGGGGGAAACCCTGGAGGACGACCTTACTGACTCATTATATTGCTCTAAGACCCACTTTTACCAGCATGAATCTCCACTTGAAACTTAAATGCCACTTGAGAAAATACACTTTGCAAAAATCGTTAAAAAAAAGAGCTACTAACATAAGGCTAAGAAAAAGAATACATCCACACGTGACATTGATAATAATGTGTGGAGTTTTTTCAGAGGGTGTTTAAACATCATTTTCACCACAGAATACTAATGATCTGTTAATAACACCTTTTCAAAGGTGAAACACTTGTTACTTTTCTTATTACATTTACATTTAGGCATTTAGCTGACGCTTTTATCCAAAGTGACTTACAATAGTAGGAGACAATGAAGAGACACATCAAAAGCAGCAACAATAGTACTAAGAAGTGCTTTACTAAGTTTACAATGTTTTGCAGTGCTAGATAAATACCTGTAGAGGAAAGAAGAGAGGTTTTTTGTATTATGATGTCAGGTGTTGGTGGAAGAGGTGTGTTTTTAGTTGTTTCTTAAAGGAGGTGAGGGATGTGGCAGAACGGATTGCGTTAGGGAGATTATTCCACAAGCCGGGACAGAGAAGAGAAAGAGCGAGAGAGAGATTTAGTGTTCTTCTGTGAGGGAACCAGACGATTTAGTTGCAGGGTTCCTTCTGTAGAAGAGAGTTAAAATGCTTTAATACCATAGTTGAACATAATCTAATTCACAAAACATATAATGACAGAAAGATCTAAGACTCAGAATAAATCTTTTGACATATTTTCACAACATTAAAACATAAACTAAAAACAATAATTATAAACTGTAATTTAATTGAAGTTAATTTCAATTAAAATTAAGTTTATTTATTGAAGCTTAAGTTAATTTTAAAATTAAAAAAAAAATAAAAATTCTAATTCTGTAGTTTGGATAGTGCATTTTCATGTGTATTCTCAATATGTAGTGACAGTTAACAGGTTAAACACAATTGTTTGTTTGTGATGTGTTGGGAATGGCATTGGTAAAGCTGTTAATGGCAAAAATAAATGGCCAGCATAAGCATCAAATGAGCAGATGAGCAATAAGGAAACTTCTGATCGTTCTTGATGTCTGATGAGAAAGTCTCTTTGAAGTCTCATGTTACTTTTAGTGGCGACAGAGCTGTCAATCATCTGTCCATAGACTTTGAGGCTTATCATACAATGAACTGAATGTTCCCTCGCTCATCTTTCAGAGACGGTCTCTAATTAAGTTACATCCCGTTGAACGGTCACAGTTGTCATAAGCGACTTTATTGAGCGTCACCTCAGTTGTTAACACACTGTTGCATGCAAATTAGACTTTTGTTGTTTTTCATTTTTACACGTTTTTATATTTTGCCTTTGAGCAAAAAGAACCCACGAAAAAATCCCAGTTGTTGATATTTAAAAAACTATTTGTTGCCAGATGGAGATAATTAAAGTGTGTAATGACAATATCACTGAAACTATGATGTTGTACAATTTTGTTTTGACTATTAGCAAATATGTTTTCGGCATGATCTAACATGAATTCAAACATGTTTTAACAAACTATGTTACTGTACTCTTTACAGTAAACTTTAACTTTTAAGATATGCTGCATTACATATACTTTTCCATGAAATAAATGATAAACTAAACTGTCCCTAAAGAAAACAGATTTATCTAAGGTAAGTATCATGTATTTTCACATCCACATATCTTCCAATGTTCTCATCTGAGCTTGGATTGACCAGCGTGGCCCCAGTTCATTTTTTGTCCCAGCTTACCATTATAGCAGTAAAATGTTTGTCATGCTCTATTCTGGTGTGGCCTTGAACTGGTGACATCCCAGCTGTGTCTCTGAACAAGGCATTTAACACGGGGTTTTTCCATGGGGAATGTCCTTGGCAAATGGTGACCTGTTCATTTCTCTGGTTAAGTTTTAACAAAAACTGTTTAACCTGATAACTGTCACTGCAAATATTGCACATACACACGAAAATGCAAATATGTTTAACTTTTAGATATTTTTTTATTTGAATTATTTTTTAATAAAATAAACTTTTTAATTATTTTTTTGTTTATGTTTATTGTTTTGAAAATTTGTTAAATATTTATTTTGAGTCTTACTAAGCTTAAAGTAAATTAATTCAATAAAATATTGTGTTAAATAATCAATTATTCAAATTATTATTATTATCAGGAAGATCAGGCCATATCTCACTGAGCTTTGTTAAATATTTATTCTTGAGTCTTACTAAGCTTAAAGTAAATTAATTCAATAATTAAATATTCAAATTAATTCAATAATAATTCAATAATCATTTCAAATTATTATTATTATCAGGAAGATCAGGCCATATCTCACAGAGCACGCTGCCCAACTGCTAGTTCAAGCCCTAGTAATCTCCAGACTGGACTATTGCAATGCTCTTCTGGCCGGTCTTCCTGCACGAACAATCAAACCATTGCAGATGATACAGAACGCAGCAGCAAGACTTGTTTTCCAGGAACCCAAAAGAGCACATGTCACACCTCTCTTCATCTCTCTCCATTGGCTACCAGTTGCCGCCCGCATTAAATTTAAATAATTAATGCTGACATTTAAAATCATCACAAACTCTGCACCCTCATACTTTAACTCTCTTCTACACACCTACAACCCATCCAGATCCCTGCGCCAGCTTAACTAAGCGCCGACTGGTGGTACCCTCACAGAAGGGCACTAAATCTCTCTCTCGCTCTTTCTCTTCTCTGTCCCCGGCTTGTGGAATAATCTCCCTAACGCAATCCGTTCTGCCACATCCCTCACCTCCTTTAAGAAACAACTAAAAACACACCTCCTCTTCCACCAACACCTGACATTATAATACAAAAAAACCCTCTACAGGTTCTTATCTAGCACTGCAAAACATTGAAAACTTAGTAAAGCACTTCTTAGTACTATTGTTGTTGCTTCATTGTCTCCTAATATTTGTAAGTCGCTTTGGATAAAAGCGTCAGCTAAATGCCTAAATGTAAATGTAAATTATGATATCTAATTTACAATAAAAAACATAAAACAATACGCTTAGGTATTTACCGTAAAACTTGAAATAATAGCCCGGGCTTCTATTTACCCAAATCGCCGAACTGCACCGGCTTGTATTTGAGACAGGCGTCTATAAGAGACAGGCCTTTAATTTAGTGTTGAGATGTTCAGTAGGCATGACAGTAGGAGGTTACCACATTATATTACGTTTTATTTATAATTAATTTGAATGTGTTTAACAAATCATTTAATTTAAGAAATGTCTTTGGCTATTGCGGCATAAAAAAAAAATTAAAAAAGTAAACGATGTGACAGCAATGGGCAGAACAATATAAGTTACCGCTAAAATCCATCGAGCATATGAACTTGTTGCCCGAAACATATCAACAAGAAAGAATGAAGGCTACCCTGTAAAACAACTGCAATCATGTGATAGAAAATTACTCTATTCATCACTATCATCATCCCCGCGATCCTCAATTATAAAGTTCATTGGCGCGTGGCTCTCCTCCACTTCTCCTCTCCAGCCTAAACTCTGCCTGCCTTGCTTGCACTAACAACTCTCGCCCAGATGCGCACGGCTCTCCCTCTTTGAAACAATGGATAAGGTGAATCAGAAGCTACTGCCACATATAAGGATAACATCCGAAGTTAATGAAATATATATCTCCTCTTTCTCCCTATGCTTTCTCCAATACCTTAAAACAGACCAATTTGAGACTTTATTTACCCAAAACGTCACACCAGGCGTTTAAAAGAGACAGGCCTATTTGGGACTCGGCTATTATTTGAAGTTTTACGGTAGTCCCAATGTTCCATCAGTGTTAATATGCTGTCACCCTACAATTGTCCTCTACCTGTGATAATTAAAAAAAGATGATAAAAGGCTGATAAAATGATCATGCCATAGATATGTACTGGATACCTGTTCACCATCTTGAACCAATCAACATTTTATTTGCTGTCTAAAAACACTCAGTTTCTGGTTGCAAAAACTGCCAAGATTTAAATTTGGGGGAAAATGGGATAGCCTTTTACATGTGATAATGTGTTGGGTTATGTTTTTATATATACAGTATTAACTCATATTAGAGGTTTTTAAACTATAGTAACTTTTTAATGCTGTGTTAGCTAATGGATTCATCTTGTTTTATTGTGGCAATTATAATGTTTGGCTGTAGTTCAATTGGTGAGAGCATCGTGCTAGCAACGCCAAGGTCATGAGTTCAATCCCAGCGATTGCACATACTCATAATGCACTGTAAGTCGCTTTGGATAAAAGCATCTGCAAAATGTGTACATGTAAATGGACCTACACTACAGCATGTATTCAATATCCATACATGTGTGTAACAACAGCTGCAGACGGTCAACTTGCTCTCGGGTGTTCTTGGATCAGCATTGACTGTTCCAATATGAAACTTTCATATAGCCTATAGAAAACGACGCTAAAAAGGCATGTGTTCATGAATCTATGGTGGAAGTCGCATCAAACTGCATAGAAACTTGTGTAAAAGAAAAGCTGAAAAATTGGTCATTATTTCTGAATTATTACATTACATGAAAGAGCTACATAGTTTAACAGAGTAGAGGTGTATAACTCAGCTCAGACCTCTATGAGAATAAGACACAATAGATGCCATTAGCTAGTAACAGTGACCCAGTTTCAGAGAAAAGTTCTATAGTCAAAAGTAATCAGTGTGGTGTAAAAGTCTGTTAGTGGAGGTTTCAAGCTAAAACCTGAAAGACATAAGGTTTACACTTTCATAAGACTATAGGAAACATTGTGGAAAAGATCGAGAGCATGTTGAATATCATGCGGTACAAAGAACCAGTCAAAGTGTAAATGTCACCATAATTAAGACTCAAATCACAAATATACACTATTAAAAAAGTTTTAAAACACTTACTGCTGTTCAGATTTTTTCTACATTTTACAATAGTAGAAAAACTCATCAAAAGCATGAAATAACACAATTGTAACTGTTGGAATTATGTTGTGACTAAAAGCATCCAAAACTCTTAACTCTTGAAGTCTCAACCTGGGAAGCTTTTTTTAAACAACACTGAAGAAATTTCTATCACTGGACTCTTATTAGCTTATTTTATACATGATTTGCTTTAATTACTTCTATTTAAATATTTTAAATAAATCTTTAGTTTTCTAATTAAAGAAATTAATATGTTGGCACAATTATATTTTGTCTACAATAGAAAGATTTTAAGATCATGAAGAACGTTTCTGTCATTTTTGTCTAAACTTTTGACTGGTACACAGTATGTATTGCATATACAGTATATATAAAATATGCATAAAATATATACACTGTATATAAATTAAAATAGTTTTATTACCAGACACTAACTGTGGGTCAACAAACCCATTAAACTATCAGTTATCACATAAAACCATATTGCGGCATTGGCTTACTAATGTCTACCCAATTATCCTTAATAGCCTGGCTAACATTTTAGTGATTTGATTACATGAGACATGTACAGATTGAGCTGATACCACATACTGTGTCTGTACGTGAGACTGTGTTACAAGATGCTGGTGCTCCCAAGTATTCACACCGGATCCAGGATGTTTCTTATGGACATTCACCACAAGCAATATTTTTATATTTCAGGCAGAGCCGTCCTTAAAGGTATAGTTCACCCAAAAATGTTGTGTTCCACAACAGAAAGAATTATATACAGGGTTTTTAAGCTCTTAAGAATTACTATACATCTCATTTTATTTTGAGACTGTAAAGTATTCACACGAGACATGATTTAGTTAAGCTCTCTGGACAGACAGCTTATGAACCAACGTTTCAAAATATGTAATATTAAAATTGCTATGTTGATGTCCTTTACAATCTAACATAACCAGGATGAGTCAAGCAGTTTCAGAAATTTTTCCTTTAGTTAATATTCCATTTATTAAAGCGCATATACGTCTAGATTAGTTCAGAGCCAGCTGAAGTTATTAAGATATGTAAGATATTCCTCGACTCTTCTAAAGAAGCTTCAGCTGTCAGCGGAGGACACTTCTCGCATGAGTGGCAAACCGTCTTGAGTTGATGAGCGGTGAAAGTTTCAGCAGAAATATTCCAGCACACTTAATGACCAGAAATCCTCTCAGACATATAGACATTCATCAATCTCTCTACATGAGGTTTGGCCATTTTTCAAGCTACAGAAACCTGGAATTATTTATAACATTCAAGTAAAACGCAGCATATACCACACTTTTTTTTTTACTTTTTTCTGTGTCCGTTGATATAAAGAAATTGTTCTTGTATCATCCTGAAGGGTTTATTTTGTTATAACAGCTAGCTGAATGTACATTATTTATTTCTCCCCATGCCATTTTAAACCTACATTTTTTTCTGTCGTACACAAAAAAAATTGCAAAATGATAGTTCATAGTGACCATGACTGTCCAACTCCAAAAGCACATTATGGTGATTAACATCAATAAATAGTTCATATGGCTTCAGAAGATGAAATATCTGTGTAATATGTGTTAAAAGATCTGTGTGAAAAGTCCTCCTTTTATCTTCCACTGAAACACTAACAGCATAAAGATTTGGGACATGAGCATATGGGCAAATAAAATTACAGCATTTGTGCTTTTGACCCTGCAAAAAAACAACATTCTTCAACAGAAAATTTGACTCCTTGACAACTACTGTATGTGACCAGATTTAAAGAGACAGTTCACCCAAAATAAAAATTGTGTCATCATTTTTTCACCATTATATCGTTCAAACCCTGTATATGATTCTTTCTTTTGTGAACACATATTTTGCAAAACGCTGGTTACCGGCACCCATTGACCTCCATTATACCTTGTGTCCATACTATGAAACTGAATAGATGCCAGTAACCAGCGTTTTACAAAATATCTTCTTCGGTGAACTATCCTTTAAACCATCTTTGTATTTATAAACCAACCCAACGCTCCCAGCAAACTGTCTTCAACTCAACTTGATACACTAGTACATTTTAGATTTTTTTATAGTGACTTCCAATTATACAATGCTGTGTAGCTCTTATTGTATTTGTCGTGAGTGATTTTCTGGGACCTACACACAAATCAACTCTATTTTCCATTGGCCTTTATGTGCCGCCCGAATCATTCTTGTCTCTATTTACGTTCCTGTTTAAGTGGTTTGATTTATGTCTTCACCATCTGGTGCACGGTTATTATACCGGCCTACTTTTTCCCCCACCTCGATGTTTGTCTACAAGCTCAGCACGAAACTTTTCCCCACAGCTGAATATATTCCCGATCTGAATGGAGAATTTTGCTAGAGACTCATTTGCCTGTGCGAGTCAAAACTTGGAAATTGATTCTGATGCAGTTCACTGCTTCAGTACGGTGAGATCTCTGTAAATTACATTTTAAACCTGTTTATCCCCACCGAGCTCTCTGATGAATCCGTATACTTCACAGTCGCCGGGTGTCATTTATTACTCAAATCAAAGTGCGTTTTAATGGACTGTAATAATTAATGACATTATTGCACACATTAGTGTTTGAGTATAAAGTTGATACATTAGGACAGAAATTAAGTGGTAATTTGGAAGTTAGCAAAAAGATCAGAAAACTGTTCAAACTTGTGACATAAATGACACTTCAATTGTCAATTTGGAAGCAATAAAATTCCTGAAAACATAATATAAAAATAATAATGTTTTTGGCACTGTAGACCCTCTAAGGGTTACTTAGAAATAAAATAAAAAATGTATATAAATATTTTTAAATATTTGGTTGTACAACTAGACATCTTTTTGGGTGGTAAGGTTACAAATACTGTCGAAAATTGCATTTAAAATATTATTTTATCATATTTATTTGATATTTTATTAAATACTATTATTATATTATATTGTTTTCGACTCAAAAATCTCTTTTGAAAGTATCTTTTAAAAATGCATTTTCAGCTTCTGTAATTATCATTAAGCGTTGTAGCAACGCTTCTAACACCTTAACATCACAGAGATAATGACTAAAGTGTGGATGACCGTTATGAATGTAACCAGTTCATGTAAATGACCCTGTCTGTGAAAACCAGGCTAAAGTCTAAAAATCTAATTCTGAGATAACGAGCATCAAAGTTTGATTTCACCTATTAATATCACTATGATTTCAATCTTTGACATGACATTACTCGATTAATATTAAATATATCAAGGTTATATTTTCACAGAATGTTTATTACATCATATAGGATGATTTTATGAAGAAAACAGTAAATCACAAAAAAAATACTTCAGCTGGGTTTCAGTATGGTTCACAGACAGGGTCACAAATGTAAGACCGGTCACGTTTGTTTAAATGGCTTGCTTAACATAAGTCATACTAATGAGATGTATTACCATAATGAAAAACACAGAGTTGGGAAAAAAAATGGTATATAACATGTGCAGCTACAGTGACTGCTTGGCTACGTTCTGAATTATGTACTGTGATAGGGCATAATGTGTTCAAACAAGTACTGCTGATATAGTATGTACGAGCGTTATTCATGTGTATGGTCATGTGACCCATGTGTTCACTGACCTATGATGGATTAACAACAACCACACAAATAATTCGGGTGTTGGTAAACAAGTGCAAATAACCACAAGGAAAACTTTTTGTAGGTTTTTAAACTCTTGTGGCCTCATGGGATAGAAAAGTGACCATCTGGTTTCTACCCACCTGTAATTTGTGATTATTTGATTGTTTTATTATTCAGTGTTTCATGATCTGTGCTTTGAGGGAAAGTCATTTTTAGGTTCCCTGTGTTCCAACACTGATGTTAAAGAGCAAATGGCGTTTACAGTTCTGGCATTTTGTCATTTTGGCAATACTATAGCCAGAAAACATGCCCCGTATCAAATTAGTCACGCACAAACAAGGAAGAATGAGTAATTTGGGTTCTTCATGTAATGATCTCTGACACAGACTCTGATTTGAGTCATGACTGCTGACATAATGGAAATCTGCAGCCGATGGGCAACAGGAAGTTCATTTCATATAATGAAGACGCTCAGCATGACGCTTGTGGTCAGCAGGAATGTTGGTTTATTCTCAAAGTCTGCAGCTGGAGCCACACAGTTGATTGTGCAAGATTCAAATGACAATGCATTTTGCTGTTTGACAAAGCTTAGAAAGATAATTCTCCTTAATAAAAGCGGGTCAAGCTGACGCACGGCTGCGCTGTCACTGTCCTTCATATCTGATGAGCTCAGATTGTTGCTCCAGGCTCTGGACTTCAGCATAACCATGTAGGAGTTTAAGTATGATGATGGACAATTACACAACAGAATAAGAGCTATGGGGTCTTTTATAAAACAAATGAGATTTTTGATCCTCGATACACTCATTAACATTACTGAAAACATTTTAAAACATTTTTAATTCTTATTTTATTAAACATTTTAAAATTCATTTTTAAATCAAAAGTTATTATGTAAGACATTGTCATGGTTGCTAATAAGTAAAATTTTCAAGGACATCTTACAGTCTCCTTTATTTTCATTTCATTATCTCAAGTTTATCACAAGGGTGATCTTTAATTCAATCCTATTACCTTGAATCTATAAACAACTGCTAATGAAAAAGTACACACTTGTAGAAATATAAGCATTGAATTTGTATGAGGCACCTTGTGGTTTCATGACCTTAAAGGTTTATAATGTCAAATGAAATTGTAAAACGGTGCATCATTTGCACTTTGTATTTGCTTTATGCAGCAGTTATCTAAAAATCTGGTGCACGTCCGATAGATTTGCACAAGTTATGTTAGTATGATATAATCAATACCTTTAGCTATACAGTACTAAACATTGATCCTGCATGGGAACAATCATTTATTTTTATTCTCGATCTCCATAGGGCTTTTGTTCTCTAAATTCAAATATCTGAGAGCAGTAAAAGAGTGTTAAAAGTGCATATACCCCATTTACAAGTGTCTTTTGAAAACTGTGATTCAAATCTGTGTTTTATAAGGATGTAAACCGCTGACTCTGGCAGTAAGACTGCAGTCTGTGGAGCTATAAGACGACTGTAAACAGAGAAAGCCTTTTTACACAAAGCTTCATCTGCAAACTGATGGCAAATAAAAGCTCTCCAACTGTGCCTCTGTGAGCAAACATGCTTGAGAAAAAGGTGCCATTATTTTTTTGCACATAACACTGCCTGTATTATTTGTAAAGGTTTACTAATAGATGCTCAATAACAATAACAATGGATTAATATACAGTAAATACATTAAGATTTACATTACAATAACAGTGCAAGTAAAAAGTTTGGGAACACTTTTTAGAATGGTAGTAAACGGTAGAAAACCATGAAATAACACAATTGTAACTTTGGGAATTATGTTGTGACTAGAAGCAATCAAAAATAAATAAACACTATGTTATATTTGATCATCTTCAAAAGTAGTTGGTTGGAATATAATACTGTTTTGCTTGTACAGTATTAGCATTTGCATCTTCATCACACCATCAGCAGGCATTTACATCCCACAAAAGCTTCATTATCCCATTTTTTTAACATCATCTTGTTCTCTCGCACACATTCTCTTGAGCTCCTGGGTCAAGCATTATCTCGTTCATTGCTGGGCTAATCTTAACACAGCCTGTCATCTCTTGCCCGTACGCTAGCGAGGGTCTTTAGGGCGAGAGTGTGAATCACTCCAGCTGTGGCGAGTCAGGAGAGGAAGTGGCAGGAGCCTTGATGTTTGTAGATCTTACTGACCCCAGATGGAGGACAAAAGTTTGGAGTCGTCCATGGTTGATGCTACAGGACACTTCTGCTCTATTGATTCTACCCCAAAGCAGATCCCTGGAGACGACTGCACGCATGCTGACAGAGCCATGTGTTAACTATTGCATGCTTTCTTTAAAGAGATGAGAGAATATAAGAAAAAGAGACATCAAGAAAAAGAATGATCAAGTCTTATGGATGTTGTATTGAATTCATAATGCGGGAGATGAACATTTGCTTCCTTTAAATGAGAAATTTAACGACTGGTGTTGCTGGAGAATTATTCATTAAATCAAGATCTGTCATCCACATCCACAAAATCTACTAAAATTACTAAAATATTTTTTGAAATGGATAATAATAGACAATAAAGCAGCCAATAAGAGTTCAGCATAGATAGAAATTTCTTCAGTTTTGTTTAAAAAGCTTCTCAGGTTGAAACCTCAAGAAGCTGAATGATAAAATGTCAAGAGTTTGATTTACAAATTCTAGACAAAGAGTGAAAACTTTTAAGATGATCAAATATAACATAGTGTTCATTTATTTTGGCTATGCTTTATTTTGGTTATGCTACTTATGCTTTAAGTCACAACATAATTCCCACAGTTACAATTGTGTTATTTTATGCTTTTGATGAGTTTACTATTATTTTAACATGTGGAAAAAATCTAAACAACAGTAAGTAAATGTTTCCAAACTTTTTTCTGGTAAATGTTGACTATATTGTACATTTTATTTTATTTTTTTTGCAATAACAAACATCCTACTGTTACAGTGTGCACACCTACAACAACTAATGGTAAGCAAGCTCTAATTGAACAGCAGTATGTGTCCGCTCCTCAAAATGTTCAACTATTGACCTTCTTGATGAGAAATATAGAACTTTTGCTCATATTGACATTATCCATAAACTATACAAGACGTTTGCCCTATATGTTGTTTGTGCAGTTCAACAAATCTCCTGAGCTTTCTACTGGCCAATCCAGATGCTGTAAACACAATTACCCTCAATACTCTGTATTCAGCCCCATCACCGTGACACTCTTGCTTCATTCCTCCTTCATTAATTTCCATTCCCATGTGTTCAATACCCACCAATTGATTTCTTATACTGAGTGACTTGGAAGCGGACGCAGCATCCCATGCTTAAACTTGGTCAATATTATGCAACTCACCCAGACCTCACGGGTGGCCAATGATTGTGCGTGAACTGTGAGAGGGTCAGGCAGGGCTGGAGAAATCTACTGGGACTTGCTTGGAAATGACAAAGGTGAAGAGAAGGTTGGACCGGTGAGTGGACAAACATTTATGGTTGAATGCAATGGACGGGTAAGCCGTCTCTGCTTGACAGCAGCTCTGAATCGCATTGACTTCTAGGATAATCAGTTTTGGTTTGTGGGCTATTTTTTAGTTTCTAAAATAATTCCATGAATATATTTTATTATTTAATGAACTTATATTGACTAAATCATTTAGGTAATATAATTCAAAGCTTTTGTTGTTGGTACATTTGCACACAGTATTAAAGCAGCTTGAAGACATTGTCACAATTCTTATAGATTTTCTGTCTATTACTAAATCCCATACTGACTCGATGATGAAATCTTTATTTGAGATTATACATGTCTGTTGAAGATTTAATCATCTCCTCATACAAAAATCTCACTTAATTATTACTGATAAGGCCAAAAAATCTATATAATTTTTTTAAATATTTTTATTTATTTGGTGAAGCACCTATCTGTAACAAATACAAAGAGGTTATATGTGACCCTGTCCAGTCTAACATCTGAAAATACATTTAATATTTAATAAATTTATATGATAGATACAGTATTTAAATTTTCTTAATACTGAAATGAATGATTTCATTCACACTATGGCTATGACTTTGCACAAATACCAGACCTTGGCTTCCAAAACATTGATTTCAATCAATAGTCAATATATCACGGTTATATTTTCACAGAATGTTCTTATGAATGCATTATGTAGAAAACAGTAAATCATAATGACTTGACTTTGTTTTCACAAACAGGTTCACATACCATGACTGCTGACCAATCAGATTCAAGGCCCAGAGTTTAGTGTTCATTTGTTGTTCACAAAATTAGTTCATTAATATAAATGTAAGATTGTAACTCACTTGCTCTAGCAATATGTTAGTTGACCCTTTCTTTTGTCAGTACTTTGTTTTAGCACACAATCTACTTTATTTCAGCTGAAAGCAAAAGCTCTTCAGTTTCTAATATGGAAGTTGATGGAAAATAGATTTTGTCCTGATCTTCTATTGACCGTCACTTCAATTGTGAACTTAATTCTCTAGAGATTTATTTTCTTTGACTGACATGACATACGATTAAAAAAAACGGTCTCATGAATATTCCATGTCCCTAATCAAAATTCAGAAAATCTACCCGTGAATGGCCACAATGGGGCTTTTGGTCCTGAGTGTGATGAGACAATTTAAAGATATACAAAGGCATAATTCCCTGTGTATGTAATGAATGTTGAATATAAAATACACCAGAGCCTCGACACATCAAAGACTTAATAATTTCTCACACGCTGTGAAGCAGCTGATGTACTGTTTGCTCTTTTTATACTGAACAATTCGTCATTGAATGAGGCAACATAATAACATATAATACACAATAATGTTTGATGAATGACTTTTTTTAAACATTTTTTTTGTAATATGCTCCAGTGTCGTATACTGTAAATACCACGGTATGTGAATACTGTAATGAATTATTATAACTGTACTGTCAAAGAAGTCAGATATCACCACATTTCTCACATGTTCGCACACACAGAAAACTTTCAATTAAGTTTGTTTCATTAAATTTATCTGGGCCATCACATCTAACAATATACAGCACTAAAGGAGTCATTTCTGAATCACACAATTGTGGCATCTAATGAAGCGCTGAGCCATAGCTTGGCACAACAAATTTAGACTATATTACATAAGGAGCTCAGGAGTCTTTCGACAGATATAGAAAGAAACACTTTGATTAAACATGGCAAAATGAATCATAGCAAGCGCAGTCTAGGCTGAGATGAACTGACTTGCCCTCACGATACATTCAGAGCTGCCTTCCAAATGAGAGGATTGTTGTACATGCAGATATTGTACAGCTATTAGCCCTAAAGGTGTAAATGCTGACCTGGTTCAGCTGACTCGGTACCCAGCCAAATGAAAGGTGACAGTCTTTGTTGCTCAAAGAAGAAGGTTGCCCAAAACATGACACATTATTTTATTATTTACAGTACTTACACAAACCTAAACCTTCAATCTGTGCTATTTTATCTGCTGTGGAGCATAACGTGAACAATAAAGGTTGAACTACACCTTTAACATGATAACTGTCACTGCACACTATCCGAACTACAATTTTGTAAATATTAGTTTTTTATATATATAGTATTTTTAAATCTTTTTGAATTTTTAATTCATGAATAACATTAACATTTGTTTAATTATTATTTTTTAAATGAATGTTTATTGTTATGAAAATTGGACAAAACTGATTAATTCTTAAGTCTTTGATCTTTCCCTCAATATAGAATTTGCCAAGATTAGATTAAAATTCAACTATAAAATATTAAATTTGAGATATTTAATATTTTTTACATTAATTATTTCTTTTTCAATATATTTAAATAACATTTTTATTATTTTGTTAGGTTTATTGTTATGAAAATGTTTCAAATATTTATTCTTGAGTCTTCGATCTTTCCCTCAATATATAGTTTGTCATGATTAGATTAGAATTCAACTATGAAATATTGAAGTGAATAGTGAAATAACACTAGTGTTCCACCTGTGGAACGGTGACAGACCGTTAATGTGGGTATTTATTTATTTATAAATCGATGTACTTTGACAATGACAGCACGATAACTGCATTTGTCCAACAATATTTTTCTGCGATAAAATACTTTTTAATGTTGCATATACTGGCACAAGCTATTTTACCTCATCTGGTTCTTGCTTAAGTTGTTCATAGCTTACCAATTAGCACGCCAATTGGTACCAAACCAATTTCATCTCAATCTACACTGTCTCGTGAGGAATTAATTCCAGAGGAACAGACTCATCTACTTTTTTTTAAGAGATGTTGTTGTGTGAAAAAACAACACCAGCATTAGTGTGACATATCTAATCATGCCTGTGGCAATCTTCTATTAACATCTGAGGACAGCTTTCTTCAGGGAAATCTATAACCTTGATGTTTCTTCACTAACACTTTAAGATTCTGTTGAAGATACTGATTGAAAGTAATTGCAATTCAAAAATGAGATGTTCTCAGGTGATGCTCTCACCTATGTAATCCCTATGGGGACCATTATTTCCAGCAATCTTTTATTGTTGTACTTTAGTGAAAAATGTTATTATTCACAATGACTTACCAAGTTGCTGTACTAGAAGAACAATCGTCATGAAGTTACTGCATCTGGGCTTAAATCTCTTGAACAATGGTTATAGATCTCTCTTATTGTTTCTCCTAGACAGCAATGAAATGTAATGCAAGAGAGCAAATTGAGTTTTAGTCCCCCGATGTCTCAGATGTTTCTCCTGGGAAAAACCCAGAAATAACTTCATTGAGTTTCAGAAGAGATCAACAAAGTCACAAGGTCAGCTTCGATTTACAACTGTGCATTTAAAAGTCAATTTTACAGAAGATTTCGATATGAACTTTGACAATATGAACATTTCCCATTAAAATGATCCAAAACAACATTATTCTAGCTATACAGTCTACTACATTTACAGCTACGTACTCTTAATGTATTAATTTATATTTCTCAAAGCAATTGATATGTAAAAATATGCAACAAAATATATATTTGAATTAAACACCATTAAATGAGCTATAAAAGAGCAACAGGCAATACAACATTCCTCTGGTTTTATCTGATCCATAGTTAATATGATAAATATATGGTAATTTAACTATATAAAGATACTTTTTAGTTAATTCAGGTATACAGATTTAGAGGCTAAGAACTGATTCTTTAAAAGAAGAAAAGCTATTTGCCACTTGGGGAAAAGCGACTTCATTCATGATTCGACGTTGGAAAACAAGTTGTATTACACAATATTGCTTCTCAAGTATAGAAATCTAATTGAATGTTTTCTTTTAATGGAAAACACACACACGCCTACAAAAAAGGATTAAGAAAATGATTTTTGCAGTTCATGTTGAGCTTAACATGCCCCTCAGGCTCTCTCTCTCTGTCTTTCCAATACGTTGAGTAAGAGAATGTAAAACATCAATGTTTAATTGTTCTGTCACCTATGGAGAACTTCTCATCCAGGTCTCTCTTCTTCTTGCCAGCATGGACATCCAGAAGCTCACTTTGCCCCCGGGGAAATCAAACCCCTTCTGCTCTTGCCATTACTTCCACTCCACCATATCTCATCCAGACGGACACCTTCTCTCCCGTGCGATTCCCTGGCAAAGCTCGTATCAATCTCAGTTTAAACTTTTACTCGGAGCACCTATCAGATTCCTCCCGAGTTTCCAGCTGAGGATAATTCCAAGCAAGTAATCCCCAGCTCAAGCAGTCTGTGCATTTCTTAAAAACATATCACCAAGGGTTTAAACCAGGCGGCTCTCCGTTGCCATTCGATAGTGGATTTGCATATTGGAAAAGGTTGTGTTACACAAATGACCTTTCTAGTACCTCTTCTTGTCTTTAGAGGTTAAAACTCCCGTGAGATCGCTGAAGCACACGATTAACACTATCTGTCGCTCTCCGGTCATTTATTTTAATTACTGCGTATTGAATTCAACTTTCTTCCAATTACACAAGAGTACTTTAAAAGACTCATTTTAGGACTGTGGGTGTTGAGGAGTGTCCATTAATCATACAGCAATGTGGTGCATTTATTGATTTAAAGATTCTTTAGTGTGAAACTAAGTTGAGGTACCTACATCCCATACATTTTGAATTTCTTACTCATTTTGTCTGGTTTTTCGGACAGTATTATAAGAAATCATAGATGGGCTCCTTGGCCGTTTTAAATGCCATTCTATGTTAAATCAACCAAATTTAATACAATTCCCCGGGTACAATTTTGGATTTTTTAACATATATAGTGATGAAAGCTATAGTGATAAATATTAAAGCTAATGGGTGAATATTTACCAAGTAATCTACTAGTTTGTAGAGACTGGTCAAAATAGTAGTTTTCATCTTAAATTTGGAGCCATTTTAAAGAGCCTGAAAATGACTTGAAAAATATACCAACAATATACAAGAAATTGGTAGGCCTTTTAGTAAAACATGTTGACTTTAGCCATTTTTGTTGTATTATTTGCCAACAGTAGTATTTTAAAAGTGATTTTTTTTTTCAAAGTTTACATGCCTATAACTAAAAAAGAATTAAAGGTATCTTAATATCGTTTTATATCTCTTCTTTAGAAATATACATTTTAAAAGCCCTATATGACTTAGCCACAAAGATATGGGGATCTAAATATTGCTCATATAAATATTGTTTTGCACATTCTGTGGTCAAAAAATAAATATGTATAAATGACTCAGTAAATATTAATCTATGGACTTTAATATTTTGGCTTTCATCACTAAAGCCATCACTGACCCAATTGTTCTAAATTTAAGAGAAGAGTCGAGTTCAATATTCAGTTAGTGTGTAATATTTTATTTGGTTGCTTTTCATATACACAGGGGTCTGCGTAGGAAATTTACATGCTGAAAGTGTGCATGTTTAGTGTGACTGCGGCATAAGAAAATAATTTTACAAGAAGAAATAGTAATTGAATCAAATAAGACAAAAATTCATATGGATATCTACAGTTCGCTTTACTTTTCCTGCATGCACGTTTATATTTTATAAATAAATAATACTCTGCGCATTTATGATGACAGGTCAGTGTATGTGTGTGCTAAATAAAGGTTGATGATTCTTGTCATGTTTTATGACTGTGATTTACTTAAGCGGTTAAGTCTGCTACTGGGACAAAAAAGACAAATACTTGTGATGGATAATATTGACACAATCCTTTCCGTCTGTAAGTGACCACTTTAATTATCAGTGGTGTTTGCTAAGACAAACACTATTATTACTCATATAGAGTTAAGGATTTCAATTTACCCCATCCCTACTCACCCTGCACTGCTTTTTCTATTGACATGAGTCATACATCATTTTGAGGACAGGTACGCCATTACTTTTCCACACATTCAGACTTATGATTTTCTTGGCAAGACTCTTGACCAGATTGGTTGACCAGATTTATTAGAAAGGCCTGCTAAAGTGTCATGCAAATTATTGTATTGCAGAATCCTATTTCTTTTAATCTTGAAGCAGGCTTATTATATATATTTGAGGTGAACATCATAAGTCACAAAAGTGTTCATTCAATGCACACTAAGAAATGTCAGCAAGACAATCTAGTAGACAATCTTGTATTTCTCACATTTTTAAGCACTGACATGTTTTTTTCAGACATGAGTACTATACTATATACTATACTAGTATGCAAGTTCCAACACATGGATCTTATCACAGTATTTTAGGAACACTAACTAAAAAGGACAATGCCTAATTGTTTTTGATCAGGCAATACATTCGGCTACCTTTTGGGGTCCAAGGGCATCTTTTGCATGGATGAGCAACACTAATATTTATTATCACAAAATGTACACTCTTTTATGCTTTGAGGCATATCATTTGATTAATAGTTGATGTCATAGCCACATGTAATGTTTCATATTAATGTTACCGCCAATACATAACATACAGTAAATCCTATTATTGAGTCCCAGTCGGGCGAAATCATATCATTAACATTATTGTAATCTCAGTTTGAGACTGTTTTTCATTCACAAAAGCACAAATCTCTCGTGGTCTATTCTGAAATGTTGCACTTGGTTGCCAGAGATGAGATTGTTTTTGCATCTCATCCTGTTTGTTTTGTTCATTGTGGGCAGTAAAATCTGGTCCCCTCTGAAATCTCTAAGGAGAAGACATTTTAACAGGTTTTTGTTTGTTTTCTAGAGTGGCACGTCTGAATACAATCTGCGAAACCACCTTGGCAGTGAAAATCGGTCCCAACGGCTACATGTAAAGTATTTAAAATGCGTCTTCTCCATTTCAAATAGCTACAAAGTTAAAAGTAATCAAAATGTTTCTTAGTATTCATCAAAATATTCATCCTAAGAGGATCACGTAGCTGAAAACTATTATTGATGAGCAATTGTTTTGATTTATACAATGCTTCCTTATGCAATTACCCTTAATTTCATCATGGGAGATCAAAATCTCCTCCTCTATTGTTAATCTCATTAAATACTATAATGTTAATGGATATCGATGTTGTGCTTTATCATGTCTTCAAGGGCAGGACTTGCTGACTATTGTTTGGCTCTTGTTTTTAACCTGGAACAGTTTCAACACATCTTCTTAAAGGGCACATCTCTTACATTATGTTTCTTAAGTTTGCTTTAGTATTGTGTTTCATGTAGAATGGTCAGTTAATGATAATTAGGGTTGAATTCAGGAAGAATTGTAACTTTTAATTTCAAATATTTGCAATTATTAAATCCATCAGTGTGTGCTCCAGTCCAGTTTTTGTTTTATTCCTTCTCTATCTAGTGAATGTTCTCACTCATTAACACCTTTAAAGTTTATTACATAAAGCATTATACTTCCTTTAAAATGGCACTGCACTCTTTATGTCACTTCTACTAGGGTTTGAATTTCTGTTTATAAAAAATCTAATAAAAATAAAACGCAACTAAACTGCAGCATTTCTGATACACATTCACAGTTGAGTGTTTTTCGCAGACAGGTTATACCCCTTGGATATCAAAAACATGACTCATATCAATGAATGAACATATCCCATATAGATTTTAATCATAACTCTTTTATACATACAGTATGTCCAAATTTAGAAAAACAGTACAGTATTTTCATTCAAATAAAACACTTATTTCCTCATAGACTGTAGTTGTCTTTCTTGCTAAAAAATCCTGTCAACCAGTTTAGCATTTTCTCCATTTTGTATTTTATACACCTCATACTTTAATGGGGTCATTAAAAGCAAATATTGCACTAATATGCTCTCCAGACATCACTTTTGGCCACTACTGTATATGTGTTCATTCAATTTTTATCCGCAATATTATTTTTTATTGGCAATTGTGTATAGTCCACAATCACAAAAGGCTCTTAACATCGGTCATTTTAATGGCAATGAGAGAGGGAGGGTGCGGGGTTGTCTGGGCACCAGAATAGTAGGAGTTTCCTCTCCTCCAACATTCAAATTTAACCTCTAGCGATTAAAGAAAATAAGCTAATTATCATTTCCATGCATAAAAGCATCATTTAAAACAGCTCAGCTAAATAACTTTGGGGCTGTTTAGATGAATAATTAAAATGTTTAAGTCTTACTGCAGGTGTTAGCCACCAGATTACATTTTCTGAGAAACACACCAAAAGCACATTCACACCAGTTGCCTCTTTGATAACACAATCTAAGACGTGCCGTCAGTTTTCCCAGTTCTGTGATTGACAGTTCTCTCCAACCCCAAATTATCTCTTCGACCAGCTGTTCACGTCTTGGATAGATTGTTCTGTTGCTTTTCACAGAAACAAGAGATGGAGAATATCTTTATACCGGATAAAGAAAGAGCTCTTGTTGTCTATTTAGTTAGTTCATCCACCAAGTGATCAATCCACTTAATAACAAGTATTTCATAACAGCGTAAATACTCTATTGTATCATCTGTCTGTGTTGTTTCGACAGCGGGTTAAAGTTTCAGCACAGGATTAGTGCAGATTAATCTCTGTAGATCTGTACATAAGGTTAGACTGGAAGTTTTTCCTCAAGCAATCAAGTAGATTACATCTTTTGATGATATCTTTAACTTGATACATTAATCTACCAAAAACAACATCTTGTCTTTTGCTTTTTAATACCTTTGATATGCAATTTCTCTTGCTTTGTAAAAAAATAAAAAAGGCGACAGGGCGCATGGGGCGTATGCATGATATTGATGATTTAAATAAGAAATCAAAGTGCGTGCAATAATACGATTTGATTGAAGAGGGGACGCAATTATAAATAATTGCTGGTCTGAAAACAATGTGGGTGGATGCATTCAAAGGTTCATGAAATACAATCAGTCACGGCATAATGCGGCATGTTTTGCCAGGGCCAGGAATGGCCATTGTGAAAACAGAAGAGGAAAAGGGAATAAGATGCACATGATAGACTTGGACTGAGTATGATGTCTTCATCATGGATAATATATTTCGTTATGGCAATGTGGATCTTTCAATTGCTGTATTTAGGATTTATATTGGAAATGCTAATATGAGCCATGGCTTTATGGTTTTCAATTTCCCTACAATGACACAAAAACAGCTGAACCATTGTGGTGTGTTTGGAATGAAAGTGGATTATTTTGGTACAGAAAGGCAGAGAAATGTTTCTCTGTCTTACTATAAAGTATTATGTGGATGCTTACGAAACATACAGTAAGAATCACAAATAAATCTCTTCAAAATCTCAAATGTTTATCTTAGTCAGAGAGAAAATGTCTCCTGCTCCCTTCCAGATTTCTCTCCTGAAATAGCACATGTAATCATCTAATATCTCCTTGAACAATGAAAAAGTGAAATAATGCCATGTATTCTGTATATTTTATCATTTTCCTGATTTATATCCTTTATTTTTACTGTTCTTTTCTTTATGTCTCTGCTGTAAAGCAGCTTTGCAACAATGAAAATGAAAAATAAAACAATGAAAAAGTGCTATAAAAAAAACTTGAACTGAACTGAATACCTTCTGCATCAGAAAAATGATATTTTAAACTTTATTTGAGCTTTGTTATCCATGTTATTTGAATAACTTTAAACAACAAATGTCTAGCTAAACTCTACTTATTTCTACTAAGATTTGTAGAAGAAACATTTGAGACAAACTTGTTATTCAAATATAAAATAACTGAGATCTTGATTATAAGTCTCATGTGCTATTAAAGAGCATGCTCCCAGCGATAGGGTATTTTCACTAGGAAGATGCCTTGCCTTCCTTAAAAAGTGTAAAGCAGTTTTGCTGTTTTATTAGATTTTTTTGCACGTAATTTAAGAAGGTCAGCCATGTTGGCAAGGAAAAAAAACATCTCATAACATACCTTTATTACAGTAATCTGTTCAAATCACGGCCGCTGAACGTACATATTAGGATCAACTTAATGAGAAAAATAACACAGGAAAATAAAAAATACTGCAAGACGTGTCATGTACTCACAGATTTCATGGTTAAGCTATGTGGTGAAACAATAGTACATTTCTGGCTAAAACTGTTTATACAAATACTATATTTAATCTATGGTTAATGTTGTAAAAACAGTTAATTTTATAAGGTTATGTGAGAGAGAAGAATGGATCCGTCCAATGTTTAAATACATTTCTGACACCCAATCAGATTTTAGGGTTAGGTTTTGAGATGATATTAAGGTTATAGATACACCAGTTTTATCGAGTCATTATTTCAATCTTGTTTAAGGGAAGGTTATGGTTATGGTTGGGGAAGAAAATGGTCAGAATCATCTGCCAGTCTTAATTTAGTAGTACAGTATATAGTACAGTATATCTCACTACTGTGACTACTCTTTTCACTTAAATCATTATTAAAGAGTCCGGGGGATATTTAGAGACAGAATCGAATCTCATGTCCCTATCCAAATCTGTTTTTCTGTATTCGATTCTTTAAAAGACCTAAAGGAATTGAGAAACTAGGAATTTACTGGAAATTAAATCAAAATGATATTACACATCTGCTATAAATATAAATCTTCAGGGCTTTGAAAAACACTATATTCTCTAAAGGATTTGTGAATGTCATTGGAAACTTCTACACAGACACACACACACACCGAGTTAAACACACACTGAGTTCCTGAGTTAAATATCATCTTATTTTTCAACCTGCTGAGTCATGTGAGGAAGAGATGGCTGTGTTCCATGTGAAACTAATTTGCTTCGCCATTGTTTTCAATGGCTGTTTTATTTCAAGCTGTTAGCATTAAAGCCAATAAGAGATAAAGACGAGATAAAGGCATAAATCAGGGGTCACCAACCACCTATACAACTTTCGATGACTGAAAAACAATGGCATTCTCAAAAATTAGGAAAGTTGACGCTGAAGAGAGTGTTCAACATTACATTTAGTAAAGTACAGACAATACATGAGAATGAAGATAAAATGTGATATGAGATCTGATTTAATTGAACCAGAGAGGTTTGTGTTCATTGATTGTGATTGTTAATCTCAGTTTAGGTTTTCCTTTTAAGTTGTTATTGTTGAAATGAATGCATGTTGTGCAGATTTAGAGATGCATTTTGCACTGTTCCCTTCATATTTTTGTCAGACATTGTTACTGGATAAATTTTGATATTTTGTACCAAAGCAACTGAAAGGATATACAGTAACAGAACAGCATTAAAATGAGATCGATTTGTGAAGGATTATTTATGCTTATACATATGAAGAGACATTATTCAATATACCTGATAACATTATATTTTGTTAATAAAAACAAATATTTACACTAATGTCTTTAGTCTGGCGAAAGCCGTCAATTTCTTTACGTGAAAGTACGTGCAGTACATAATTGTCCGGACCTCGGCTGGTGAGGAGAGTTCATTTACTGGACCTCAAGCAATTTTAGTTGAAGACCCCTGGCATAAATGATCGTGGCATTTGAAAGCGCTCTGTGATGTCACTTCCACACCATGGGCAGTTTCTGCATGTTTGCATTTAGATTTTTTTCTCTTTTGCCATTCCTCTGGGCTGCATTAGTCACTTCATAGAACGCCACTGCGCTGGTACCCAATCTTACATAATCCTCTCTTAACACACACACACACACACAAATCAAGCTATGGACGCAATGAAATCTGTCATCATCCTCTACTGCTACTCCAATTATGGCTTTCTTATCTCTCTCCCCGATTATTTCCCATTATACCGAATATCACCACAGCTACACGTGCGGGTTGACATCCGTTGTTTTTATTTACACACCCAAGATAGCTATTCACTTTTTTGCCGCTGTGCATCAGGTGTTGACAGTCACGGCGGCGCGCCAAAGCGCCACACACCTGCCAGGCGAATGTGACTCGGACTCTCACACCATCCAGTTGAGTCACCGCCATGCCAGCGGCAGTCTCCCGGAAAACCAGGAACCATCTGAGAACATCCACGCCTGCAGTCTGTCAGAATCTAAGCTCGCTCCGTGGTCTTAAGGGTTTCCAAAAAAAGAACTGCCACATTTCTTCCAATCTTTCCTCCACCCTAACTCTGGTGAGACTCCATGTCTACATTAACAAGCCTTTGCTATCACTCGTCTGAAAGGCCACCATTGTGTTATATTCCTTACTATGTGCTCTACTTCACAGGCACAGCTCCATGGTTTGAATTGGGCTGCCCGTCCCCTGAGATAACATGTTAACACATGAAGTGGATATTCCACCAGTCGGGACAGTCCAGTGTTTCCTAATATTTAAAAACTCTGTTATGTAATAATGCAATATTGTGGTTTTTTTTCTCCTGAAATGGGTCACTAAAATGAGGTGATTTACTATTTGCGCTGCTTTCGTTAATATTTATTTACATTTGCAACAGTGTTGCATTCTTGCATTTTTTTAATAAAAAAAACAATTACATAAACAAATAAAATTTAAGGTTAAATGTTCCCTAAGTAAAATACAAATACTCTTAAATGTTCTGTATGCACATGCAGATATCCAAGTGTTTGAATATAAAGAATATAAATCTAAACATGAACAATAATCCATAGACATGAACCAAGAGCAAGTAAACTTTTTTATTAACCGACAACTAAACACACTGGGAACATATTTACATATACACTGAATTATATTTACAAACAGTAATCAGGGTAACAAGACACATCTGAACACAATTTGAGCAGGGCAACATTAAAAGAACAACAAAAGAACGTATACATGACTGCAACAGGAAGTAACATGATCACAATACAAATTACCACATTACAAAATAAAAGACCTCGCAGATACATGACATCAATTAACATAACAAAACATTTTAAGAAATTTTTTTACACCGAAATACACTATACTTTTTACTCTCACCGTATGAATACACCATACTCTTTTTTACAGTGACTGTAAAAACACTGAAAAAATGAATTTCCTTCTTCCAAGTATTTTTGTCTTGTTTGCCAATACAAATATCTAAATAATCTTAAATCAGGATACATTTTCTTGATTAGCAAAATGACCTCAGATAATTTGTATTGTTTAGTTAAAAAATGATCAAATTTAAGTCATTCTTTGCATAGAAAAGAAAAATATCTGGCAGTGTGGTAAGACAAATAAACTTGAAATAAGTTTTAACTCTTTCAAGGTCATTCAAGCTTATTTATTCTTACTCTACTGGCTTGTTTTAAGCATAAACTCATTTAAAATTGATCATCTTTTCTAGAGGACGAGACATTTACGATACAGACATATAGAGACATATAGAGACACAGACGATATCATTGTGTTTATCAAGAAAATGTACGCTGATTTTTTAGATATTTTCACTGCAAAAGAAGACAAAAACACTAAGTAAGAAATTAAATTTTTACTATGTAACATCAGACTGGTGTTATTCCTGTTTTCTCTTACTGTTGTTGTTAATTTTATACCACAGACTAGAATAAAACTGTAATCTTTGTAATAGAAGCTGACGTTTCATGCTGTTTCTATTATAATAACTCGTTTCAACAGTGTTGTGCTGGCAAAAAATGGGGAAAACAGCAAAACAAAATAAAACAGAGACCTAGTTTAGCAATGCAAATCTGTCCAAATCTCGACCCCTGCTGTGTTTGGAATAGCAGAAGCTAAACAAACCTCTAAAACATTTGATACTGACCTTCTACATCACATCAAAAATGGCATGAAAATTTAACATGATCCTAAGAGTAAACTACATAATCAGAGTAAAGCTGAATAATGTATGGCATGTTCCAGGGTTAAGTCTATTCGAAGGGGTGACGGTCCTCTCTGCACAGTGTACCCTGGGAAATGGTTCAGGCAAAGTACAGACGTATCCAGTTTTCAGCCCTGGATGTTCAAAATATTTATAGTTTCTGCTAGACTACTATAGTTGTTAATATTACCTACAGTATAAGTTTATTTATTATGAATCATGCAATATGTGATTATAAAAAATGAACAATTATTGCTTTTTTATTTACATTTATGAAAGTGAAAAGGAAGTATATTACTTTATTTTCAAAGGTTTTTATGAAGGTGTTTTTAGCTCAATGCTGTAGACTTCTGGCAGGTTGTCTACCCCACGTTTATATGTTATTCTGGTCCCTAGATATGGCTTAAGTCCATCCTTCTATAAAAATCTATGTGATGTTTTCATCTGTTTTTCAATCCGCCAGGTGGAAATCGCAACCTGCTTAAAAAAGTAATGGTACACTTCTCCTCAATAAATGTCCATGGCCAACCTAAACTACCAGAAATTTGTACATATTTTAGGAGGTGGCTAATTTGTATGAATTCGTACAATGTGAAACAAAGGCCCACCCCAACCCTAACGTTATACTAAAAGTACGAATAAGCCATCTTGTAAAATACGTATAAATTCCTCTCAAATGGTGTTGCAATGGCACAAAAAGGATTGAGGGTTTGTTCAAATCTCACACATTGTGAGCAATAGTAATAATGACGTTTGTCTTTCAAATACCATTTACAATGAGTTTTAGACAACGATATCCACGTATTGCAATTAATTACAACTTGTCTTCTCTTTTTTATTTTAAAACTTAACTAAGTTTCAAGTAGGGTTGCATGAGACAATGACCTAGTTGTCTCTTATTTTAATTATACTTGCTGTACTGTAGTGCGGTAAAGGTCAGGGATATGTAGATACTCTTCCTATGAATACTAATGAGGGAGGATCTTGGACGGCAGAACGGAGAAAGTCAAATTGACATTATCCAATCAACAATTAATCCCATGTAAAGATGATATCTATAGAGACTAAATCTGCCGAAAAAACCCTATTTACACCCCCTACCGCCGTGAGCTTTATTTAATCTACTGTATATTCTGAGCTTTTTTCTCTTGATAGCCCCTCCCATGCACCCATGTGTATATGTAGACATGTGATCTCAGTCCCTCTCATGGTGTCTAATGAACCGTATAATCTATATAAATGCAAAGAGCTGTCACTTAAAGCAAACAGAAAAACGTTTGTATGAGCACATCATTATAATAGACGATGAATGCAAACGAATATTATTCTGGAGAGCCTAACTTACAGTGCAGTTAATGATAGTCATTTATCTCTAAAGGAATTTCATATTCACCTTCAGGACCTTGAGATCCACAATAGACAAGGGCAGAATTCATAATTATAAAGTTGGGCATATCATTTTTATTGTGTAGTACAAATACTGAGGGAAAGATGGCCAACTTTGTTTACTTACTGATTAGTGAGTGTCTTCATGGGCTGGAATAATGCAATATTTTCTTGATTTTTTTCTTGACTTCACAATGCATGAAGTTTTGAAGGCAATGCAGTTGCTAGTGTGTTCTGGGTGGTTTCCAGGTCATTGCTAGGCCACCCAAGTGTATTAAATATTCTGGTCACACATAAATTAAATCCATGGGAATTTTGTGCAATTTATCATCTACTTTAGGTATTTTCACACAAGCCACATGAGTTGAAGTATCATTTATTAACTCAATTAACTGTGTAACTTGAGTTACAAACTTAAGTTTAATACTTAAAGTTAAAGTATAATTTTGAAAATATAAATGCTCACAGAATGTACCACTATTTTGAACCATCTGTTTATAAACCCCTGTTGATCCAGACATCAAAAAATATCAGTCTATGTACAAGATATCTATTAAAAAATGGAAAGAAACATGGATGTTTTGGCGTTGTGGATGTGACAAAAAAACGTTTTGAAGAGTCAACATACTTTATAAGATTTCCTTGAATTTAAACACACAAACCAGTAGCAATAATACCCAACAAATGACCCAACAAATAAAACCCAAGAGATGACTGTTCAAAGAATATAACATTTTTTCATGTGCTCATTTATGAGAATATGGACTGTTGTGGATGTGACAAAATTACCTATGAAAAACCGTGCTTTAAACAGAGACCTCACATGGGTATTTAAACCACCAAATATTGACATCTGAGCTTCAGTGTGATAAAAACCTTTGATGAAAAACTTAATTACTTAACTAATTAAAAACGTTAGATTTTTTAAAGCTTTATATTTATATCAATATAGTGATACATTTTGTTGGTTATTCATAAGCATTTTGATTGGATTTTGACCTTAAACCCTGACTGACTGACTATAAGAAAAAATTGTGCATGTGCATAAAAGCATCCACAAAGACACACAAACACCAACCTAACCCTCCCAACAAGCAAGGGTCTCCTTTACTTCATGCCAGTCAATAGCAGCTGAATCCCAGCGGCCAAGGGCATCAAACGGCACCCAATCTCATTTGTGAAATGTCAATATGATATCTGGTACAACGGCAAGTGACAGACATCCAATCGACTACAGTGGGCAGTCAACTTCATAATGTAATAAAGCTTTAATTTGGCAGGAGTGATGGAAACTGTGGAGTGAGAGGTTAGCATAGCGTAGAAAAATCATACTCTGACCGCAGAAGCTCTCCAGTGCGGTGTATTTTTAGAAGATATCCCTGTTTTAAAACTACAATCGAAAACACACCCGCCCCCTCGGGATACGACAGATGCTTTTCCCCTCGCTGTTGTTGCCTCTGCTGAACTTGTGTCAACCCTGCTATCCGAAAAGTCAATGAATTAGTTATAGTCTTGGTTTTATTCTCCGTGGAGGTTTGTTAAACCATGCACATTGTGTTTGAATGGTGTTTTTCGAATTAAGTGCTAAACAGATTTAGTGGTCATGGAGGAATTTGGTGAAATTGTCTATACGTGGAAACAAGATAAAGTCGCAGGCGTATCTGGATTTATTTGAACACGGAGTCTATCAGTAATAATCCCATGCTGAGCATGCAATAGGCATCTTTATTTATCTCGTTTATTTTAAGTGTCAAATCATTTGAACCAAAATCGCATGTTTATTACATTCACACTTTCATGCTATTGACACAGCAATAAAAACAAACCATTTCAATTTATTTTCTGGTGGATGAGTCACAAATGCCTCAGGTTATCTACTGAAGACCGTAAAATTCAGTCATGGGCACAGCAAACAAACATAACATGAAAATGAGAAGGAACCTTTTCCTTTCTGTCCTCTCTGCGGAGGAAGGCCTTGTGCAAATATTCCATTTGGGTTGGCAATTTACTGCAAGATTTCATAGTATCCTGACAGATTCATATTTTATGATGAGACTGAAAGAGTTCTGTACGTCTGGGTGATTTTTCTCTTTTCTGTTTCTAACCAATCCGAATCTCAACCCTTAAACGTCTTCAATAAGGCAGGCAAAGCGTGCAAGAGATTGTGTAATCATGCCATTTCAGCTTCTCATTCTTTGCTGAAAATTGAGCTATAAATCCAGAGAATAAGGTGCTAACCAGCATCGGTTTTACACTGGAAGACTAGGGGTGGGAATCTTTAGGTACTACGCGATCCGATCCGATTCTGGGACTCACGATCCGATTCCAAAACGATTCTTCATATAATTTTTGCAAATATGATAAATTTGCATTTTAAATAAATAAAGAGTTTTTATGCTTTTTGTTTATAGTTAGAATCTCTTTGACAGTATTCCCATCTTGAAGTTTAATTTTATTGCTTTTATTTTAACAAAGTTATATTCAGGATGAACAAGTTCTGACATAGAATCGATTCTGAATCGTTTGAGAAAGAATCCCGATGCATCGATGCATCGATTTTTTCTCCCACCCCTAAGGAAGACGCTATCAAACAGTAGCCGAACCATGGATGAAGGTGCTTAGCATTGCCAAAACAGAGAGGTAAAAACATTAAAGCTATTTACTGTAACTAATTTGTCAAAATGTTTTTATTTGAAAACAACAGCACATGGTCTAAAGAAAAACATATGGTTGGAGAATATTACAGCAATTATAAGATAATAGCCATAAACAAAGACCTTACCATATTTTGCATTAATGGCTAAACCAGCAAAATCTGTATATAATTCTTTCTTTTGAGGAACACAAAAGAGGATATTTAGCAAAACGCTGGTTACCGGCACCCATTGACTTCCATTGTACCTTGTGTCCATACTATGAAAGTGAATGGGTGCCGGTTACCAGCGTTTTGCAAAATATCTTCTTCTGTGTTCTGCTGAAGCAAGAAAGTCATACAGGTTTGACATGACATGAAGATGAGTAAATAATAAAGAATTTTTATTTTTACTATCCCTTTAAAACTCTAAGCTTATAATAAGGATTTATACGCTGTCAGATATGATTTAGTGGAAAATGTAACATTTTTTTACTTCAACACGCTTTAAGACAAGTTCATTAAGTAACCTTCAAATAACCTTCAACCTACAATGTAATATTTTATGGGCTGATATGATATAATAGATATTTTATTAATATTTTATTTATAGAAGTTATTATAAATCTGTTTTTATTACAAGTCAGACGGACACTGACAAACATTTTTTTACTGTTACTGTAAGTTACTGTAAAACCTATACCTCATCTGTACTTTATTTCTTTCTCTGTGTTGATGACAACAGCTCATAACATTTTGCCCATGTGTTCTTTTTCTTTTTCTCATACAGTATTGTACTTCAAACCAGCTCATTGGCGAATTGAGAAGTGACCTGTTGACAACTCTTGTTGTGTTGCGCGTTGGTTTACTTCACTTGGTCACCCCGGCGGTCTGTAATGGCATCTGTATCACGCTTGGCCTGGTGCTTACTTCAATTCTTGAGGGCTAAACGAGGCAGGCAGCTACACATGTGCTCATTAAGTGCCATGCCAATTTCATTCAAGTCCTCCAAATCTAAACTAGCAGGACTACAGTGACCTCCACGTTGACTAATTTCTTTTTAATGGAATACGGCCATGTTTAATTGTCTTCATCTTCTAGGACGTTTTGAATGTAATTAATGTCAGGGCTGAGACAAATACTAGATAATTAACCTTATGACATCATACGTTTCATCATGAACGCTGAGAATGATTACAATCTGATTGGACGTTGTCTAGCCGTAAGATCACGGTGCTATCATGTACTGTATGTTCAGTTCAGTTTTTGGTTTTTGGAGACAGATTCACAAGTACATGTGAACGCTGTGAAAATGTGCTGTGACACGGTGACATATTTTATCGGATACGTAAAACAATTTCAGTGAAATCAGTGATTAAGCAAATGATACAGCCATTAATATTAGTTTTTGATAAAAATATAAAAACGTGACCCAGACTGTGAAAACCCAGCTAAAGTTATTTTTGGCATGTTTTCTACATAAAATCATAAAATTATACATAATATAAAGAACATTCTGTGAAAATATACCCTTGATATCTTTAATATTGACTAAGCAAAACCATGTCAAAGAATGAAATCAATGTTGAGCAAGCCGACTTTCGGTATTTTTGTGTCAATCAAATCATTCATTTCTAGTCATTTAAAGCAATAAACAGGCATTACCTATTTTCATCCTTTTTAATGGCTATGACTACTTTGGTGCATTTATCTCTATCATCAATAAATGTGTCTAAATAATATGATGCATACAGTCTCGGATTAGCCAAGTTCTGAAATCAAAATTCATTATTTTATAGCATTAAAACAGTTCTTATCAAATTCTCCAAAAATCAATTCATCTGAGCTACATAAATTTTAGATTTTTATATTTACTCTTATTTCATTTAAACTAGATATTATCCATCTGAAATTAATCTGTCTTCAGCTACAAGTAAATAATTTCCTGACAACACAGATTGGCTGATAACACCATGAGAATGCGTACCATCCCAAAACCTTCACCAATGATTCAGTTCAACTCTAGTAGATATCAGCTAAAATGGAAAATCCTTTCAGAACCGAAGCAAGTTATTACATTTTGATAAAAGATCACGAAAACATTTTATTCTGTTGTTGCTGTCGAATAATGAAATAAAAACAGCAACACATACAGTGAAAGTAAACCGTTGATGTCATGTTGACCTTAACTAAAAACTGCATTGCAACCGGTGAAAGAGCAAGCTCTGAGCAATAACATATTCTCCTGGAGATGTGCCGTGCAGATTTGTTCATGTAGAGACATTTGAGGTCCAACAACATGTTGGTATTAAAGAATTCATGGAACATGGAAAGAAAAAGAAAAACAGAAAAGGTGAGACCACTATTACAGAGAAGCATCACATCATCCATCTTTCTTTATGACAGTAAGCTAAAAGCTGTAAGACTGGAGTATTGCAAATGTCAGTAAGTGAACCATAACTCCATGTTTAATCCATTACACTGACAATCACCTGAGCTCTCCGGCTGGTACGGGGTTACGAGCAGTGTTCTCCAAAGCGCTTGAAGTACTTTAACAAAATCAGCATGAATGTGTTTTATAAATAGCCTGCCTATTGTAGCACCTATACTGTAATGTAACATCATCCCGCTCGTGTTTTTCATACATGTTTCTGATGTACTGTCGGCTTTACTTGCTCTAATAAAATGACTAAATGGGTGAATATTGTATAAATCAATAAAACGCTACAAAAATCATGTTCTTTATCTGTAGCTTTGTCTTGTTTTTCAGTTAAAACAAATTTCCCAAACATATATTTATTGACATTTTGTGCAATATACAAAAATGAAGTAACCAACACATCTTTTCAGTTAAAACTAACTTAAAACTAGATCATTACTAGACTAGACTAACTAGACAATTTTTTTTAGTTCTGCTTTAAGTAAATCTATGAAGTTTTAGACGTTTAGATATTTTTTAATGGAAAACAAGACAAATATATTGGTAAAGAAAAATTTTTTTCTGCTGTGTACATACTGTAGATTGCCATATTGTTAGTTTTCACAGTTTGTAAATTATTTTATAATGATTATAAATGATCCAGTTATCACATTATGGTCAGGTCAGGTCTAAAGCTCCTCTTTTATCTGTAGCATAGTCATTTTACATCAGTGCAAGTCTATTTGTCTCTAAAATAACATTCAGCGAAAGCATTTGAATTGATTTCAAGCATAATGCTGAACATTTTGGCACGATCAAAGAGAAAAGCATCTATTTTCAGACCACCGGTAACCACGGAGAGCTAAACGGGATCAAAACGTCCAAAATAGACAACAGACATGTTCTGTGGCATGTATTATTAGTGTAAAGTCAGAAACTGCACTACACATACATATAATAACAGCCATTAATCTATTTGTCATTGCAGCAGTCTGTTTTCAGTTGCTATTTGGCAAAGAACTCAGTTCGTCCGGCCAAATTGCAGACTGAGAAAAAGCCACGGCGGTCACGGTCATCTCAGTTTTTTCATCTCTCTTCACATCAGCAGAATGGAGTGAGGAGTTGTGACTAACTTTTGTTGACAGCTAATCAATGGGAGATTGTGTCTTTGAGCTTTTAGGGGTGGCTATATATACTTGGACTTGACCGAAACACGAATAAAGCTTTCTTTCACTGAAGACACCATAAAACACATGGTGAAGTTGTCAACGCAGAGTTGTGAGTCGTGCTAATACATGTCGAGTGGGGTGTATTCTTGTGGTAAACCCTGTAGCATGTGTAAAAACAGTGATATGCTGTTATGAATATTTACATGGCTGTAACTGTATCTGTGTGCAGTACTTTAAACATTAATACAGATGAGAATCCTTACAATAAATATATATATAGTATGCACAAGTAATGTGTACTTGTATAGTGTTGGCACACTTTGTAGTTCATAAAATTGTACTTTTAAGTATAATTTACCTGTAGCAATAGTCAACTTTCACTATACGACTACATTTGAGTATTGAAATTTTTTGAAATTATTTCCAAACATTGTACTTCATCTTGTCAAGACGATTGAAATTAGGCAATATTAAAATACTGATGGCTTTGCCAAAAATATAAATGCTTAGTTAAAAAAAGATTAACATTAACATGAATACATTTAGTCTTATTGCACTTTGTGAATCATTATAAGCAGTTTTACCATTTTACCTGGTCACAAAGAAAGTTTCAGACTGTAAGATACAAAAACAGAACATATAAAACACAGCAAACCACGAACGACAAACCACACATGAAACTATTGAAAAATGAGACTCACCCACTCAGACAAAGACAAACAAGTGGGCTATAAATACACAGGTAAATGAGTCTAACAAGAAACACCTGGAGACAATCAAGAACAGGAAATCATTTTTGTCTGTTTGTCTGCTAAAATAATTTAACAAGTTTAATTTAACCATAAGGAAGAACTTTCTCTGTATCCGCAGAACTATTGCAGTGTCAAATGGATCTATGTGAACTCATAAATGTTATTAATAATATACCACCAATCCATCTTCATGGAAAATGGGACTAAATATAGTTATATCTTATGATGTCTCGTGTAAATGATGTGGTATATGCAAAGTGCCCAACGAAGTTGTATAACAAGCCCCAAACAGTGAAACATTCACCGATAAAAGACACGTCAGCCTGACAAAGAAACAGTTTTGCTTGAGGACTCATGATATTGTCCCGAATGTCCTTGCAAATGGGTCACAAACAAAGAAGTGGTGACAAAACGCAGAGAACGCAGGCAGAGAAAGCAAAAAGTGCCCAAGGTCTCTCTATCACGTTGATAAACAGAATGGTGAAGCTGTCTAGGAGAAACTGAACTATAATTCAATGTTGTTTATATAAGTGTAAAATGTAGAAAGGT